>OZ010602.1:23227726-23257726 GCA_963932145.1 Acanthosepion lycidas
ATTTGCTCACCCAGCTAAGCACCTTGCTGTTTGCCGCACCTACGTTGCATGGACCTGTTCCGCAGCTCTTCGTAATGGAGTAGCCAGTGTCTTCTGCAAAAAAAAAAACAAAAAAAAACACATTAATTTTCATCAATTATTTATACATCACGAAACTATTTTTATTCTATTTTATATATTTGTGTATAGCATGCGTCTCAAACAGCATCTAACGACTAAGTCCATCTCCAAACCGGAAAAGGGGTGAAGCGGACTCCTGGTGCCTCATAACCAGCCGCTTCGGATAGATTGATCTCGTCAGCCCAGGAAGGCATTCACTGATTTTAAACCTCCGCTGTCTTGCGGTCATATCCAAATACGGAAAATGCTATGGAAATAAATCCAGACATAAAATCCGGAGTGAAGCCCAGAATGCCGTAAGCAGTCAACACTAACAACCTTCCGGCAACTCTTACAGCTAAGCTGGCCCAAAATGTAAGGCCCTGTATTGCTTTGTATCTTGTTGATCTGGGCAACACATGGCATCCTTATACAATCACCCAGGCCTGCACCCTGAAGAGAACATTCCAGTCTCACCCCTGCTGAGATTACAACGCGAAAGACACCATTTACGAGTTATAAGTCAAAACTCAACTGGCATGGAGCTCGACGCCACGAGTTGTCTTCGACGGTGAGTGAGATTGTATTCCATTGCTCAACTACCGCCTGCCTCAAGCCGGGAAACACGTGGACAAGAAAGTGTTGACCCGCCACGGTCTGCCTGTTTCATTGGGTGCCTGAAGAATATAGCTTGTAGCTGGACAACTAGATCAATAACCATGTACAAGACAAGCAGCAAAATGGAACGAACGCAAGACCGCAGTGATCGATCCTGAGCTAAACACACTGAACATTGACATAGCAGCTCTACACGAAACATGACTTCTAGAAAATGGGTCTCTAAAGAAAAAAAACAGCACCTTCTGGCAGGGCAGCGGAGTCGATGAATTCGCTGAAACACCCTTGTCCGTACGAGTTTACCTATAGAAAATAGCACAGGTAGAATTCGCACTCTTCTCCTCTTTATATATGAAGACCTTGTAAAGCTTGTGTATATCAATGTACCAACACTCCAAGCCACATCCGAAGTCAAAGACCAGTTGTACGCCCCATTATAAAGCGTTGTCAAGCATATCTTATCGTACATACTTATTTAGCTTTTAGTAGGGAGTAAAGGTGGACGCTGATCATTTGTACTGGCGAAACGTGTTAGGTCACTATAGTATAAGGAAAATACATAAAAATGGCCAAAGACTCGTAGAATTCTACTGTTATCATAAACTGTATATGACAAACACCTACGTTCAGAAGCGGATTTGCCAGAAAGCAACCTGGAGGCATCCAAATTCAAATCATTGGCACCGCTGTATCTGGTCATCAGCCGATAAATTCTCCAGCACCAGAACTTACCACAGCGCAGCCTGCGACACTGACCACTCCCTGATCTCCTCAGCGGTAAACGTAAAACCTAAGACTGTTCAAAGAAGAAATGTCAGTTGAGAATTAACTCTAGAAAGACTGCCTATCTACATAAAAACCAGAGAGGAGACCCTTCCCTGTGACTCACCACTGTGCGAGGAAGATAGATGGAACTCCCTTCGGAGCACCATCTACTGCCTATCTAGATAAAACCAGAGAGGTTAATGGAGACCCTTCCCTGTGACTCACCACTGTGCATGGAAGATAGATGGAACTCCCTTCGGAAGACCATCTACTTCCTATGGAGATAAAAACCAGAGCGGCTAATGGAGACCCTTCCCTGTGACTCACCACTGTGCATGGAAGATAGGTGGAACTCCCTTCGAAAGCGTGGAAGCGTGATCCTAGCCAGCTAAATCTACAGTCTCTGAAAGCTGCCCGGCAAACTGAACGTCGCTGTGCAAATGACTACTGGCCCTAACTGTCAGATAGCATCCACCAGGCTTCTTTCAACAGTAACATCCGGAACATGTAGGAGGGCATTAAACAAGTAACTAGCAAACCAACAAAGAAGTCTGCATCCCGGAAATCAAAGCTAAAGAAATTAATTACAGAAAAAAGACTAAGAAATGGGACGACGTGTAGAGCACTATCTATAAATTTACTCAAGAGAAAATTCTAAAGAAGCGCTTGATGTTATTAAGAGTCTGCCAGTCCTGAAAGAACTGGATTCTTACCCTAGAAAGGAAATGCTTAGCAAAACTATTCATGTTCTAACTTGTGCTAAAGCATCGCGTGAAGACGGCATATCGCCAGAGATCATGAAATGCGGCATATCAGATCTAGTCAAACGACTATATAGTCCGCACTATCTGTACTGGAAAGAAGACAAGGATCAAATACTGTTGCCATATCTGGTTTGGGGCTCCTGCTATGCATGTTTTGATTTTTAAGAAAATCCAAAGAAAGATCTGTAATGTAATTGATCCTGACAAGGCATTCCGACTTCAGTCACTTTTTTTTTCAGCGAAATGACGTGCTTTTTCTCTGACTTTGAATAAATACTTTTATGGCAACTGCTCTGACGAGCTTTTTTTTCCTGGTTGCCCCAACTACATGAATTTAAACGTGATACTAGATTGACAGCTAGGTCCAGCCCTTTTACTGTTGAGGTAGTTAAATACAACCGTTACTTCTACTCCAACAGTTTCATTTCTCGCACTTCCCACCTGTGTAACTACCTTCCGTTTACTTGCTTCCCTGATAACTACAATCTTCAAAGATCCAAATGCAACGTCAAATGCCATTTTCTATCTTCTTGAATCTCGTTCATCTTTTGTCCTTTCCTCAATCCACCTTATATTCAATACATAGACTTCTATTTCACTTTCACTCCCTGAACGCCCACCCCTGCATTTCCGCCTTGCTTAGTGTGAAATGTTAAAAATACACGTGCAATGCCAATATAATTAACCTGCTTAGCGTCCGTAGTCTCAGAAATAACTAACCTGTTAGGAATTGTTGAAAAACTCTTTGCCCGAGAGTTTTAACACGATTTCAAGTCCTTGCTGTTCACATCTATCCAGAATCCCAATGTGGATTCAGTGCTAAAAGATCTACTGTTGATATGATTTCCTCTCTACATCAGCTTCAGGAGAAATATCGTTAAAAACAGATACCACTATATATTGCCGTCATTGCGCTATTTAATACGTTCGACATTATAAGAAGGAAATGTCTGTTTCAGTTACTAATGAAACTTATATGTGGCCCACAGTTGCTGAGCATCATCTTCTCCTTTCACGAGAATATGCAGGCAGTAGACAGCTATGATGGCGAAAACCTTAACGTCTTTTACTATTCAGAGTGGCGTAAAACAAGGATGCATTTTACCAACAAGTTTGTCGTCTTCTTTTCCATGTTATCGGGCTTTGCGTTCAAACAAACCGAAGAATTTGTATATATATATACACACAAAAGGCAAAGAATAATTATTCAACTTGGCCCACCTGAGGGCAAAGACCTAAAGTTCTCATCGGGTAAATGCTGTTTGCTGATGAGGCTGCTCTAACTTTCAGTTATGTGCCATGCGTGCTACACGCTTAGGCGATCATGTATCTTTCGATACTGACGAGGCAGTTTTTTTTTTTTTTTTGGGGGGGGGTTCGCACTATAGATTGCGATTTCTTTTCGTGGTAGACCATTTGCCATCCAAGGCTATAGAACCCAATCTGTCCTGCTATTTACCTTTAGCTGGGGGCGAGGAGAGAAAAAGAGGATTCATACCTTTCCCAAGGGTATTAGCACGTAAGTGAATGCAATGTATTTCACTGTAATTCGAACTCGGCTCTCCGATTCCTCAATCTGAGCCGCTAGCCATCACTCTAACCTTCTTTCACGAGAACATGCAGGCTGTAGACAGCTGTGATGGCCAAACTTCAACGCTTTACAATATTCAGAGTGGCGTAAAACAAGGATCCGTTTTAGCAACAAGTTTGTCATCTTCTTTTCCATGTTATTGGGCTTTGCATTCTGACAAACCGAAGAATGTCTATATATGCACACAAAAAGCAAAGAATAATTATTCAACTTGGCCTGCTTGAGGGAAAAAACTTAAAGTACTCATCGGGTAAATGCTGTTTGCTGATGAGGCCACCCTACCTTTTAGTTCAGTTATGTGCTATGCGTGATACATACTTAGGCGATCATGTATCTTTCGATACATGACTGACGAGGCAGATTTTTTTCGCGCAGTAGGTTGCCATTTATTTCCGCGGTAGACCAATTGCCATCCAAGAACCCAGTCTGTCCTGCTATTTACGCATACCAGTGGCAGGGGAGGAGAAGAGGATTTATACTTTTCCCAAGGTTATTAGCACGTAAGTGAATGCAATGGATTCGACCGGAATTCGAACTCAGATCTCCGATTCCACAATTCGAGCCTCTGTCCATTACTCTAACCTCCTTTCACAAAAACATGCAGGCTGTATAATGGTGAAACTTCAATGCCATTCACTAACTACATACACCGAATTTGATATTCCAAAGCTGATTAGTCACTTCAAATATGTCTGTAAGGAATTTTGACTGACTATTAATATAAAAAACAAACGTCATGGGCCAAGATGTTTCTGCATCTTTATCAATCAGCATCGATGACGTGGTGTTTGAAGTCACATATCACTTTACATATCTTGGCTCTACTATCACCAACGACCCGTCATTTGACATGGAAAACACACCATCAAAGCGGAAGTAGTGATAGCCAAATTGAGTAAGAGAGTATGGAACAGTCAAACGGTCTTCCGCACGAAACTAAATTTATTCCAGTCATGCGTCCTTAGTACACAGCGAAAACTAGACAGTATATATCAGACAGAAAAATGTCTGAAAAGTCTCCATCTCCTTTGCCTACAATGTATCCTTGGCATCACAGTGAATGACACAGTTACCAACACTGTTGTACTTGAGCAAGCAGACTCCTGGAGCATTCCTCTTCTTCTTTGTCAACGTCGCCTTCGTCCGGCTGGGTCACCTACATCGTATGGATTACGGCAAGTAGGGTGTGTGCTGATCACGTGGCACGGTCCGGTAGGGCCACTCAACACTGCCTTTAAAAGAAGTTTGCAAGAGGGGTCTGCAACGCACAGGCATCGACTCTGGTAGTTGGAAACGGATGGGAACGGCTGGCGGACAGTCGCAGCGTTTGGCACTGCGCTGTTCATTGAGGAATCCCGAAAACCGGTAAAAGGCCAAAAGCAATTGTTGGACCGTCCTGAGTATGATGATAAACTGCATCCGCGTCGTCGGTAAGATGATAAACTACGTCTAGCAGCAAGGCCTCTGACCAGGTGGTTTTGAGTAGCCTGGAACCACCTCTTAATTGCTGGTGTTCCCAAGTGCACCCTGATCCGGGGTGGTATCACCTGTTAGGGTCCCAGCTATGGGCAGATAGTTAACGCCGAAACTGAACCTACATCCGCGTCCTGGGTATGACGATAAACTGAACCCGCGTCCTGGGTATGACGATAAACTACATCCGTATCCTGGGTATGACGATAAACTACGTCCAACAACAAGGCCTCTGACCAGGAGGTCTTGAGGAGCGTGGACCCACCTCTTAATTGCTCGTGTTCCCAGGGCCACCCTGACCCGGGGTGGTAGCACCTGTTAGGGTACCAGCTGTGGGTAAATAGTTAACCACAAAACTGAGGTAAAATGCATTATAAAATATTACCAGCAATACGTTTTATCAGCTATACATTTTTGAGGAAAAATATTTACAGAAATAGATTTTTGACAAAACAAAAATATCAGGAAAAAAAAAGTTGTCGGCATTAAATGACCCATTGAGGTTGATATGCCGTAAACCAAACCAAACAAAACCAACTGTTGGAGATAAGAAGAAACCTCCATTCCACATGCCAGCATCATGTGTCACATTCGCAGAAGAGAGTTTCATGCAGGAATTGTTCTGTTAAGCCACTGAAAACGATGCTCGCAAAAGGACAATCTTTGACCAAAAAGGGTGCTGCCTTTATATCGCGAGATAAGCGAATGCCTACGACTGCTACGACTACTACTATTAATATTGCTACTTAAATGATGATCGATATATCTATTTTTGTTTATGTCTATCCTTAAAACAAATTGAATGACAAAACGGAAAATATCCTATATATATATATATATATATATATATAGTAATGAGGAGGATTTGATAATTATATTAATTGATTCATCGAGTCTGATAGAAACCTCAGGAAGCACTGGACGGCCGTTTCGTCCTATATTTGGGACTCATCAGCAGTGCGCATCCACTACCGATGGAATCGAAACCCCGGTTAGGTTGGCAAGCGAACACCATACCAACTGCTACACCGGGCCTCGGTGACGAAGAGATTGCAAATCAGACTCAATGAAGCCCCGCTCACTCCCACATTCTGTGGTGGAACTCAACTGAGATTCTCTCTAACCATAGGACTGAGCCTCCTGGAGCCACGACTACTCTCACCGATCCGCTCCAACTGGAGCATTAGAAGCCGGTTCAAGCGATGATAAACACACATAGTAATGAGGAGGATTTGATAATTATATTAATTGATTCATCGAGTCTGATAGAAACCTCAGGAAGCACTGGACGGCCGTTTCTTAGAGTCTGATTTGCAATCTCTTCGTCGCCGAGGCCCGGCGAAGCAGTTGGTATAGTGTTCGCTTGCCAACCTAACTGTCGGGGTTTCGATTCCTTCGGTAGTGGATGCGCACTGCTGATGAGTCCCAAATATAGGACGAAACGGCCGTCCAGTACTTCCTGAGGTTTCTGTCAGACTCGATGAATCAATTAATATATATATATATATATATATATATATAGTCTTAAGGTGTGCTATACTTATGGGATAAAATGCTCAATATCAGAGATAGAGCGTGTGTAAATCATGCTAGACGCAATCGTCAGGCCTGAAACAGACTGTTGCCTCTAAGTGTTGACTTCTATGTTCACTTTTATATATATATATAAATTTGTCTTTGCGTGCCTGCCTTGTCAGTTGTTCGTAATGTTTTGTTTTTATTCAGATCACTGCTGATAGGCACAACCTACACATAAACATTAGTACCCTAGTTCCCGTGATGTTTTGAGAAATGCTCTTGACCCTAATAACTTGACCTGTATCAAATTTTTTTTCTTTCTCATAACTACGGCATTCGATATATCAAAATGAAGTATAGAAGGCCGACTTAAATCCCTCTATGTCTTGGAACCTGAGATGAGCTTCTGTTATCAGATAGTTGATGTCATTCTTGCCAAATGTTACTGGTCTTAATGTTTTTGCCGATCAGTGTAAATTTCAGACGATATATCGAAAACAAAATTCTCAAACCAGTTCGTTAATTACTATCCCGTGATGCCTGCCAGACAGATAAAACTAGTTCAGTGGCCATTAGACCGTTAGATATGCTGATTGGCTGGTAATAGATAGATAGATAGATAGATAGATAGATAGATAGATAGATAGATAGATAAAGAACAGACTGGCACAGATAGATAGATAGATAGATAGATAGATAGATAGATAGATAGATAGATAGATAGATAGATAGATAGATAAAGAACAGACTGGCACAGATAGATAGATAGATAGATAGATAGATAGATAGATAGATAGATAGATAGATAGATAGATAGATAGATAAAGAACAGACTGGCACAGATAGATAGATAGATAGATAGATAGATAGATAGATAGATAGATAGACAGATAGATAGATAGATAAAGAACAGACTGGCACAGATAGATAGATAGATAGATAGATAGATAGATAGATAGATAGATAGATAGATAGATAGATAGATAGATAAAGAACAGACTGGCATAGATAGATAGATAGATAGATAGATAGATAGATAGATAGATAGATAGATAAAGAACAGACTGGCATAGATAGATAGATAGATAGATAGATAGATAGATAGATAGATAGATAGATAGATAGATAGATAGATAGATAGATAGATAGATAAAGAACAGACTGGCACAGATAGATAGATAGATAGATAGATAGATAGATAGATAGATAGATAGATAGATAGATAGATAAAAACACATAGATAGAAATACATAACTAAATAGATAGATAGAAACAGATAGATAGAAATACATAGATAGAAATACATAGATAGATAGATAGATAGATAGATAGATAGATAGATAGATAGATAGATAGATAGAGACTAAAACAAAAAGATAAATAGAATGAAACTAAAACAGATTGATAGATAGATAGATGTTTTTGCGGATCAATGTAAATTTCAGACGACACATTGAAGACAAAATTCTCAAACCAGTTCGTTAATTACTATCCCGTAATGCCTGCCAGACAGATAAAACTAGTTCAGTGGCCAGTAGACCGTTAGATACGCTGATTGGCAAGTAACGAGAATTCATTCATATTGGGATATTCTGAGTCGAGCGATTGAGACATTGATCGTGACAACGAGATGACAAACGAACGATCTATGCTAGAATTTACTTGTGAGGGGTGAAATCATTTGAAGCGGTAAAGAGATTCAAATGCTAGAGAAACAGAGGGACTGGTAGAAACGTCAGCAAAGACACGCAGTCTGAGACGGATGGAGAGAAAGCGGCCGTCTTAAATATGACTTGAGATAGATAGATAGATAGATAGATAGATAGATAGATAGATAGATAGATAGAAGCAGACTAAAACAGACAGATAAATAGAATCAAACTAAAACAGATAGATAGAATCAGACTGAAACAGATAGATAGATAGATAGATAGATAGATAGATAAATAGATAGATAGATAGATAGATAGATAGATAGATAGATAGATTCAGACTAAAACAGATAGATAGATAGAGAGAGATAGAATCAGACTGAAACAGATAAATTCAGACTAAAACAGATAGATGGATATATAGATAGAAAGAATCAGACTGAAATAGATAGATAGATAGATAGATAGATAGATAGATAGATAGATAGAATCAGACTGAAACAGATAAATTCAGACTAAAACAGATAGATAGATATATAGATAGAAAGAATCAGACTGAAATAGATAGATAGATAGATAGATAGAAGCAGACTAAAACAGACAGATAAATAGAATCAAACTAAAACAGATAGATAGAATCAGACTGAAACAGATAGATAGATAGATAGATAGATAGATAGATAGATAGATAGATAGATTCAGACTAAAACAGATAGATAGATAGATAGAGAGAGATAGAATCAGACTGAAACAGATAAATTCAGACTAAAACAGATAGATATATAGATAGAAAGAATCAGACTGAAACAGATAGATAGATAGATAGATAGATAGATAGATAGATAGATAGATAGATAGATAGATCATTCGTCCGTGCATTGAATACTGCTATCATGTCTATTCTGGTGTTCCTACTACTTATCTCGAATTTCTTGGCTAAATTCAAAGAAGGGTCTGCAATTTAATCTATCCTGACCTGGCATCTTGAATTTAGTCACATTATCACCAACATGACATGGCATCTATAAAATTATTTCATGGCAATTGTTATCGTGAGCTATTCTCCTCCATAAGTTGCTGACATGAATTTAAGCTTGCTACTAGATTGACAATAAGGTCTTATGGTTTTAATGTTGAAATAACTACATGCAACCGTATGTTCTATTCTAATAGTTTATTTCATCGCACTTCTCACCTGTGGAACTCCCTTCAAATGGATTGCTTCGCTGCCATCTACAATCTTCAAAAATTTAAATGCAACGGCAATCGTCATATTCTGTTTTCCTGAATCTTGTTCCTTAATTGTCCTTTTTTTCTCACATATACTCAATCTCTTTCACGTTCTATATCATCATGTGTCCTAATGCCATTAACGCCTTGACTGGGGTGAAATGATAAAACATATTGATATTTTGGACAGTTAAATCTCTATTTTAATCCCCAAATCTACTTTTAAATAAAAGAAAGAAAGAATGAGGTGTAGGTAGCCATATAGTTAGAGGAAAGAAGGCTTGGAAAACTCATAGGACTTATTGAAGACAAGATGGTTTGGTTTGGTTTACGGTATGTCAACCTCAGTGGGTAATTTAATGCCAACATTTTTATTGTTTGTCATATTTTTTCCCAAAAAAGTATTGCTGGTAATAATGTATATCTGGCAATAATTTTTTCTTCAAACTTCATTGCTGGTAATGATTTTTTTACCAAAAATATATGCCTGGTGTTAAAACCTATTTTTACACTTTCATGGTGTTTTGACCACAATTTAGGGGTTAATTATTTGCCCATAGCTGGGACCCTAACAGGTACTACCACGCAGGGTTGCGGTGGATCTGGGAACACCATAAATTAAGAGGCGGTTCCACGCTCCTCAAAAACTCCTGATCAGAGGCATTGCTGTCGGATGTAGTTTATCGTCATACCCAGGACGCGGATGTAGGTTATCGTCATATTCAGGACGCGGATGTAGTTTATCGTCTTACCCAGGACGAGAATGTAGTCTATCGTCTTACCCATGGCGCGTATGTAGTTTATCGTCTTACCCAGGAAGTGGATGTAGTTTATCGTCTTACCCAGGGCGTGGATGTAGTTTATCGTCTTACCCAGGACCCGAATGTAGTTTATCGTCTTACCCAGGGCGCGGGTGTAGTTTATCGTCTTACCCAGGACCCGAATGTAGTTTATCGTCTTACCCATGGCGCGGATGTAGTTTATCGTCTTACCCAGGATGTGTATGTAGTTTATCGTCTTAACCAGGGCGCGGATGTAGTTTAACGTCTTACCCAGGACACGAATGTAGTTTATCGTCTTACCCAAGACCCGAATGTAGTTTATCGTCTTACCCAGGATGTGGGTGTATTTTATCGTCTTACACGGGACGCGGATGTAGTCTATCGTCATATTCAGGACATGGATGTAGTTGATCGTCTTAACCAGGGCGTGGATGTAGTTTATCGTCTTACCCAAGACGGGAAAGCAAGATGGGTCAATAGACATATAACTAGAAACATACATACTGAGAAGATACAAAATGATTCTCGGAGCGAGCCACTTTCCAAATTTTGGCCACAGTTTCTTAATCGTAACAAAAACTTTTATATATCATTCCATACGATCAATGCATTTGTCCCATATATAACGCTGGCCTCAACGCTTGATTTTCCTTTATGTCCAGCTGATCTATATCTTCTTCCCGTCTCTTCTCTGTTTACTTGAATATTAAATAATTAAAATTATTCCAGTGTATGTCAGCTGTCCACTGTCCAGTTACAACGAAAGTAAACCTTCTTGATATGGCGATATTTCAAGCGGTCAATAATCGGCAGGATTTCTCTTCTTGGGACGATTGCAAGACTTGATCAGTCCGATGGAATAAATAATATGTCTCAGCAGCTAGATGTATGTTCGATTAAGAGTCTATTTTGAGGCCTCCAATCCGACGTCTAGGCAATCGCTCTGTCGTTCGCAGACTAACATAATTACTAGTTTCCTTCTCTTCAACTGATGTGGAAATTGAAGCTTTTGGGTGGCGAAACTAATCACTGCAGAAGAGGAGAAGGCCACACTGGGAACTTATCCGTGATTCCTTGGCTCCTTCACGTTATATATTTAAATACAATACACACATAGATAGATAGATAGATAGATAGATAGATAGATAGATAGATAGATAGATTCAGACTGAAGCAAATAGATAGATTCAGACTAAAACAGATAGATAGATAGATAGATAGATAGATAGATAGATAGATAGATAGATTCACACTAAAACAGATAGACGGGTAGATTGATCCAGACTAAAACAGAGAGATAGAATCAGACTAAAACATATACATAGATCCAGACTAAAACAGATAGATAGATAAATAGAGAGAGAGAGAGAGATTCAGACTAAAACATATACATCGATAGATTCAGACTAAAACAGATAGATTCCGTCTAAATCAATATATATATATATATATATATATATATATATATATATATGTATGTATGTATGTATATATAGATAGAGAGAGAGAGAGAGAGAGATAGACCTTGTCCCAAGTTATTTAGCAAATCATATAAACTTCAATAATTTTAATTTGGTTTGAAAAAAATTATCAAATATTAAACAATTAATTTAGATGTAAAAACAAAGCCTGAGTTAAAAGTTTAGATAGTATCAATGTTGTATTCAAGTCATTAAAGTTATTTGATGTATTTAATAAAAAACTGCTGTCTGAAGTTATTAGGCAAAACCAAATAAACACATCTTACTTTAATAAAAAGATAATAAAATCATCAAAAATTGCCCAACACCTATAATAGAACAAATAACAAACACATATAAGTCTTTGAATCCTGTACATTTTAATATAGTGACCCTTCTTCTCAATAACATTCAGTAATCTATTATCCATTAATTTTGTTCATTTTTTACTTCAGCACGTTCAATTTCCGACATGGTAGTTTTAATTGCTTCCCAGAGGTCCGACTTACTGTTATATTGTTTGCTACCTTCATATAGTTCTATCTTCACAATTGACCATAGATTTTCGATCGGATTCAGATAAGGACTTGATGGTGGCCATTCTATTAACTTCTGTCCTGTAAATCTTTTATGTTCAAAGAATTTACGGGTAAGCTTAGATAATGAGAAGGAACATTGTCGTTCATAAATACACACTTTACTTTGAAACTGCGATACTGGGAATTGTACCATGAAAAGAAAGTCTTGTTTACAAAATCGCTATAGCTAACACTGTTCAGTTTAACTCCTTCATCGACTTTTAATGATCCAATAATGGTTTGGTTGACAATTCCAGCCCATATCATAACGCTACCACCTCCTTGTTGCTTTCTTTTAGCCACAGACTCGTTTGAATTGGATAAAATCCATTCATCAGGTCCATTCACCAGGTCCGCCAAATGTCAAGAATTGTCCGTGAATATTACATTTGAAAATTCAATTTTCATGTATTTCTTGGCCCAATTTTGACGTTTTAAAATATTTGCTTTAATGAGTGTAGCTTCCCTAGGACATTTCTTTATATAAATCCCACTTCACAAAGTATTCTGCACCTTTTGTCCTTCTTGAATGCTTCGATTCCAGCCTTTTCAAGGATCTGAGTGCTTATCAAAAGTGAAATGTTCTTTTGCTATAAACCGCTTATGTTCATCTCGAGAAAGCAATTTCTTTAATCCTTTTTTGAAAATATAAGTTAGAACTGAAAACAAAGTTTTCAGTTCTAACTTATATTTTCAACAGACTCTTTCATCGCTCAATGATCTCTGCAAACTTCCTTTGATATCTCCAATGTGGACATTCCCACACACAATAACTTTGTTATTTTGTTTTTCAACAGCTGTTAGATCCTACCCTTTACCCATAATTCAACATAAATTATAGACAAAAAGAAAAAATAGTTTTCGTAGTTTTCAGAGGTCTTAAGCCAATATCTGCACACTAACTTCAGTCAGTTCATTTTAGAAAATTCGAAATATCTCAAAAACTAACGATTTAAAATGACAGAAAATGTACTTAAATATTTTGCTTAGAGTGAAAATAGATGGGTTTAAATTTGATAAATATTGGTTCAGGACTTTTTGAATTATTGAGGTTTATTTGATTTGCATAACTTCAGAGAGGAGATAGATAGATAGATAGATAGATAGATAGATAGATAGATAGATAGATAGATAGATGTGAACAGACTAAGGAAGTTGGATATGAACAGACATAGATAGATAGATCTAGTGACCCATGGATGAGTGGTTAAAATGTAGCCTACCGGCTAGTGTGGGTATGTGGCTTCTTGACAATTATCTGATTCTGACGACGACTCCAGTATGTGGCACCATTGGAAAATAGCTGAAAACAATACGGCTGGTTGGCCCAAGCCTCGTGGAGGAAATTGTGTCGACGAAACTCTTCGCAAGTCGTCGATACGTGTGCTAGCGAGAATTTACAAGTCATCGTGACCGAGCATCTGAGTTCACTGGCCTTCTTCAGAATGCTGGGCATGATGTTATGCACACTCTTCTAGTAAACTGTAACTAAGGCCTTCTCAGTATAGTGTTTGTATAAAGGGCCGTGTGGCTGTTGAAAAAGCACTCATATACCTGTTTAGCTAAATACCCTAGTAGAGAGACACATTCGGATACGAGCGGACAACTAAACCAGACAACATGGTCATGTTTCTTTTTTGTTAGTTTTGTTAGGCTAAATCAGACCTTCTTTTTCTATATATCCAGTCACTTCGAGGCGTGGTTATTCGTGGTTCATCATTATTTTCAATTACTTGTAGTTTTTCGTAATGTTTTTACTTTTACTATCCCTCCTACTCCCTGCATTGACATCCACTTACACAAGCTTCATATTCCTAGATAGGTTACTCTTTCCTTTTCCCCTCTGAATCTCTTGCTTTCAGTATCTCCTGTGAGTATCAAAATCTGCAAGCCCCCTTTCCTCATCATATTTCAGACATTTTCAATTGGGATTGTCGCCATTATATATTTTTAATTTCTTGCATTGTTTTTTATTTTATTTTTATTTGACTACACAGCGTAGTCGGGTCAATTGGGCACCGTCACAATTTACACCGCCAGAAATTTGAAAACAGTATGCTGTACAGCTTGATATTCGCGCCGAAAGCTCTAATACGAATATTTCGGAGTGATTGGGTATACATCTGAGGATAGTGCAGGGGATTCAGAAACTGTTGGATGAGAAATCCTGTCAACATCATGCTGTTTAGAGTGATCACTAGTGATGGAGATGTTATGCCTCCATTCATCTTCACACAGGGCCTCAGACACAACACGGAGTTATACATCAAGTGTCTTGAGAAGGTAAGTGCTGCTCTTGGTCAAGACGGTGGCTGCTGAAAGACTCTATGTCTGACAACTGGACTGTGCACCATGCAACACAAGCAACAGAAGCCAGTTTCTGGACCACATCAACCCTTAGATCTGGCAACCTCACTCCACAGACTGCAACCCCCTTGATTATTATTTGTGGGGAGCAGCTGAGCGAAAGAACAACAAAATAACACCAAAGATGAACCGAGAACAAGGATTATAGCAGCATTAACCAACTTAAACAAGGAGGCCGTCCGCAAGGGATGCAGAAGATTCTGAAGGACTCTGTAGGCTGTGGCTTAATGTACTGAAAGAGTTCCATGTAAAACGCGTAGTATGCCATGGAGACGCACAAGTTCACTCTTTGTTCAATTAATGCTGTTTTATTTTTAGGTTCCAAGAAACTGAATTGCTATGCACGTTCGACAGGATGCGTTGGTAGTGCTTTGACGATGACAACAGTAGTCAAATGGTGACTCTTGTACAATTAGACCAGGTTCAGGACGGCAATGCATTATAGACGCTTACCGGAATCGATCCATTGTACGGTAAACAGGAAGACCGCAGAGTGCGGAGAGCACAGATCAGTGCAAATGTGATCCCTTGGAATTTTAACCTAAATCGTCGCCTATAAGGATTGGGGTCCCACTATATATACTTTCAGTATATACTCGGCCCACGTTTATGTTATCATCGGAATTTTATGTATTTATTCGCATTAATCCAACGCGGGATATCATGATTTATAAATTCTTCCTTCATCACGATTATTTTACATAAGAATCTCGTATGTATATCTATCATACTCTCTCTCTCTCTCTCTCTCTCTCTCTCTCTCTCTCTCTTTATATATACATATATATATATATATATATATGTATATATATATGTATGTATTCGTGTGATGTGGACGGAATATGCGTGTTTTTCTCATAAAGTAAGAAAAAATAGAATTTGATTTTGAATTTCTTTTATCCATAATTATGATTTAGAAAGTTCTAAAAGAAATCACTGACCTTCCGCGTGAATAAAATCAGGCTGCGTTCAGAGCATCAATTCTTCAAGCTTCGATGCATTGCAAAGTAAATCTGTTAGACAAGATTATTTTCAATCTTACTACCTTTATGATCACTCTCATTAAATCTAGAATTGTATGTGATGTTAGCCGGCAGATAAATGATCAAAGATGAAGAATATGAAAAGGGAGAGAGAGAGATAGAGAGAGTGTGTGTGTGTGTGTGTGTGAGAGAGAAAGAGAGAGAGAGAGAGAGAAAGAGAGAGAAAATTTGATGAAAGAAAGGAAGAAGGACGGAATAGTTTTCAGCATAATTATGAAAAAAAAAGGAAATAAAAGAAAGAAAGAAAGAAAGAAATTGTTAGGAAAATAAGAAAGAAAGAAAGAAATTGTTAGGAAAATAAGAAAGAAAGAAAGAAAGAAAGAAAGAAAGAAAGAAAGAAAGAAAGAAAGAAAGAAATTGTTAGGAAAAATGAGACAGTATATATCTGGAGATAATAAGTAAAAATTTATAAATAAAATGTTTGGTAAAAAGAGAATGAAAGATGATAAAAAGTTTTAAAAAGATCACGATCTTGAAAGAAAGAAAGAAAGAAAGAAAGAAAGAAAGAAAGAAAGAAAGGTCATGAGAAGAAATAGATGAAAAAATTAAAAAATGAACACGGAGAGAAATCGAAATAATGAAAGGCAGAAAAATAGGCAAAGAGAAAAAAATGAAAAAGAAAGAAATAAAAAAAAGAGAGAGGAAAGGAAAGAAAAAATATTAAATACTCTTAATATACATGAATTTGATCCCACACCCTAAACCGCTTACAGAATTGTTATGATAAATCAAAAAGTATAAAATCACATGAAGGAATTACGTTCCTGTCTGAAATATTAAATATTTTTCTTCTAGATTATTTTGAAATAGATTAGGAACACTAAACTTCTAAAGTCCAAATTTTTTTTCTTCTTTTGGATTGTTTTTTTTTTTAACAAATCTTTTAAATCATTTCCATTTAAAAATTGATCGAGGCATTTGTGAAGCGAATCTTTCGGTCAATTCAATAGTCGCCAGCAACATCTTTGATGCCATGTTTGAACAGTGTTTGAAACGTCTTTAAGGACTCGTCTCATTTTTATTGCTTGTATAATCGCTGAACCTTCGTAGGCCGTAGGAAGAATCCAGGTTACTGGAAAAGGCGTTCAATAGGAATCTTTAGAAATAAGCGTCGTTCAGCGTTCAAACATGTGTCAAATTCTCCAAATCCTATTCTACTTGCTACCGAAACCGCTGCTGCATCACCTAGCGTGCTGTGTTGGTGAACTCATGCTCCACAGAGGACCTACAAGTTCAATAACATAATCTTTGTAAATATGGGGGAAAAAATTGCGATATACTTGTGTTTTAATTACTTGTTTGTAATATAATTCTACTATAATTTCTTATTGGAAAGCGATTTATATTTTTGGCAAAACTTTGATTTTTGCCCGCAATACTTTGTGCTCGCAAAAATACTCCCAAAAAAAACAAAAAAATCGGACTGTCAAAAAGACGGTTTTTCCCTTGACACCGCTATTATTTTAACTACCTTCACTCCTCACCAATGTTTATTGTTTTAAAAAGCGACGATTAAAATTGTAATAAAACCGACCTATATGAAAGTGAATTCATGTAATTCTTTTATTCTTGAGAATAGAAAACAAAAATAATAAATATACTATTTATTAATTAGATTCTTTATTTACAGTATTTATTTAATATTTTTTTATTGGAATGGTTTTGCAAAACATCGGTTAATTGCCAATCGATTCGAACTTTATAAAATGGTAAATAATAACTTCATAGTTCGTTCACATATTAGGTTGTTGCAAAAATAATGACGTAATAATGTCGTTTTTTGACAGTAAAAAATACATCAAAAAACGATATTATTACGTCATTATTTTTGCACCAACCTAATATTTTTATAATTAATAAATGTTTATTAATTTATGAATAAAAAATGTTTTCATATTTATTTCTTTATAAATTTGTAAATGATAAATAATGCATAGCATCAGTATTAATACAACTGCATTACTTTTTAGAATGTTATAGATATAAAATTATTCTTGTAGACAATCTAATAATGTTTAATATTTTTGTTTTAAGTTCTCAAGAACAAAAAAGTATATAAATTCACTTTCATCGTATATTTAGGTTTGGTTTGGTTTATTTTGTTTTACAGCATAGCAACCTCAATGGGTTATTTAATGCCAACAAAATTTTTAGTGTTGGTAATATGCTTTTCTTCAAAAATCTATTTCTGGGAATATTTTTCCTTGAGGAAATTTATTGGTATTTTTTTAAGTATTGCTGATAATAATTTTTCCTTCAAAAATTACTGCTGGTAATAATTTTTTTATTAAAAAATATTTCTGGTATTAAGACCTATTTTTACACAAGTTTGGGTGTTAACCACCTGCCCACAGCTGGGACCCTAACAGGTGCTACCACCCCGTGTCAGGGGACACCAGCAATTAAGAGGTGGTTCTACGCTCCTCAAAACCTCCTGATCAGAAGCCTTGCTGTTGAACGTAGTTTATCATCTTACTCAAGACGTGGATGTAGTTTATTGTCATACCCAGGACGAGTATATTTAGGTAGAAGGTAGTTATAATAATAGCGGTGTCAAGGGAAAAGCATCCTTTTTCACACTCTTTTCGCGAGCAGGAAGATCCAAGTTTGCCAAATACTAGAATCTGGGCAGACTATACAAAACTGCAATGAGTAATTGGCTTGTTTGAAGGACGCTTGTCTATGAAATATCGTATTAAATAGTGTAATATATATTTGTGGTAAATTCCCATTTTTAAGACTAACCTGGTTATTTAGGAAGCTTCATTTTATATGACACAATGCCTTAAAAAGAGAGAATCAATAGGGAAATAGTTAACGTCTCTTACAAAGTGGCATACGAAACACGCTTGCTGATCGTCGCGGTACGAGAAGTAAGGATTTACGCTTTTACTATGCTTATCTTAAGGTGCCCTAAAACTACCGTATTGGTCGACCCAGGAAGGATCGAACTCACTACATTTGCCAGCTTGCTAACGATTGTGCTATATTAAATAACTAATTTTGCTTTAGCTTGCTTTAACACATGGACATAGCTGTCGGAAATACTATGAGGATCGAATCCATTTTCTGTATCTGCCTATATCGCTGAGATGAGGTATTATCATTATTACATTATTATGATTATTACATTATTATTATTATTATTATTATTACATTATTATGATTATTACATTATTATTATTTACATTATTCGGACTGTTATCCTCATCTTCATTGCCATATTCACAACGTTTCTGTTTTTTCAGGAGATAAAGGGTTCGGTTAGAAATTCCAATCACCTGAAGAAGGCCGGGGCGTACAACGGTCGAAACGTTGTAAATATGGCAATGAAGATGAGGATAATAATCCGAATAATATAAAAAATGTAAATATATATATATATATATGTGTGTGTGTGTGTGTGTTTTGAGAGAGAGAGAGAGAGAGAGAAGGAGAGACAGAAAGAAAGAGAGAGAGGAAGAGAGAGAGAGAGTAAGATAATGACGGGTTTGGTAATCCGTGTGGATAATTCCAAAGATGATGTAATCCAGAGAGCTCAATGTAGCAACAGAGCAAATATTAATTAAATAATTAAGAAAGAGACAAATATATTTTACGCTATTAGAACAAGCTTATTCGCTAATCCTCTACAATGAGTGGCTCTTGGGCCATGGAATTCCATTTGATCCAATAAGTATTTATATCAAGTCAAAGGCCAAGCTTTATCTTTCTTATATAACCTCATGATATGCACTTCTTGTCTCTACCTATTTTAAGCCCCTTATTTGATAATCATCTACAACAAGGGGTCCCATCCTTTTTGGCGACATCATTCACTTTCACATGAAAATATTATCCGCCGCCCGCCTGTATAATAAATATTCAAAAGCATGCCAAAATGGTTTGTTAAAATTTTGTTACTGGTTCGTAAACTAACTTTATGATATAGCAAAAAATATACTAAAGACTGGTAACGAATAACGCTGAGACTCGGCGGTTGCTGCTGCTGCTACTACCGTATTAAATAACAAACGAAAGAAAATTGAAAAATATATCGAAAACATCAAAATACTCATTACGGGTATATTTATATCTTATCTGGGAATGTAATCTAATTATTCTCATTTGTCCTCCTGTATATTTTTAATACAGTTTATTTGTATATCTTCTTTAAATATTTTTTATGACAGCATATATCGAAATACCTTTTCAATACGCAAAATCTTATATCGATCTCTAAATTCCCAATCGCCCACAAGTTCCTGTTCCGTTGTTCGTTGTCCACCCAACAGTTGAAATCGCCGAAGCTTAGACGAGATCGATCAGGTTGGGAAACATTGCTTTACAATGTGTAGGTTTTGGGCCTTGGAATTTCATTTGATCCTATAAGTATTTTTATCAGATTTAAGCGGTCTATATGAAAGCGTTTTGCCCTGTATCGCAAACAGATAATTCCAGGTTGCTTTAAAGAAAGAAACAACTTTATAAAACAAAAGGAAAAAGATTTATTACTTACGGCTATAGTATGTCTTGATTTCGCAAACGTCTTGCGAAGGTGACACATCTCGGGGACATTCTTTCAGATTCTTCGGTTGGTTACATTCTTCGTTTGTTTTGGCATTTTCGCACACATAACATCGAATGCCATTTGCTGTAAAAAAAAAAAAAAAGAAAGAAATAGGAAAGGACAAATCACAAAAGGTAAATTCATTTCAAGGGAGATAAATCAATGTAAAAAAATATGACATCATTCATCAGTCTCTTAAATTGCACCTTAGACATGGTGATTAAAAAAATAGCGCCCGCATTCTGTTTTTACGGCTGTCAAATTTATCGTTGCCACGCCATTTGTATTTCAGTGGACAAGAAGGTAGAAATCAATGAAAGACATTTTAACTAACAATTCGTGAAGAGAAAATTATTAAATGTGATAAATTGATTAAGTTGATTACTACGTACTGTGCCAAGTTGATTAACTTACAACGTTCCAAAATTCTTTCACCGGATAAATGAACATTATTTTAATAATTTCACCACAAGCAATGCAATACAGCCACTAATATGGCAGTAAGTTATCATCATTTTACATTTGAAATGGCTAGATGTAACAGTAAGTTCTATGCTAACAGCTTCTTCTTTCACACTTCTCACTTGTGGAACGCTTTTTTGTCCTCTTACTTCCCTGTCAATTTTGAGTTTAAATTCATAAAATATAGATAACATAGAGGAAAGTAGTATTTATTTTGAAAAATATAAATTATATGAAACAAGGCCAACAGTCTGTCTTATCTTAAATTCAGTTAGCCACGATTACTGAACCAAATATACCACAGTATTCTTTACACCAAAACGACATAATCTTACTTACCAATCTTACTACAGTCACCATAATACCTCAGGGTCTCTATGTAGTCCTAACTAGTTTCTATGTGTACAATTTGTCAGGGGAGGGCAATAAAAATAACAACATTTTTTTTTAAAATAGAGAAAATTCGTCAGAACTATTACCATGAAATTATTTATAGAATAGGCACAGAAAAGCGACGTTACGGTGATTTATCTGAAACTGAAATGCCAGGTCAAGACCAATGATATTACAGATTTCTCTTCGAATTTCCTCAAGAATATATATAGCAGGAGAACCAAATCAGCTGTTGAGGCAATATTCAAAACAAGGTCGGTACACTTATAAATATGGAAGATAGATTCTGGCGAGAAAAATTGTCTAGTTCGACAGAGTGAAACAAATTTCAAATTGCAGCCGAGCAGGCATAGAGTGGTACACACGCTCTGAGAAGTCGATATCAGTTTCCTCAAAGATTGCAGATTTGAGCCTTTTATTTTATTCTTTCGTTTCAATCGTACACTATTTTTTAATTAAATCTATTTACTTTTTTAAACAAAGGCAAACATTACTTACCTTACATTAAACAAGATTTTTGTTAGTCATGGTTAAATTTACAATCAATGACTTGCAGGAGATGCACGCTTTTTCCTCCCCCTCCAGGCAGGTGCTCACACTATTCAATTTATTCTGATTACCTTTACCTTTGTGATTATTCAATTCGACACGAAAGCGATCTTGCATCCTCTTTCATACGGCGACCATTTTTTTTCTATTTGCATGAAAGCTGATCACGATCTCATGTTCTTGGAGGAAATAGAAAAGCATCCTGGAATGGCATTGCTACACTTTCAGACAAATTCCATGCATTCGCATCGAAGCCTAAATCACAGCCAATCGAATTTCTAAATACTTCATTTCTTATACAGTTTTCCTTTTTCTTTTATACTTGTGAACTGCTATGTTTTCTTACTGAGAAAGAGTGTGGAGTTGTTTCACGATGGCTTCACCTCGGTTTGGAATTCAGAATTGACTTCCTTTTAAGTTTGCTCTCTGTTTAACTCACAGCGGACTGAGAAATACATATATTACTTTCCCAAGACTATTAGTGCGAACGTAAAATAATTTGAACCCGGCACGCCGATTCCACTTTCGCTGCCGATAACCATACGCTACCTTGACTTCTATCACACGTATAATCATATGAATCGATAAACGGGCGTGGATAAACGGATAGCAAGAGAGTTAGACAGACAGAGGGAGGATGATGGTGAAAGAAAGAGCGCTGGCGGTGAGAGAGATATGGAAGACAAATATATATATATATATATATATATATATATATATATATATATATATATATAGATATATAGATATATAATATGATATAATATAAAAGGCTCAACCACTAATATTCCATGCTTATAATTTATTACATTGGAATCGCAATCACGATCCAATTCATCAAACATACCTATCTATATATATATATATGGATTTATGTATACTGAATTATTGGCTATATAGTGAGCATTTTTCCGAAAACAAATTTCGCTTTAGAAATCATCCACAAAGGCCTGGGTATAAGACAGGCTATCAGGTCGAGGCGATTGATACATACATGCATGCATATATATATATATATATATATATATATATATATATATATATATAACTACCTTGCTAGCTACCTAGCTATCTACAGTTATAACACCATATTAAACAATTTATACTGTTCGTTTCTATGCAGAATTAGACACCTGCAGCCTCGCATTTAATACTAATCACTGCAATATTTCTTTATTTTTCATAATATTCATACGTATTGTTATTATTATTATTATTAGCATTATTATTAGCTGCTGATTTAGATCCTCAGTGGTTGTGTCAATCTCCGCGAAAATTGGACATTTTAGCCAAAACCCAGCGGCGACAGTCTGTTTCATGTATAAGTGCAATCTTCAGACATAGCCAGATGATTTCGTTTAAGCATGAAACAGTCTGTTGCCGCTGGGTGTTGACTTCAATGATAATCTTTATATTTATATACGCTCTATTCCTGATGTTATGCATTTTAACCCATTCATATAGTATACCTTAAAACTATACTTTTACCATGCATATATATATATATATATATATATATATATATATATATATATATATATAGTTCTAAGTAACTCTTTAGTCTGATAACTGTCTTCTTGATTGAATCAATCTTACAAATTTGAAATGGATGTTTTTAGTTTGACATTATTTCATATTATTATAAGCGTTATTTTTCGTAGGTATACGTGTTGATATCACTGTTTATTTTTCTTATACAGTAAAATTAATATCAAGTGGCCTACACAGTAAAATATTGCTTACGAACAGGAACCGAACCTCTATGACTTTTCCCAATAAGGATACCCCTTCTACAGTTATTACCGTTACTAATTTGGACACAGGAAAGCATTTTGACAAGTCAAAGCCCAATTGCCTATTTAAAGGAAAAAAATTCACTGCTTAATAATAATTGGTATGTCAACTCAAACAAGTCTACAGACCAAAATAACATGTGAAGTAATATGTCTTATATATAAAAATGCGAGGTCAATGCGGACAAAATGAAACAAATTATCACTTACAGTTCACATCGAAATATATCTTTATTATAATATTAATTTTTTTATATATTGAATTTAAATTTAATCCTTGACAGAATTTTTAAATAATTAGTATAAGTTTGATATAATTTAAATTATAAACTTAATATTTGAAATATTATTAATATTATATCGATATAATGAGATTGGTTTATATTTAAATATTATATTTAAAAATAAAATTATTATTATTTAAAAATATCATTATTATAAAATTAACATATTAATAATTTACTTATTTTTTTTACTGTAACTTTTATTATATAGTTAAAGATGTAGTATTGAATAGATCAATATTAACATCTTTTTATTAAAGTATTAATTTTAAATTCTTACTCCCATTGTATAACCTTTTAAACTCCTCTCTTTAATTTTTTAAGCTCTTTTTTTTCCATTCTTCTGCGTTTCACAGGTGTTGATAGGTTACATTTAGGTCACTGACCATTTTCAATCGTTGCATTTATCTGTACCGACTCCACCACAACCAACGTTGGTCTCTTACCCGCTCTGAATCCATACAACTCTCTACTCTATTATAAGCCAATTCTTACCCCCATCTCTTTTTATTCTTACCTTTTTTACGTTTCAAATTCCCTTTGAAAAAACGTGGGAATTCATTCATTTTAGTAAATGTATTTCTATTGATACGTCCAGGGAAATAATCATCTGTATGAGGTAAATTGTTTTATCACATTAATTATAATTCACTGATATGGTCTGCAATAAAAATTATATTCAGCCTGAATATTTTATATTAATACGATCTATTTACATTAATTACCCACGGATTTTCTTACACACACACACACACACACACACATATATATATATATGTATATATATATATATATATATATATATATATATATATATATATATATATATATATATATATGTAGAAATATATTACGAGTAAAATTTCAGGCCTACAGTTTTCTACCACTACTGTAAGTTCATGCAATTACACAATCGTCAGGCAGCGGTAATGTGAAAATGGGAACCTTTATTACGCCAGAAAAGACTAAGATGGAAAAAAGTTATATATATATATATATATATATATATATATATATATATATATATATATATATTGCTTTGGCCAAAGGGTTCATTGATTTTATTAAGTAAAATTTCAGCTTAATAAGTGAACAATGTTTTTGTCCAACCCAATATATAAATATATTTGTATTGCTCAAATGTGTCCTGCATAACACAGTTAATTCAGTCCGTACGTAACAAGTGTTTTGCAATATTATGATAAGATAGAATCCAGGAGAGAAAAAGAGAGATAATATACACTAAAGGATTCGCTATACATATATATATATATATATATATATATATATATATATATATATATATATATATATATATATATATATATATATATATATATATATATTCAATTGTATGGATAGGGTCACAAACTCATATCCAGACAACTGAATATGTTAGCTCTGTCACTGATATTGAAAGCTTACCACTAAGTACTGCGCATATAAAACAAAATATATAAAATATATATACATATATATGTGTGTGTGCGTTCGTACGCGTGTGTGTGTCATATTTGAGGCATATCGGAGTATAGCTAAACGTCTCAGTTTTCATTTTGAAAATCACAGAATTGTGAAACCAGTAAAATTACTGTAAATAAATTTTCAGAAAGACTCTAGATGCATTTTATATTTTTCTTTTACACACACACACGCACACATGTACTTAGCCAGAATTAATTCATTCTATCGTGATTTATTGAATTTAACTGACAAGATGTACGTCGCGAACATAAAGAAACACGTATATTTAAAATGAAATTGTATCATTTTTCAAAAGTACCCGGATAAAATTAATCAGAAGTTTTCTATATTGAAATCTGACAACATTAACATTGCTCATAATTATTAGCAATCAATGAAAGTAATAGAATTAAAAATAAAATTGAGCTATGGACAGTCGCTTCATAAATTATGTCCAGTGGGACGGCAACTCGTTCGTCGACTTGAAAAATTTACTACAAATTGAATTGGAAAGCCTTATCAACAAACATCCAATAAAATATTTATTTGCATGCACACACACACACACACACACACACACACACACACACTCACACACTCACTCACTCACTAACACTATAGGCGAAATGTTGTAGATCAGGTGTATTTTAAAGACTCGCCTAAAAACTGAAGGTTGCGTACCTTTCCCAAAACTAATTTGCCAGCTCACTTCGGATCAGATAGACTTTTTACTTCCTGAATGCTTTTATCATATAATCAATAATACTAATAATACTACTACTACTACTACTACTACTACTAATAATAATAATAATAATAATAATAATAATAATAATAATGTGAAGGAGAAGAAGATGGAGAAGATTTTAACATTTTATCCTGATCGACAATAAGCCTCCTTTAAATTTCCAGATTAAACTGATAAAAATACAAATTCTTAAAAAGTTACACGAGTCGTTCAAGCAGATGAGAGTGAGCTTAGTTGTTGCTAAGCGTTTTTGAAAAGTCAGTGTTACTGGCAGCATTTTACACCTGCACTAACTTCAGCCAACGCCGAGAATCGTCGCCATATCAACCAGATACGAAGACACAAACAATATCGGAAGAAAAAATTTCTTTCGTTCTTAAATACTGATTTAACGTTTGCATCTCTACTGATTTTCTACAATGAAGGATTATTATTTCACTATTACTATGTAAAATAACACCTGCTTCTTTTATTGTATTTTGAAGTACAATGGACGTTCAGGAGTAGTTTCTTCATCATATATTCAATAATAATAATAATAAGAAGAAGAAGAAGAAGAAGGGGGAGGAAGAGGAGGAAATTAACCACACACTGCATAGACATCCCTTTCCTTAAAATTCTTCTTCTTTGAGTTGGCGGATTTTACATTTTAGATGAACGCCCTCTCTAAAATATTGGATTAATGGATTAAATGGCTTCGGTATCCTAGCTTAGTAAGAGCTAATTAAAGACCAAAAATCAAACTTCCTAATTATTAAAACCGAAACTAGGAAAATGATCCAAAACATAGAACAAAATAAATCCTTAAGCAATAACTTTCGGTGATCATTAAACAAGTTTGTAAATAAGCCAACATACACGCACACACAAACACGTAAACAGAACCCCCCCCACACACATATATATATATATATATATATATATATATATATATATATATATATATATATGCGGTTGCATGTAGAGGTGTTCGCGAAAGCGGGAAACCTAAGGTCACCAACAACACTTCATGCAACACCATATGTTACCACTAACACGGAAATTGAGCACTGTACACTAAATACCGCGCACACACACACACGCAAATGCACGCACACACACATATATATATATATGTGTGTGTGTGTGTATATATATATATATATATATATAGAGAGAGAGAGAGAGATAACAATAAAACAGTTTCTTTCCGGCCAAGAAAACTGCTAAGAAAAAACTTCTACCGCCTGAAAAAAAACTTACCGGCTGAAACCATGATAGCATAAGTGTTTGACTTTAATATATATATATATATATATATATATATATATATATGTGTGTGTGTGTGTGTGTGTGTGTGTGTGTGTGTGTGTGTGTGTGTGTGTGTGTGTATGTATGTATGTAATATATATATATATATATATATATATATATATATATATATATATGTATGTATGTATGTATGTATGTATAATTTGTAATTTGCTGTATTTATTTGAAAAGAAGAAAAAAATCAAACTTCTTAATTATTAAAGCCGAATCTAGAAAAAATGACCCAGAATATAGAACAAAATAAATCAATCCTTAATTCGAAATTAACGGTATTTATATGAGAAGAGTGTTCTTAAAATGAAGATATCTACATGTAAACACTGTGGACATAGGAATCAATAATGCATGGTGATTGCCAGATTTCCATCCTTTAGTGATAATCAAAAAAGACAAGATTGTTTTCAGTGCCCACTTTTTATATCTGTCTCTCTCGATAAATAGAAAAGGTGATTTTTATCCAAGGTGGTGGTGTGAAAGTAAGCGCAATACTCTACTTGACTCGTCACATTCCGTTTCGGAGAAATATTGTTCTACTAATATATTGTTCTACTAATATATTGTTCTACTAATAGCGGAATTCATTCTGCTATGCAAACATTCCGTTAAAAAAAGGGGAGGGTCGGGAATTAAGAGTTGTCATTCTTCAAATGCGAACTCAACGGAGTTGAAAGTTTTCTATGCAAAAGTTAGCTCCCTTTTCTCGCCTTAAAAGAAAATTTCTATCCAAAAGTTAGCTCCCTCTTCTCGCCTTAAAAGAAAATTTCTATGCAAAAATTAGCTCCCTTTTCTCGCCTTAAAAGAAAATTTCTATCCAAAAGTTAGTTCCCTTTTCTCGCCTTAAAAGAAACCCCCCTTCAAAATGTTCACTATTTCATAAATTGTGAAATCTTTTCCTTACGGTTCGTTGCTTCAGTATTTTTTTAAATCATTTTACCCCAAGCATGGCAACCAAGTCACTAAGATACAAGCGGTTACTGAGTGTGAGAGAATATAAGGAAAAAAAAACGTTATTATGAAAACAGTCAATTAAATAACAAGAATTAAGAAAACAGAAGCTAAAAAGTGATATTATATTGATTTTTTTTTTAAATGAATTCTGACTGGAAAGCTAAAAGTCGGAAGAGAGTTCCACAAGCGAAAAGTGCTATAGAAGAAACTGCTAGCTGAGAAATTACGGTTAAATTGAGCAATTTCAACTGTAAGACCTAGCTGCCAATCTAGTACCGCGCTCAAAATTATAATGTCTTGTTACTAGAGAGGAAAGTTCAGGAGGACAATTACCATAAAAATATGTATAGGAAAGGTAGATGGAAGGTACGTTACTGCGGTGGGAAAGCCGGGATGCCATTCAGATCTAATATCATTGCAGATTCTTCTTTGGATTTTATCGGGAATTTCTAAATTCTTAGCAGAAGTACCAGATCGGATGTGACAGTAATAGGCAAAGCATGGACGAATGGTACACTTATAAATGTGTAACCAGGATTATGTCGAAAAAAATATGCCTTCTCGACAGAGTGAACAAACTTTCCTAACTTAAGACCTAGCATTTGATGAAATATAATCTTCACACTTCATAACAGCAGATGACGTTAATTTGGGAATGCAAAATGAGTCACTATCCTTGGGGTTAGCATCAGCCGTAATAATGAAAGGCAAAACACAATTAATTGCCCCAGTTAACAACAAACTGTAGACGATCTTTTAAATCAACTACCAGTTCGATCTTACCGATCTGATCAGATTTACAATTAAGATAGGAGTAAATAGTTTTGTAATCATCATAAATGTCGAGTTGAGACTGATGACATTGGAATGATCGTTGATAAAAATGAGGTTTAACGTAGATACAAGAATAGATTCATTGGAGACATACGCATTAATAGAAAAAAGATCTAGAAGAGTAGCCATTCAAAACAACTTTCATTTCGCGATTTCATAAGAAAGATCGGATCATATCAAAAATTCCTCCAGAAATAAAATAACTTTTCAGCTTATGAAGAAGATCAGTATGCCAAACCCTATCAAATGTTTTAGAGGTATCCAAAACAACAATCCAAGTTCTTTACAGACTCTTTCAACAATAACTATTAACACATAAGCAACTTAGAGATGTGAAAGCTATAATGCTTTTCTGAAAGAAAACACTGCGAGGTTAGATGGTTAACCATTTTAGAGTTCATTGGAACTTCTAGTACTGGGCAAATCTAGTTAGAAAGTTAATCAAATTGGAATAAAATTTATAAGCTAAACATGCTGCTATAGAAAAATTGATAATTCTTCATAATGAAGGAAGAAAATAAGAATAGAAGACTTACTCTTATTTAACGCACTATAAATTTGATTTAGCATATACTCACCCGCCCAGAAAAAAGAAACGAAAAACACGCGATATTAATATAAAGCGAGAAAAAATGAGAAAGAGTTATTTCCTTTTCACATAATTTCAAATCGAGCAGAAACCTCAGCTTTTGGGACCCGAATATATTCAGCAAGATTTATTTCAA
>OZ010602.1:23262726-23267726 GCA_963932145.1 Acanthosepion lycidas
ATATTCTCCAATGGAAGGAAGTCTTAAATACACCGGACATTTTGCAATAATAACTGGCTTAATTTTTCGGAAGTTAGCAATCTTGTCATGAATCACCGAATTGATAACAGTGGGTGGATACCTATTATCGGCAATCATGTTATGAATCTCCGAATTGATAACAGTGGGTGAGTACCCATTATCGGCAATCGTGTCATGAATCACCGAATTGATAACAGTTGGTGAATACCCATTATCGGCAATCTTGACATGAATCAGAGAATTGACAACAGTGGGTGAATACCCATTATCGGCAATCTTGTGCTGAATCACCCAATTGACAACAGTCGGTGGGTACCCATTATCGGCAATCTTGTCCTGAATCACCGAATTGACAACAGTCGTTTGGGGTACCCACTATCGGCAATCTTGTCCTGAATCACCGAATTGACAACAGTGGGTGGATACCCATTATCTCTTAAAGTTCTCGTTATAAAACTGATCTCACTATCGAAAAACTCTTCAGTACAGATCATCAATGACATGTGCCTTAAAGTTTTTATAAGATTCATTTTGCGCTTCCTAGGGCAAAAAGAATCCCAATGAGTGCATAAACCAGAAAAAGTAGATTTTTATATAAACTAAGGTTCGAAAAGATGTTGGTGTTCGATGCCCTAATACATCCAAGAAATAAATTTAGTGTTAACCTCTTTGTCAATAATAAACCTCAAAGAAGGAAGAAGATTATTAAGAGAGGAGAGATATTGATCATCTTTAATTAAGGAGAATGTGACATCAACATAGTAACGATACAAAGAAGGACATAATGGCTCATTAAATTGGTCTTTTGGTGCTTGGTAACAATATTTCATTTATACAAGTCTGCTCCAAGACAAATGATAGTTCATTGTTATGAAGATTATATTTTTCTTTATATTTCGAATTATTTAAATTTTCCCATTTCGCGTAACTTAACAAATAGCATTCTAAAACTTTTAGGGTGTAGCCAGCAAAATCTTGTCTATCGTATGATACACAAGATTTTGTTGGCTACAAAATTCATTTCTTGACAACATCTGAAACGATTGAAATCAGTTCAACCAAAGCAATAAAAAAGGACCATTGGCACTGTCTTCAGAATCTTTATTTTAATGTAGGACATCATATTTGAAAAATGGAAAAATATAACGTATTAAATAGTCAGACCCAGTCGGCTGAATCCAACAGAATTTATATATATATATATATATATATATATATATATATATATATATATATATATATATATATATATATATATATATGTATACCACCGGATTTTTCCTCATTATTTTATTCTCTTGCTTGTTTTGGGGATTTTAATGACGTGTTGCGTGATGAACAGAACCACCAGATCTGTTGCGATTTTAATAAAAAAAATTAAAAAAAAATTAAAAGTAAAAAAGAAAATGTGTGACAATGAATGATTTTCAAGGCTTTTATTATTTCAAACGAGTCACATGCGGAAGAAAAACGAGAAAAACCAAAAAAAGGATTTCTTCTTTTTGATGAACTGAAACCGCACAATTGAACGGTTTTTCGTCTCTCATCCTTCCCAACCCCCCAAAAATAAAATAAAATAAACATCTACGGCAAGTTTGGGTGTGGTTAAATTTTGTCACTTTGCGCACTTATGCTTGCCTCACTTCAAAGACCTCACTGGAAATATGAAGCTATTACGGAAGGTGAGTCATCCACTTCTCGTCTCTACCTTCGAAATTAATTGGTTGCGAATTTTAAATAGCTTTCGACAAGCCATCATTAAAATCTGTCGGCTGTTTTTACTCTGCCAGAACCATATTTAACGTAACAGCTAATTACTCATGTAACAGAATGGAGTGTCTTGTTTTTACGAGGAAATTATTAAAAGATCTGACAGGTGATTTCTTTTTACTTTTTATGATTTTATTTGATATTCTCGTGATGTATTGTCCGCTTCAGAAGTTTACTTACATTGAATTTAATGAAGGATGCGTCTTTCAAAATTCAATAATTTTGATTTGCATTTTTTTCTCCATAACTCCTTGATCATTTCCAGATAATTGTCGGTAAAGAAAAAAAAATGGTCAATTATATTCATAAAGTAATGTGGCACTTTTGGCGAGGCAATAAATAAATACTGCACAAATAGTCGAAATTTAAAACGCTTCATATTTATTGGCCAAGATATAGCAACAGATTCAAATATAAAATTACTAAGATGCTGCAAAAGTTTCCAATGCCAATTTGTACAATGTTAGAGAAAGGTTAGAAGCGAATTTCAAGTTGTCTTACTTCTTTACTGGCTGTGAAATCATTGACGCTTGTTCAATATCCACAAGGCTAGGAAGAATTCAGATGACAGAAGAATAATGTCGAGATGAAATTATTGAAACTCAGTTGTAATAAGACAGTATGTATCGATATTTACAAACAAGAGATTTAAGACGCGAACTACGGATTGGAGATATTGACATCAAACAAATATAGAAGTTTAAGTCATCTGGGAAGTGTTTTCATAGATGGACAAATGTGGTACGGAAATCCGAACACATATTGAAGTAAAGAATGATGCAATCGTAATGCTAAGCAAAGTAATAAGAGGCATGAAAATGTTGTTAAAACCAAACAAAAATGGCTGAACTATGTAATAGCAATCCACTTGCATAACCTTTTGCTAGTTATTTAAAGGCAGAAAATATTTTAGATTGTAAACATTTTTTGGAGATAATAATGAATTACTTATACAAGTCCTACTAATTAACTTATATCTCGTGAGGAAGAAGATGTGGACTCATACCTTTCCTAATGGTACTTAGTTGGATGTAACGAAGCAAACTGGAATTGGAACTCGGCTCTTCAATTTCCACCTCCGTCTGTTATCCATTATACGATCCGCACATCCATGCTTACAGCACCTGATATTCCCAAGAGGTCACCCATCTAGGTACTAACCAGTCTTGAGGAAAATGGTAATATAAAGACACTTGCAGGACCTCTTGGAAATGGAGTGGGCAAGAGAAAAAAAAACGGAAAATCTATCAACAGTAAGAAGACAAAATAAATGTTCGTCAGCAAAAAATGGCACAAGATTAGTATTATGAATTGAGGTGCCAAAAATCAAGCAAGTACAGAAGTCTAAAATATTTTCATAGAAGATTGAGGTAGAATTTGAAATAGCAAAAGATGCATTCCAAAACTAAGCAAAGTATCAAGAAACAAGAAAAGTATGCTGAACTACTATGTAATATCGGTAACTTTATATGGCATGAATACCAGACAATTTCCTCACAGATGAAGAGAAGATTGGAGTCAGCAGAAATGTACTCCTATAGGAGGATACTGAGAATACCATGGACGCAGCGCGTAAGCAACATAGAAGTCTTAAGCAAAATAGAAACAAAAAGTATACTAATATTGAGAATCAGAAATTTATTGAAAAATAATGAGAAAAGAGGGCTTGGAGAATTTGATACTCATATGGCATATCGAATGCAAAAGGAAGAAAGGAAGGCAGCGACCACCTATGACGAGCTTGTTTAAATAAAGGACGAAACAGGTTATGGGAGGGATGGCAAAGAGACAAACGTTGCTAAGAGCTAAAAGAAGTTGTGGGGAGTCATGATCGCCCAGGCGATTAAGGGAGACAGCACATGGTCCGCATAAATTTAAACAAACATGGGTAATGATTAAAATACTTTCTATAATTTCCGAATAATATTTTAGGGTAACGAGATTTCCTCAAATGCTTAGCTTTTTCTTTTCTTTTCAACGCGGATTTAAAGAAACCAACATCGTCAAACAATAATAAAATAGTCTTTCTTTTCCGCAAAAACTAAAAACAAACAATTAAGCACGTAATCGATTTTGCCCACATTAACATGAAGAAACGATCATCGAACAACAATTGTCTTTTTATACGAATCCTCACCCAATACAAAGCCCAAGAGAAACCCATGGTATTTTGTTTCCGGTTTAGAATTGGGTTTCTAAGTCTTTTCATTCTCTTTCATTCCCAGCAGCTCCTTGCATCTTAGTAGCATTATAGCCTTGCTTGGTGTAAATTGATTACTGTGTGGTGTTGGATGAGGGCAAGAAAAGGCAAGAATTGAAGTCCACGGGTCTATATAGTAAAAGGTAACGGTTAACCCAAGACTTGAAGGGATCTACATGTTAAGAAGGATTTGATTAAGTGAGAGAGCCCTTCCAGAGATTCCATAGCTCGAGAAATTATGTGGCCACCCACGATGCCAAACCATGTCAAAGGCTTTGGATATATACAGGGAAATGTTCCTTGTGATGAATTTATTATCCAGTACCTGGATGATCCTCTGAGTGATTACGACATCCGCAGTGGAACTAGCATGGCGAAATCCATATTTACTCAGAACGCTTTCCCTTTTGAGGCGATCAACAACTCTCTTGTTGATTACAGATTAGAAGAGCTTTCTGATGTCACTAAGGAGGCTAATGGGATGATATTGCGACAGACAAGAGCAAACGCTTGCATTAAAAAAAAACTACACAGACGAAATTTTCCATGGATTTTGGACGTAACTCTCCTTTGGTTGAACAGTTTTGCCAGAATTGGAGATAATTTGCGGTTCATAGGCAACTGTCGTCGTCGTCGGCATCCGTCCGTCTCGAGAGACGATGGAGTAGCGCGATGCGCTACGAGCCTCGGCTGGATATATGAAGAACTAGGGCTGCCCAGACGTCTAGTTCCCGCTCTCGGCCTTGCTATCAGAGTCCAAAGGAGAAGATAAACCAATACAGTTTGGTGCCAGCTCGGCTACAAGAGTTGCCGGAGGGTAGCACAAAGTGCCGTCCACCCGCCTTAGGGGCTCCACTCCGGGTTTGAATTCAGAATTATCCTTCTCCTAGACCAGTTGCCATCCAAGGCTATAGAACCCAGTCTGTCCTGCTATTTACTCATAGCTGAAGGGAGAAGAAGAGGATTCATACCTTTCCCAAGGGTATTAGCACGTAAGTGAATCTAATGG
>OZ010602.1:23272726-23285226 GCA_963932145.1 Acanthosepion lycidas
TTTTCTTTCACTTCCTTATTCTCTCTCTATTGATATATAGATATATAAATAGATAATCCAAAATACTGAGCTCAAGACCATGAAAATTAATTCTTACCTTAACACTTACTTTCCCCTGTCTCCTTCGAATTGGCTTTTCTTATGTATATATTCAATAACTTACAAAGGTTAGAGTTCACAAATGGTAGTGCCAAATGTAAACCCTATTTTCGATTCCCGGATTCTGGTTTCTTCTAATTTTGCGTAGTTCCTATGAACAGGATAATCCTGTCTTCTCAGAAACGATTGGCGCCATTTCCCGAGAATAACAATTCCATTTCTATCTAACTCTGTCAACAACTTCTAGACACTGTCAAGATATACTCAGAAACAATTAGCTAAGAATTAGAAATTTCATTATCCATTTTTTTCAACGGGCAGAAATATTTTCGTGTCGAAATAGACTAAAATTCTTAGTAATCTTTGTACTGTAGAGAAATGGTTAAATCAGTGGGTAAAACAAGTTCTCAATCCTCGCTTTTTACTCTCAATAGAGTCCAAAAGCGTCTCCCTGTATCTGTGGATGACGAATTATTTCCCACTCTACAACCTCTTTCCCCACAACCGAAATATCGCAAATCCCCATGGAAAGTTTTCAGATGAACTATAGGGTGTCCCTAAACTTTAAGAACATAGGAAAAAGTGCAGGTTTTCAAGAATTAGAATATTAAAAATAACATCTTCAATATGATTTCCATCATTTGTGCTGTCTTGGGTAAGACGTTAAATTACATCCACGTCCTGGGTAAGACGATAAACTACGTCCAGCAGCAAGGCCTCTGATCAGGTGGTTTTTAGGAGCGCGGAACCTCTTCTTAATTGCTGGTGTTCCCAGGTCCACCCTGACCCGGTGTGGTAGCACCTGTTAGGGTCCCAGCTATGGGCAAATAGTTAACTATTACCAGGAATACTTTTTTGAAAAAAATTAACAGCAATACAATCATGAAGGAAAAATATTACGAGAAACAGATTTTTGACAAAACAAATATTACCAGCAATAAAACTTTTATTGGTATTAAATAACCCATTAAGGTTAATATACCATGAAACAAAATAAACCAAACCAATCTAAACCAAAGAATACATATTCTATTCATACGAATCTATCCTAAAAATGTTGTCGGCATTAAATAACCCACTGAGGTTGTTATACCATAAAACAAAATAAACCAAACCAATCTAAACCAAAGAATACATATTCTATTCATACGAATCTATCCTAAAAATGTTGTCGCCATTAAATAACCCATTGAGGTTGATATGCCGTAAAACAAAATAAACCAAACCAATCTAAACCAAAGAATACATATTCTATTCATACGAATCTATCCTAAAAATGTTGTCGCCATTAAATAACCCATTGAGGTTGATATACCATAAAACAAAATAAACCAAACCAATCTAAACCAAAGAATACATATTCTATTCATACGAATCTATCCTAAAAATGTTGTCGCCATTAAATAACCCATTGAGGTTGATATGCCGTAAAACAAAATAAACCAAACCAATCTAAACCAAAGAATACATATTCTATTCATACGAATCTATCCTAAAAATGTTGTCGCCATTAAATAACCCATTGAGGTTGATATACCATAAAACAAAATAAACCAAACCAATCTAAACCAAAGAATACATATTCTATTCATACGAATCTATCCTAAAAATGTTGTCGCCATTAAATAACCCATTGAGGTTGATATACCATAAAACAAAATAAACCAAACCAATCTAAACCAAAGAATACATATTCTATTCATACGAATCTATCCTAAAAATGTTGTCGGCATTAAATAACCCATTGAGGTTGATATGCCGTAAAACAAAATAAACCAAACCAATCTAAACCAAAGAATACATATTCTATTCATACGAATCTATCCTAAAAATGTTGTCGCCATTAAATAACCCATTGAGGTTGATATACCATAAAACAAAATAAACCAAACCAATCTAAACCAAAGAATACATATTCTATTCATACGAATCTATCCTAAAAATGTTGTCGCCATTAAATAACCCATTGAGGTTGATATGCCGTAAAACAAAATAAACCAAACCAATCTAAACCAAAGAATACATATTCTATTTATACGAATCTATCCTAAAAATGTTGTCGCCATTAAATAACCCATTGAGGTTGATATACCATAAAACAAAATAAACCAAACCAATCTAAACCAAAGAATACATATTCTATTCATACGAATCTATCCTAAAAATGTTGTCGCCATTAAATAACCCATTGAGGTTGATATACCATAAAACAAAATAAACCAAACCAATCTAAATCAAAGAATACATATTCTATTCATACGAATCTATCCTAAAAATGTTGTCGGCATTAAATAACCCATTTAGGTTGATATGCCGTAAAACAAAATAAACCAAACCAATCTAAACCAAAGAATACATATTCTATTCATACGAATCTATCCTAAAAATGTCGCCATTAAATAACCCATTGAGGTTGATATACCATAAAACAAAATAAACCAAACCAATCTAAACCAAAGAATACATATTCTATTCATACGAATCTATCCTAAAAATGTTGTTGCCATTAAATAACCCATTGAGGTTGATATGCCGTAAACTAAACCAATGCAAACCATCATTTGTGATGCAAACGTTAGTGAGCTTTTCAAGATTCGCGAGAAATTTATATGACATCTTCATATTGCCGTTAATTTTATCACCTTTACTCTTTATGCGTTCAATCAAGTGTCAAGTGTCACCCTGGCTATAACGATTAAATACATCCAGCAGCAAGACCTCTGGTCATTAGATTTTGTGGAGTCTGGAACCACCTCTTAATTGCTGTTGCTACCAGGTCCACCGTGACCCCGGGGTGGGGTAGCGGCTGTCAGGGTCGCAGCTATGGGAAAATAGTTAACCCGCAAACTGGGTTCAAAACATTGTGGAAGGATCAAATTTGATCGCAAAAATACCAGCAGCACATTTTCATAGTAATAAAAATGACCAGAAGTAGATTTTTTGTAATATATATTTTGTAAAAGAAATTATTAATGTTCACAAGAAAATTAAATTTCGGCATTAAATGATTTATGAAAAATTGATATGCAGCTAAACAAACAAACTGAAAATCCTCATTTTTTAGCAGTGTCATTGTCATCAAGCGGTCACCCATGTAGGTACTGACCAGACTAGACATTACTTAACGTTTTTATAAATGAAATTACTAATGTTGCCAAGAAAATTAAATTTCGCCATTAAATGGCCCAATGGGTGGACATGCCGTGAAACAAAACAGATAAATCAATCAAGTGTGTTGCGTCTGTGATTTTCATTGGGTACACCTTCTCCTTTAGCAGACCCCAGATAAAGAAGTCTATTCTTTCTTCTTTCGGCAAAACCATCTTTAATCTGTGAAGGTAAAAATATAATTAATAAGAATTTCTATGCGTCTAGACTTTAGGGACAGCCTCTACAATGCTTAGTTCCCCCAGTTCTAACTTTCACGTTAAGACCCGCCATGTCACGCACAGAGCAGCGGATCCGCCGTCATACTCTACTTTTCACGCTAAGACCCGCCATGTCACGCACATAGCAGCGGATCCGCCGTCATACTCTAGTTTTTCCGCTAAGACACGCCATGTCACGCACATAGCAGCGGATCCGCCGTCATACTCTACTTTTCACGCTAAACCCCCGCCATGTCACGCACATAGCAGCGGATCCGCCGTCATACTCTACTTTTCACGCTAAGACCCGCCATGTCACGCACATAGCAGCGGATCCGCCGTCATACTCTACTTTTCACGCTAAGACCCGCCATGTCGCGCACATAGCAGCGGATCCGCCATCATACTCTACTTTTCCCGCTAAGACCCGCCATGTCACGCACATAGCAGCGGATCCGCTGTCATACTCTACTTTTCACGCTAAGACCCGCCATGTTACGCACATAGCAGCGCATCCGCTGTCATACTCTACTTTTCACGCTAAACCCCCGCCATGTCACGCACATAGCAGCGCATCCGCCGTCATACTCTACTTTTCACGCTAAGACCCGCCATGTCACGCACATAGCAGCGGATCCGCTGTCATACTCTACTTTTCACGCTAAACCCCCGCCATGTCACGCACATAGCAGCGCATCCGCCGTCATACTCTACTTTTCACGCTAAGACCCGCCATGTCACGCACATAGCAGCGGATTCGCTGTCATACTCTACTTTTCACGCTAAACCCACGCCATGTCACGCACATAGCAGCGGATCCGCTGTCATACTCTACTTTTCACGCTAAACCCCCGACATGTCACGCACATAGCAGCGGATTCGCCGTCATACTCTAGTTTTTCCGCTAAGACCCGCCATGTCACGCACATAGCAGCGGATCCGCCGTCATACTCTACTTTTCACGCTAAGACCCGCCATGTCACGCACATAGCAGCGGATCCGCTGTCATACTCTACTTTTCACGCTAAACCCCCGCCATGTCACGCACATAGCAGCGGATCCGCTGTCATACTCTACTTTTCACGCTAAACCCCCGCCATGTCACGCACATAGCAGCGCATCCGCCGTCATACTCTACTTTTCACGCTAAGACCTGCCATGTCACTCACATAGCAGCGGATCCGCTGTCATACTCTACTTTTCACGCTAAACCCCCGCCATGTCACGCACATAGCAGCGGATCCGCTGTCATACTCTACTTTTCACGCTAATCCCCCGCCATGTCACGCACATAGCAGCGGATCCGCCGTCATACTCTAGTTTTTCCGCTAAAACCCGCCATGTCACGCACATAGCAGCGGATCCGCCGTCATACTCTACTTTTCACGCTAAGACCCACCATGTCACGCACATAGCAGCGGATCCACCGTCATACTCTACTTTTCACGCTAAGACCCGCCATGTCACGCACATAGCAGCGGATCCGCTGTCATACTCTACTTTTCACGCTAAGACCCCCCATGTCACGCACATAGCAGCGGATCCGCTGTCATACTCTACTTTTCACGCTAAACCCCCGCCATGTCACGCACATAGCAGCGCATCCGCCGTCATACTCTACTTTTCACGCTAAGACCCGCCATGTCACGCACATAGCAGCGGATCCGCTGTCATACTCTACTTTTCACGCTAAACCCCCGCCATGTCACGCACATAGCAGCGGATCCGCCGTCATACTCTACTTTTCACGCTAAGTCCCGCCATGTCACGCACAGAGGAGCGGATCCGCCGTCATATTCTACTTTTCGTATTCCATAAGTGAGATATGTTTCAAAGGAGAGTATTCTTCCCACGACCCGTTGCTTTGTAGAACCCACTCCAAACAGGTTATTTTCGCAATCACTAGAATCTTTATCTGTTCAAGTCTAGGGTTAACCGTTATCTTCCCAACCTAACCGCATAAACTGTGTCTCTTACTTTGTAACCCTCTACTTCGAGTGACTCTCAAATCGTTGTTAAAAAAAAAAAAAAAAAGATAGTAAAAACCAAATGTTTGCCTACTGTGCTCGAATATAGATGATATTAACGGTCCACAGAAATTATTATTTCCACTTTTATAGTAACGTACAGGCTTTGACATGTAGAGAAAAGTGAAGTCAATCGGAAACTGGTAACGATGGGAAACGGTATTGAATTTCGACTGTTCATTATTTCGATTCCACTTTCGTCTCGCCAAACGCACTCTCCTTGCTTCTAACTGCGTCGACTTTGACCCCTGACGCTGCAACATCCACCTCATTAAATTAATAAGGTTAACCAGCATGTGCAAAGGTAAGCTTAGCGTCAATATAAACGCCCTTAATAATTCAGGCTTCTGCTCTCATTTGAAGTCACCGTGACGATTCTACTTTCGCTCGTCTCCGCTTTACTCTCCCGTAGGAATTTACAGGTTTAGATCAAATGGCGCAGGTGCCGATTGAGGACTCACAGTAATGAAGCTCTGGAGTTGGAAGAAGGATTTGCATTTATTAGTGTTTCCGAAACTCAATCATGTTTATGTATTGCACTCTTTTTTTCTATCTTTACCAACTTCCATTAATTTACTTGATTTTTTAATACAAAAGTTTACCCAATAAAAGGCTCAAGGTCCTCACAAGGTAGAGGCTTACTCTATGAGGTGCATGATATGAACGTAACAAAAGGTAGAAGGAAATGAAGCTTATTAGGACAAGGTTAGATATCGATTGAGGCTGGGCGTGAAAAGATTAATGTTTTAGTGTTTAGGGAATTTGCTTTAATAAATATCAGTTATCGAAGGAAAAACTGCTTTAGTGGAATTTTCTTTTTTATAAATTGAACACGGGGTAAATGTAGGTGATTCGACCTTGTGGATGTAGCACGGTGAGTTCTAGCTGTAAAGGTCTCAACTGATAGAGCTTATCTAAACATTTGCCATGGAAATAGTGTATAGAGTAATGATAGGCCTGTAATATTGCCCAGAGTAGAGAATAAATCATCCCCTAGAAGACTTCGTAACCAATTCGGAAAACTTTTTGATTGTGCAGACATGGCATCATTACTTCATTCTCGGCTTTATCTGAATCTTGTGAAGATAAAACGTGGCAGAAAGAGACAGGTGTTTTCTGGAACGGTACAAAGAGCCGATCATTTTCCCATCATCTTTGCCACTTGAGGGTCTGTTGGTAATTCAAGTACCAATAGTACCCTGGGGCATTGTTGAGAGTACACTCGTTCATTGTGAAAGGAGAAATCTCACTCTCCGATCGGTTTTGATGAAATGTTAGTTGCTTGGTTTTATAGATATTGAAAGATATAAGCCGTTTTCTCCCCATTGAGCTGTTAGACTTCGATCAGATGAGAAATCAGCAGGGTTCTTGATTTTGGGTCTGATTTTCATGTTTCTGTTTATCATCTTATATTATCTGATATTTTTCTTTCATTAGCATCGGCTAACCGAATTCGAATTCCAGGTGGGTTAGTTACATTCGATTATACACAAATACCCTTGGGAAACGTCTGAATTCATCTTATCCTCTCAGCTATGGGATAAATAATAGAACTTGTATTTGGAAAATTATTGTTAGTCTAAAAAATGATTACAATATTTACTCGTAAAAAAATTATTTTTACGGTCTAAAATTTAAAATAACCCACAAAATCTTGATAAATTGTAAATTACAAATCAGTCTTTCATTTGACTGATAATTTAATCTCTCATCAACTTCATATTTCTTAATCTCTGCTCTCTTGGGAGATGACTTCTTTCTGGAGTTTTTACAAGCTCAGCCACGATGGCATTCTCTTTTAAGTTCATGGTCTCTTCCAAAGTTTTATGTTTCTTTTTGTTCTGTTTCTCAAATTGAATCATATTGAATTTGTCATATTGTAGGCATGCTTTAGGTTTTGTTATTTTAATCTTTAAAAACCGACCAATGCAACGAGACGACTTGGACGGACAGGGTTACTGAGTGTGAAAGAATATAAGAAAAAATATTAGTAACGATCATGAAGAAAAGCTCATGAAATTCATAAGACGCGAGATGACGATTAACATTGCATTTGAACATCAAAGTCAACTGGCAAGACAGAAGACAGAAGAGAGTTACAGAAGCGAGGAAATAAACCGTGAGCATAGAACTTACGGTTATATCGATCCATTTCAACCGTATAAACGATGAGACTTTGCCGCCAATCTAGTACTGCTTGACTTAGTTTTCGTAATTCTATTCTTAGTTTTCTTATGACACAATGATGATTGCTCTTATATCACGTGTACATGTTTAAGAATGTAGTGAAAGTGTTATGATCCAAGTTCCTTGTAGCACGGCGATGGTTCAAGGTTAGAACCAATGAAAGAATAACACGAACACAGGTATGAAATACAAAGATATATTACAACAGAAATATAATACAAAGAAGTAGAAGTATTAGTAATGACTATCAGATATGGTTAGAGTGAACTATGTTGTCTCGACAAGTATCACTATTCCAATGTCTTTACAATATGCTCTCAATTATCTCTCCTCGTCTTACAATATAGTGATTTTCTAAGCCCGGATTAGATGTGGCACAAGGCCGAAAGTATTGGGCACTCACTACTCAGTCGTAATTGATCTAACAAGACAAGCTTTCTAACCATTACACCATGTCGAGGTGTCCATCGTCTTACAATATATGCTGATACCTCTTGAGAGGCGCAGTATTTATAATGTCAGGAATAGTCCATTATTTTTATGGGTAAGTTCCCATAACAGATGCATATCTAAATCGTTTGCTGGTTATCCTGTAACCTATCTGGGTCTTAATGTGTTCTTCATAGTTTTTCCAAGTCCACAGACGTCTTATTTGTTCTTCAAACCCGGCGTTGATGGTTATTTGATTATTAACTGTGCACGAATAAACCTATTTCTCTCCTCGTTCGTTACACGATCCAAGACAAACTGACCGATTATGTTATTGTTATGGTCCGGTTCCTTGTACCACGGTGATAGTCCAAGGTAGAACCAATAAAGAAAAACTCGAACACGGATGTGGAATAACACAGATATATTACAAACAGGAATATATACAGAGAGGTAGAAAAGTGTTAGTACGAACAATCAGGTTTAGTAGTAATTGTCTGAACGCGACTCGGTTTCGGTCTGCCTCAGACTTGACTGACTCGGTCGCTCTGACTGACTGACAGACTCCTGACGGACTTCTGACGGACCTCACTCCAGACTTCAGACTGAACAGTATCTAGTCGCCCCGCCACGAGGGTATCATATGGCACAAGGCCGGCTTAACGTGGGATCTCCGAGCCCGTAGGCTCGGCCAAAAATATGCCCTGTCGGTTTACCTCCCCGAAAGAGACTCCGCCCTTCAGTGTAGCCTCGTTCGGGTTTCTCCCCGCCCGAAGGTAGAGAGTTCAAACGATCAGCCGGTCAGCCGGTCGCCCGACTTCGGGCTGAACGGTATTTAGTCCCCCCCACCACGAAGGCATCATGTGGCACAAGGCCGGTTTAACGTGGGATCTCCGAGCCCGTGTGCTCGGCCAAAAATATGCCCTTTGAACCCGTATAAACGTGTTTTGGGTCGGTTTACCTCCCCGAAAGAGACTCCGCCCTTCGGCGTTGCCTCGTTCGGGTTTCTCCCCGCCCGAAGGCAGAGAGTTCAACCGATCAGCCGGTCGCCCGACTTCGGGCTGAACTCCCTTCTTCCTCTTGAGGCGCAGTATTTATTACGTATGGAATAGTCCATTATGTTATTATGGGTAATGTCCCATAACAGTGATCTTATAAACTTCTCCCCCAGCTATGAATTAAATGATAGGGTAAACTGGAATCTCTAACCATACTGGCAACCAGTCTGGGAGTAAGAAAACTCTGAATTTCAAACAGTGCATAATGAATGGTCATTCACAGATAATAAAGACAAGGAATGTGATCGGCTGCGTCCTGAAGGGACCAGACGTTCAAACTATGAATTTATTTCTGTCCTAGTCTTTGACGTTCACTTCGTGTTTATTCCATTGGGAAAGGCAGCAACCGTTTCCCTATCTAAATAAATAAGCTCTTGGTTAAATAGCTGGATAGATTGATCTAACTAGTCTTCTTGTGCCGCCAGTCTACGATAGAGCTAAAGAGATCAATTAGAAAAGATCCAACTCAATTCATGAGACGTTTGGCACGTGACGGAAGAATTTCCGCTATGAGAGTCCAATGAGCAGTGAAAAAAGCCTTGAATATTAAATCGTATGTGAAACCTGTGAGGCACCTTGTTACTCCAGGAGAGAAATGTAGAAGGTTACAGAGGACGAAGATCTTCTTGAATAACTTGGAAAATGACCCTGGAATAATATATATATATATATATATATATATATATATATATATAGAGAGAGAGAGAGAGAGAGAGAGAGAGAGAGAGAGAAAGAGAGAGATAAACCTAGTGAGCAAGACAAACCTACCCAGGTTTCACCTAAGCGGATCGTCAGGGAAAGTTTGCCGGATAATGGGGAGGCACGGCATGAAGATATGTTATATGCTTTCCTTGACGATCCGCTTAGGTGAAACCTGGGTAGGTTTGTCTGGCTCACTAGGTTTATCTAAGTCTGCTCTACGGTTGTATTGAGCTCTTTAGTTAGTTGTTTACTCGTGTCGGGGTTTTTTCTTTGGGCTTTAAACCCATATCTGTGCGATTTTTTTCGACACACTTTCATGCTTCTAGCTCTTTCTTTTTTAAAAACCTTTTTTTCCTTCGAGATTGATTTTATTATTGGTAAATCAAAAATTCGAAGGTTTTTCGAAACGAGTATAGTTACCTATATATATATATATATATATATATATATATATATATATATATTTGAACTTAATTTCGATCCATAGCTATGCTGAATTAAATTAATAATGAAAATGTCATTTTCGTTTATGATCGATTTCATCACGATTCTTCTGTTAAGCTTAAAGTAAAATTATACAAAGTAGAGTCCAATAGTTTTATCAAAACCTCAAAGAATTCCAGTAAGATATCTTTAATCATTTCTCAGCTGTAATGGCTCTGAGCTTGATCTGACAATTTTGCTGTTACTCTCGGTATATGTGTGTGGGTAAGTGTACATATAAAAGAAGGAAGAAGTTTACGACTTCCGAAACGTTGTAAGTATAAAAATGTGAGTATATAATTCCGAATGGAAATGGCATATATCGAAACCAGATTTTATATTCTGGATAGGATTTCCTGGAACAATGACTTGAACAGCGAGAATAAAAACTGATTGTATTCTTCTGAACTATTTTGCCGTTTGATCTTTTCTTCTCGCTCTGGAAATTCTTCTGAATAAAAGCAAAACGCCAACACTAGCCGATCATTTCTAATGTGGAACACTTCCATAAAATAACATTAGAAACGTGATTGCTCCGTTTATTGAATATCGATTTTGTTGCTTGACCAATTTTTCTTGACCTTCCTGCCATGATGGGACATTTAGGAAAACAGGCGTATCATCATTTGAAATACGAATTGGTCACTTCTTTGTGAATTTAACGATTGATCAATCTAGGCACACATTTGAATCGATGGTCTTTGCAAAACCGAAATTACAGCCTAAGAAACCGATAGCAAAAACTAAAAGTGGGGCGAGGTGTGACCTCAAGATATCTGATGGTTTTTTCAAGTCCTTTCTTTATTAATCTTTATTTATTTATACATAAGTAGATATTTGCTGAACTTTGTAGATTGCCATAAATACTTGCTGAATTCTGATCTGAAATGTTCACTCTACAATTCGATCTATTTATTGGCAAATCACATGCAATGGACAGAAAAGAGATTATATTGATCATCAAATATTTCTTCTTTTTCGTCTTCTTCTATGTGACATATCCCTTCGGAACATGGACGATCATGTCTCTCCACATTTTCCTATCCTTTGTATCTGATAGTAATGTTTATATTTTAACCATCCCTCGCAGTCCCTGTTCCGCCATTCCTTTAGTCAAACTCGCTAGAAAAGGTTAGTCGCTGTTTCCCTTTGCTCCTCTTGCCTTCAATATGTTCCGTTGAGTACCAAATTCTCCTAGCCGACTTTTCTCATTATATGTTATAGACATTTAACTCTCGCTCTCTCTCTCTCTCTCTATCTCTCTCTCTCTCTTTCTGAATTCTAAGTAGAAGCATAATTTTTTACTTCCGTTTTCCTTAAAACTGAGAAGTTTTGTTTCGCAACTTTGTGGTACCAATTATCTGTTATCAGTCCTTCCAAAAGGTGTCGGCTGCTTCTACGTATATCTCCACAGATAATCAAATCTTGTGGAGAGTCTGACGGTCCAATTCTAACAAAATGAATTGTTAGGCCCTCATACGTCGAAAATGAAAAAGGAGTTCAATACCCCAACCGTGCGACGACAGCTTAGTGCTAGAATATCCGCCTGATACCAATTCAGTCGGGTTTCGATCCTAGCTAGAGGCAACCGGATGTCTAGCCGCACTGATGAGCTGTGATACAGAAGAAACAGTCTGTCTGTGGATGACATTATATATAGTGAAGTCCTTTATATATATATATATATATATATAGGAAAGAACTCGTTAGGTAAATAATTCAAAGTTCTTTAGTATTTCAGTTATTATTTTTAAAAAAAACAGTTTTTGATACAAAAGTAGAGCCTAAATATAATTATTTAATTAAAAATATGATTCCATCGTTACATAAGAGTCCTCATGCTTCAAAACAAGAGCCGAAACCTTTAATATAATTATTTGAATTAAATTGAATTAAAGTATCAAGCTCTGTTCCATCTTCAAGCGATTTTTTTATTGAAGTTTTCGGCTCTTGTTTTGAAATATGAGAACTCTTATATCGCGATGGAATCATATTTTTAAATAAATAATTATATATATATATATATATATATATATATATATATATATATATATATATATATATATATATATAATAAATTTAATAGGCCAGTCAATATAATTTGAAGAATAAAAAAGCAACAAATTGATAGCAATATTGTCAATAAA
>OZ010602.1:23290226-23337726 GCA_963932145.1 Acanthosepion lycidas
ATGTCTGAAGCAGTATTATCTCAAAAAGAAAATCTTACGAATTAAAAATATTTTCTGGCTATAAATAAACTGCAAGTTTGATAAGCTGTAAAAAAACCAAATTAATCAGTTTTGTAAAAACACATAAAAAGCATCTTTTTCAAGCATGCTGCCATTCTAAGAAAAAAAAGACCTACCTATTACCATCCATAACAAATCAAGACCCGAAAAAAGGTTAGATTTCTCACCAACTTACCTGCAATAAAAAAAGGAAAATATATTGGTTAGAAAGAAGTTTAAGAATTCAAGTTAGCGAAAGGTATGGGTAAGATTGAAAGAATATTAATTGAAATATTTGAATTTACTTTTCACATAAAATAAATACATAAAGAAAACAATATCACTGCCAGGAGGATCAATAATCTAAAATATTAGATGTTAACACACCGAGGACCTATTGACCTATTATCATATATATATATATATATATATATATATATATATATATATATATATATATATATATATGCCCAGTGACTGACAGTGACTCGATTCGCTATGCGAAGAGTCTCGCTATATATAAGCTATAATAGTCACTGTTTACAAACCCAAACCTACTCCCTAGAGAGCTCAACCGAAATTAATATTTATTTCAGGAGCCAATATATATATATATATATATATATATATATATATATATATATATATATATATATATATGTGTGTGTGTGTGTGTGTGTGTGTGTGCGTGTGTGTATGTGTGTTGCGTGTGCATATATATATATATATATATATATATATATATATATATATATATATATATATATAATGAAATTACTGATACCTGACATTATTTTAATATATTTTCTCTTTATATGTCACTTTTATCGATACAAATATTTAAGTAAATGCACAAAAAATATTAGTTTGGACTTTGCTAGACGCAATCGTCAGGCGGCCTGAAAAGCAGCATAAATTTCGGGCAAATTAGTGGGCTTGTGTCAAGGCTGACTATGAGAGTAACAGCTATATTCTACAAATGCACGAGCAAATGATGAACGTATGGAATAATAATTGTGCAACAATCCGAACTCTTTCCCGTCAATCATCGTGGCATGTCATTGACGAGACCTTTTCTCAGCAATAGTGTAATTGTTTGCAGAACAAAATTTCCGAGTGAGAATACTTTCCTTCTTTGGAACTGTTTGTTAGATGATTGTCATAAAAACGAAAACGCAAAAGTATTTCTCTATTTATCAAAAACACCTCATATATAATAGATAACAAATTCTTGTCATCCTGCCAGAGAACGCAAGAGGTCTCTAAAAAAAACAAAAACCGAATGTCTTTTTGATAGCGGCCCACGTAAACGTGTAACCAATCAATCTAAGCGTATTCATGTAAATACATCTTCAGAGTTATTGAGAATTGGCTGACGTTAAAACGTTAGTTCTATTAGCAATGCAATCGACAAAAGCAATCAGGGTTTGAATTCTTTTTTTTTTTTTTTCTGTATTTTGTTCTTAAATATGATGAAGCCTTTCTTTTATCTCATAAACAAAGCAATAAAATTCACCCATCAAAAAGCTGTGACATCAGGATCAACCAGAGAATTAAAACTGTAAATATAAAATAAAAGAAAAAGAAAATGATTTAATTCAATGTATATCATAAAATGCCTGCTCAAAGAGAGTTCCATTAAATATTACTTAATGTCTTATTTATTTCATTGCTTGTACAGACAGATTGAGACAGATGGCTTTATTTATTTATTTTCAGAGCAGAAACACCACGTACAAGACACGTATTTCATGAAGTGATATATTGACTCAACGTACGAGTTGTAATACGTTTAACATCTCTTATAGAAGGTAGTGTTGGAGAGCCAGAAGAAAGGATTAAATATAAACTCCAAGAAGACAGAAGACATGGTTCTTAGCAAAAGGATGAGCCCAAGTTGCGAATTTCAAATCAGAGATATCAAAATCAAACATTGAGGAATTTTAAATATCCGAGAGCGTATTGGGATACCCAAAGAAGCCTTCCAAAAACTAAGCAGAATATTAAGAAATAGAAAAACTTCGCTAGAAACAAGGAAAATAGTACTGAACTGTTTGGTGATATCTGTCCACCTGTTTGGCAGAGAGTGCGGAACAATCTCTTCAAAGATGAAGACAACACTTGAACCAACAGAAATGTGGTTCTACAGAAGGCTTTTGAGGATACCATGGACCAAACATGTGAACAACGACGAAATTTTAGAGAAAAGGGAAACAAAAATGAAACTTATACTTAACACTAGAAAGAAAGAGATGAGATTTCTAGGCTTCAAAATGAGGAATGAGGGCTCGGAAAACCTGATACTCACAGGACAGATTGAAGGCAAGAGGAACAGAGAAAAACCACGCATGACATACTTATTGAGCTTGAATAAATTGATGGCAAAACAAGATTTAGGAGAAATAACAGAAGAAAAAAATTATTAAGCGCTACAATGAACAGGAATTTTTGTGAGTCATGATCGTCGACTTCCTGACGTGACACGGCACGTAATACGATTAGAATGATTAAAATACTGTTGCTGTATAAGACGCGTCTTCATTCCTGAATATAATATTTAGCATATATCGAATGGACAAAGTCAATTAATACATACATCGCCTTATCAGATTCATGACAATTCGTCTTGTCGTACTCATGGGAAATTCACATATACATGATCTGATTTGATTGATTCGTTTTTTTATGGCTTGTTAACCCTTTGCAGATTATTTAAAGCCAGAAAATATTTTTTAGAGTCTAAGATTTTTTTTGTGGGTGTGGAGATAATAATTAATTAATTAACCCATAGCTGGGGAAGAAGAGGTAGATTCATATGTTTCCCATTAGTATTTGCCCGTAAGGGAATATAACAAACCCAGCTGGAATTAGAACTCGGTTCTTCGAGTTAAAATTCCGAGCTATTATCCCTTACACCAGCTGGACATCCAAGTTTACAACACCTGGTCTTCCCACGCGGTCTACCATGTAGGTATTGATGAGATATGACGTTATTTTTAAATTAATTGTATTGCTGCACGAAATACCTAACTCCTTTTCCATACTCTATCTTTGCAAGAGTCAGACCAGACCAAGAATGGAGTATCCCTGCTTTGTCTGGGTTGGAGCTGCCTAACTTTTCGCTATTTATATCTAACTAATCTCTATTTTGTCGCTATTTTACGGTAAATGTTCAGATGAGCTACAACGTTTAGTTTAATGATTTTTACAGCTCGGGCCCGCCGTACCGTGTGAACAGAGTTAAATCTTCCTCCTCCTCTTCGTATTCCATCGTTAAGAAAGGGGATTCCATTCACACAGATTATTCTTTAGAAAGTTTACTTTTTAGAACAAGCTCCCGGGTGGATATTCTCCGAACAATAAAATCTAAATCTTTTCAAGCCTCAAACCAAATATTATCTATCCTACATATTCTTATAATATGCATTTCTTACTTCCTCGTGAGCAACAATCTCATTCAGTAGCCTTCTACCTTGAGTGGCTCTCGAACTTTTTATTGGAAGAACAATGATATAAAAGAATTACTATGACTTCATAGTAATGATGATGAAGTGGGGGGGGATCCGTCCCAATTGCAAGGAAATATATTCAGCAAACTAGACGGAAATTTGAACTCGGCTCGCTAATTTTACTTGCTGACGCCGATGTTACCCTACCGACACATTCGCGCGGAACCAACTCTTAATTGCTGTTGCTCCGAGGTTCATCCTCACTCAGCGTGGTGGCACATGTTAGGGTCCCAGCTACGGGCAAATAGTGAAACCACAAGCAAAAATCAACGGTATATTTTTATAAGAAAATGACCAACAATATATATTTTTTGTAGCAACGGCACTAAAATCAACTATAAGAATACATTTTTATAATAAAATTATCAACAATATATTTTATGATCTACAAACTAAATATCTAAAAAAAACATAACTTTAACCTGAAAGTATAAAATTAACTATTTGAAAGAATAATATTACGTCCAGGATATTTAAATTTCGAAATTAAATAACCCATAGAGATGTTAATATGCCACTAAACAAAACTAACCGAACATTCAACCTCTCAGCGGTCCGCCTTGAATATAGTTGGCGGCAAGGTTTGGCAAAGTTTAACAAATGTCACCACTCCCACTAAATAGGACAGTTTTTTCTCTTGATACTGCTAATACGGTATATTATTTCGATAATTTTTATTGTTTTAAAAAGCTATTTTTATGATATCAATAAAACCCAAACATACGAAACTAGATTTATACTTTTTTTTTCTCGGCTCCTAACCGAATTTATGTGGCAATTGCAAATAACAGAAATGTCCGGAAAAATGATTTTTTTTCAAAATTTATGATTTCAGTTACACGTCGATATGAGTTTATTTAAAGTTCTTAGTTTCCTTCACACGATGTTATAAATTTATGATTTTTATAACCTTACAGAACGCATGCGCATAGGGAACAAGCTCAGTGAATACACATAAATAGAAAGGGACGTAAGGCAAGAATGCGTCTTCCCACTCGACCTGTTCAACATATACAGCGAGGCAATTCTGAGAGAATTGAAAACCCTCTCCGGATTTAGCCTTGGCGGCCACAATCTTAACAACATAAGATACGTAGATGACACATTGCTGATAGCAGACACAGAAAAGAAATTACAAAATCTCCTTCAGAAGGTAGCGACGTAAAGCGAGAAGGGACTAAGCATAAACTACAAGAAAACGGAGTGAATGGCCATCAGTAAAAGGATGCGCCCAAAATGCGATTTGCAGGTCGGGAACACTAGAATCAAGCAGACGGGGAAGTTTAAATATCTGGGAAGCGTCTTGACAGAGGACGATAAGTGCGACACTGAGATCCGTAGACGTATTGGGATGGCCAAGGACTCATTCCAAAAGCTGCGTAGGGTATTGCGAGACAGGAGGATTTCTTTGGTAACAAAGAAAAGAATTCTGATCTGTTAAGTGACATCTGTCCTTCTTTACGGCAGCGAATGTCAAACGATTTCCTCAAAGATGAAGAAGAGACTAGATGCGACAGAGATGTGGTTCTACAGAAAGATGCTAAGGATATTATCGGCCGAGCGTGTGAGCAACGATGAGATCTCAAAGAGGTTGCAAAGAAGGAGGAAGCTTATACTTAATATCAGGAAGAGACAGCTGAAGTTTCTGGTGACACATAATGAGAAAGGAGGGCCTGGAGAATCTGATACTCACGGGTCGAATAGAGGCAAAGAGAGACAAGGGAAAACAACGCGTAGCATACCTGGGGGGGTGGGCTTAAGCAAGTAGATGAGAGAACGTAGTCTCGGGGAGGAAGCAGAGGGAAGGAACTTGTTGAGAGCTGCAAAGGATAGAGAGAGGTGGAGAGCCATGATCACCTACGTCCTGAAAGGACATGGCACATAAAAAGAAAGAAAGAAATATAAAACTATTCTTGTAAATAAATAGTCTAATAAATAAATAGTGTTTAATGTTTCTCGAGGGAAAAGACAATGAATAAATTGAGTTTGATAAATTTAAATTTTATTAAAATTCTAAAAATATCTTTGTAAAATAATAAAAGTTTAGGAGAAGCGGCATCACAAGAAAAAACATAATTTTCACAAAGCGTTTATTTTGGGTACCTTTGTTTGTTAATCTTTGCTCAACCATATATATATGTGTGTTGTGGATTCCGAGATGAATTCGGTCTCCAAAGAAATGACAAACGCAATAATTAAATATAAGAAATAAAATGTATTTACACAATCATACAAAGAGTAATACTGTTAGTAAGTCCAGGAACGCGGTTAATAGCAAATACAGATAGATATATACAGTCAGTCTCGAAGTAGGACTTCCTTAGCTTGTAACTGACTTCTACAAGAGGTTACTTCACACTATCTCCGTTCGTATATCCTCTCACTCTCCGTATATCCTCTCACTATCCGACTACTGACTACTGTAACTCTGGGTATTTAATGGTAGCAGTCCAGGTACACTTGGTAGAGTCCACTTATATGAAATAGGGGTGGACCCCATAACGATATATATATATATATATATATATATATATATATATATATATATATATATATATATATATATATAGGCAGCAATGCTTCTTTCATGCAGATTTCATTGAATACGGCAGACAAGGTTCTATGTTTTAGTTTTTATACAATATCTCATGTGATCTAATAATAATATATTTTTAATAAGAATATAGTTTTAAGATATGGTATATTTATTAAAAGTGCTCAATATCGGAGATAGAAAGTATGTAAATGCAAAAGTCGATACTGACGTCAACACCAAGAAGCGACAGTCTGTTTAGAGAAGACGGCCTGCTTATTAAGCTTATCCGTTAAGGCAGTGTAGAACTAGCAGAAGGAAATTAACAGGAGATGACTGACATCCATCAAACATGGCACGTGGAACTAGAACAGTCTACCCCAGTGAGCGAAATAAAGGGTTCAGTTCGACATTCCAACCACTTGAAGAAGGCCGGAGCGTACAATGGCCGAAACGTTGTAATAAATATGGCGACAAAGATGAGGAAAATAGTCCGAATAATGTAAATAATGTACATAATACCTCATCTCAGAAATATAGACAGACTCTAATATATATATATATATATATATATATATATATAAAGAAATATAGTCTTAAGGTGTGCTATATTTATGGAATAAAGTGCTCAATATCAGAGATAGAGCGTGTGTAAATATAAAAGTGAACATAGAAGCCAACACTCAGAGGCGACAGTCTGTTTCATGCTATATGCAATCGTCAAGCCACCTGGCTTGACGATTGCATATAGCATGAAACAGACTGTCGCCTCTAAGTGTTGACTTCTATGTTCACTTTTATATATATATATATATATATATATATATATATATATATATATATATATATATTTAAGCATTTCACCCCGAGCAAGGCGTGAAGCCACTAGGATGCAGGGGTTGCAGAAGATTTGGTGCGAGAGCAGATAGGAGTGATAGAGGAAAGGATGAGGAGAGGGACAGTGGATAGATCAAGGCAACTGGAGATGTCGATTGACATTACATTTGAATAGTTGGAGATTATAGCTCTCAGGGAAACAGGAATAGAGAAGGGAGTTCCACAGGCGAGAGGTGCGAGATATGAAGCTATTGAAGTAGAAGAGACGGCTACATTTATGAGTTTAGACAGTGAAAGGGTGAGAGCGGGATGCCAGCCTCGTAGTACGTATATTTTTGATTACGAGTTTCCACTTGGGTTATATACCAATGAATTTATTACCTATACTATATATATATATATATATATATATATATATATATATATATATATATATATAAATCATGATTATAATTATAGTTACATTTATTTGTAAAAGTGCTCAACATAAGAGATAGAACCTATATAAAAATTAAATTAGAACTGTCGACATTAAGTTCAAGACGACAACAGTTTGTATACAACTGTCCTGTCAGTCGCCGCTTGCTTGTTGCTGGCCTCAGTTTCCACTGGAAACAAATATTAGTAGATATACAAATTTTTAATGTTTTGTATTTCCAACTAATGAATAAACATACTTTTCACATAATTAACTATATACAGATGCATAATAATTAAATATTTACTGAAAACAGAAAAAAATGTTGATTTAATAGAAATAAATCCCATTTATCTATTTTAATGGGTGAAAAATGTATTTGTACAGTTAATTATATGAAAAGTATATTTATTCATTAGATGGAAATACAATAAATAAAAAATTTTGATGTGTACGAATATTTGTTTCCCCCACTATATATATATATATATATATATATATATATATATGTGTGTGTGTGTTTGTGTGTGTGAGTATGTATGTATGTATGTATATATATGTATATATATAGAGAGTATGTATGTATGTATGTATATATATATATATATATATATATATATATATATATATATATACACATTTATATATATGTGTGTGTGTGTGTGATTGAGGCAACAAACAACACACATGGCCTGAAGATTGTGTTCTCGCATGAACCTCTTGTCGATCAGTGTTGACATCACTTTCCACGTTTATATTTTGCTACGCTCTATGCCTGATATTGAGTACTTTTTCACATTAATATAATACACTTTAAAACTATATATTTATCATTCATATGATGGATGCCATGGATAAATTTACGTCTAAATTACGCAAGAATGACATTTCATTGTAACAGATATATTTACCAAAATTATGCAAAAATATCTTGAAATACTAAAAAGTAAATTTATTCAATAAAATCGCCATTCGCTTCAACCACGGCCACTAAACGAGTTCGAAATCTCCTGCAACTCTTCTGGATGGTCTCCTTGATTAAGTTGGTGAATAGTGTCATAATCCATGAAACACTATTCCACTGTAAAAAATTTTAGCAATGAATTTAACCTATTAATGAACTTTACCGTCGCTAGGGTAGAGAAAACGCTAACTTCATACCCTATTGATTCATACCCTATTGATTCATACCCTATTGATTCATTCCCTATAGATATTAGCAATCACAAAATAGAACTTGAGGAATTCTGCTACCAATGGAAACGACGCTGGATAAAGCGTGTGGATTTAGATGAGGATTAAATGCCGAACTAATATATGTTATTTTCTGTTTATAGCACCAGACCTCAGACCTCGCATAAATACAGTAGGACCGAGAAGCGAGACTTGGGGGATGCCTGCGTTGATTTCTTGGGCCTCTGAGAAAGGGTCATTAACAATTACCTTCATGGATAGACCCATTAGAACTTGTTGTGAAGAATCTTCCAGTGATTCCATAGCTAGAGAGATTGTGCGGTAACACGCTATGCCGCACCTTGTCAAAAACCTTCGAAATATCTAATGCGATCGTCATTGAGATATATTTGTTGTGTATAGATAGATAGATAGATAGATAGATAGATAGGAACAGACTGAGAAAGATAGATATGAACAGACTGACATATATATATATATATATATATATATATATATATATATATATATATATATATATATATATATATAGACAGACAGAGAGAGAGAGAAAGAGAGAGAGATATGAACAGAAAGAGAGAGTGGTGGCATCTTATCGTTTCGCACCGGTTCACGCTAACCGATTCTTAAAATTATAAAAGCTTAGCAAACCGGCTGTTGAATTATTCGAAAATAACCTTATATATTAATAGCCGGCATATTTGATCTAAATAGCATTGCTGTAAGTTCTGTGGAGGTTGAAAGAGTGTTTTCTGTGTTGAACATAATTTATTTTGACAAATGAAATCTTGTTGAAGTTAAAAAAAAATGTGGCAAATCTTCTAGTCATAAATTTGATAGGACTTTCATTGGATCTTTGGGAGAGACTGTGATTCAGTTCGAATGTTGCTAAGAAACCATAAGACAGCTGAAGCACTAGAGTCAAAAAACATGTTTCTGAAAAGAAATATGATTCGAACTGAATTTCAATCTGGAAATATCTTAATAAATGTTCTCTATTAAATTATCAAAATGGTTTAATTCTGTTTGATAATATAATCTGATTTCTTTTCATTTGTTTGTCAGGCTGTAAAGAAAATAAGCAGAGTAGGTTCCTAAAATTACCTACCTTTACAGAATCGGTTCCTGGAAATTTGGGATGCCATTATTGAATATAGATAACAGATCAGGCCGAAAATGGAATAATGTTGTCATATTTAGGTGGGAGCTGCCCATTCCTGACTTTCTAGTCTCGATAGAGTTCAAAAGCGTCTCCATGTCGTTGTGGGTGATGATTTATTTTTCACCTTCCAACCTCCCTCTCACGGGCGGGATGTGGTGAACCTCTCACTGCTCTGTCGCTACTTCCATGGAAAGTCCTCGGAAGAATTACATTCCTTGGTTCCGCCAAGACTAAGCTTCATGACCAGGACACGACAGTCCACTTTGTTGCAAATCACCCATATTCCCTCTGTATTCCAACGGTGAGAAGTAAATTCCGCTCGAACAGTTTCTTCCTGTGAACCCCGTGCTCTGATGGTAACACTCCCAATAACTACAATCTTAGCCTGTTCAGGTTTAGAGTTAACCGTTATCTTCCTCACTTATGCGTATAAACTATACCCTTATCGTAACCCCTAAATGGCGTGCCCCCTGACCTTGTACAGGGTGAGCCTTATTGTGAAAAAAACGATATACATTATGATATGCTAATTATGAGTAAACATCACAAGGTGTGACACTTAGAACCTAAAAAACACTATTTTGATCTTGATCAGAATTGCCAATTCATCCTTAATCATGCTCATTACTTTTGACTTATCTAAGATAGTATTCAGTAAACTACTGACATCATGTTCTCATCATTATATATGCTAGTATTTTGTGAGTCAGGGGAAATTGTCGTCTTTTTCCTTGTCACTTCTACCGAACCTTCGGTCGTGAATGTAGCAGCTCTTATACAACACGTTCTACGGCCCGTCATCAATATTGACTTGAAATGATCTCGAGATGAACTGCTACTTCAGAGGCGGCTTGATATAAGTGCAAATTCGACTCTGAGAAGGCGCACATTTTCTGGTAACAACACAGTACCTGATTGCCTTCACTTTGGAAATGGTACTAATCGAATTGAAACTTCATGAGGCAATAGACAGCGGGGAGGGATGTCGTAGCTTATTTCCAGCGCGGTGCTGATATCGATGCACTGGCTGCTGTGCAAATTGGCAGAGGTGGAGGAACAGGAGCGGAGTAAGAATTAAATTACTTGTGCTAACAATTGCCGCAAAACCTTCAGTGCAACGATATGAAATATGCGCAAATTGATACCTAACTGTAAAAGAATCAATCCATTTCAATCTGCCTCTAGATATATAACATTATAGAAAGTGAGAGAATATGGAGAGACGGAGAGGAAGATACAGAGAGAGATGTAGGATATCAAAAACGATAGATAGATAGATAGATAGATAGATAGATAGATAGATAGATAGACAGATAGATAGATAGATAGATAGATAGATAGATAGATAGATAGATAGATAGATAGATATTTGGTAAAATAAATATATATAGAGAGAGACAGAGAGAGAGGGGGAGAGACAGAGTGATGGAGAGAGAGAAAGAGACCGACAGACAGGCAGACAGAGAGAAATTAGTGTGCACTTAGCGATTCACACTGCATGGTCACTGTACTTTTCAATGTGATCATCAGAAGTCTTTGTCGACGACGAAAATTGCATTGACCATCCAAATTTTGATCTCGATGTCTACGTCTATGAAAGCTCTTTATCTGATATTGTCCGCTCTAGGTTTCTCTCTCTCTCTCTCTCTCTCTCTATATATATATATATATATATATATATATATATATATAAAGTTGGTGCAAAGATAATGACGTAATAAGGTCGTTTTTTGACGTTAAAAAATACATCAAAAAACGACATTATTACGTCATTATTTTTGCACCAACCTAATATATGGAGAGAGAGAGAGAAAAAGGAGAGCTGAAAAACTATTCACCCTTGAGGGTTGAACTTATTCTACAAGTATGTATGTATGTATGTATGTATGTATGTATGTATCTAGCTAGTTAGCTAGCTATCTATCTCTTTATCTATTTATCCCTCTCTTTCTTTCTCTCTGTCTAATATATATATATGTGTATGTGTATGTGTTGAACTATCTCTCTCTCTCTCTCTCTCTCTCTCTCTCTCTCTCTCTCTCTTTCCAGATCTCTCTGTATATTTATTCCATTTGACATAGAATTCCGACGGAGTAGATTGTCTTCATTTTCGTTCAACTACCCTTGCGACATGCATGAATCCGAATCTATCTCTTTCCCCCAGGTATGGGTTAAATATCAAACAGCAGTAATGTAACTCTGGCGATGCCATTAAAATGATTACGGCGTTCACAATAACTGCGGTGCGGTGTCGTAAACTCGTTTATCTCCTTGTGTTCTAAAGATTAGGTTCGCCTGATTGAACGTAAAACAGTTCGCTTCCTCATTGCTTATACTACAGGAAGAAAATTTTGGGGCCATCCTGCATTTCTTTGAAAAAAAAACACCTTAAAACGAAATATTGCTGCATTTGTTAAGAAGAAAATTTCAATAAGTATATTCGCTTTTATTTTTCAGTCTTTCTCATAGCGCCTCTTACTACCAAAAAGATCAAATTTATATTTGACTGTTCACAATTCAAATAATTGTTAAGTTATGAATATTTTATATGAGAAACATTATAATTTGTTTTCACCACTAACCCCTTAGTAGATTTTCGAAATTACGAAAAGGGCTTAAGATTTGATTCGGTTCAGGGGAATCTAGAACAATATCATTAGATTTTGCAAAGACATACTATACTAACTTGTCTACGCATAATTGGAAAAAATAACCTTTCAATTAAACAACAATCCAAAACACTCGTTTAGATTATGTGAACATTATCTCGCGCCAAAAAAAATGGAACAAAATTTTGAAAATTATAACTTGGCTAAATCAATCTTGACTTGTTTCACATTGAATTAATATGGGATGAATTGGATAGGAGAGTTCGAGGAGAATACTTGAAGCGTGAGAGTGAGCGTTTTCCGTGCTTTATGAACGTTTGTGAAATCTGCTATTTACTTTTTTTCGAAAAATGTTGGAAAAATACCAAGAATTTGAAAAGTAATAATTATGGCAGGTAGAGGTTTTATTGACGAAAACAGAATATGATGCTGTTTTATGATAATTTTTTTTATAGTTAAGTCCTTGTTATTGTCAAAATAGAAGAAAATACATTTTAGTTACAGACATATTATCTTTTACTTTTAAAAAAGTACAAAATATCTCATTTTAATGTTTTAAAAATACAGGGTGACCACAAACTTTTCGCCTGCAACTTATGTAAAAATATTTAATTAAATATATACATACATATATATATATATATATATATATATATATATATATATATATATATATATATATATATATGTATGTATGTATGTATGTATGTATGTATGTATAGACCTTTTGTTCAGGTAACGTAACGATTATCTCTGTGGAAAGTGGATCAGACGATCCAAGTTCTGGTCTCGCTTGTTTCGTCCACTTCATTCTAATACTCTTTAGAAAGTCATCAATCATACTCTTCTTTCTCTTTGCTCTATATGATAAATAAAAGAGTAGACTGATTTCTCTAGCCTTTGGTGGTAACCGGCCTAAAAAAAAATAAAAAAAACACTGAATTCAAAACTGTTACGGTAATTCAAACATATGAAAGGAAAGGAAGCTGTGGAGAATCTTAATGGCTTACGTCTTGAAATGATCATGGCATTACAAAAACTTCTTTTAGAGAATATAGCCACTGTGACTTCAGTCACAAGTAGTTTCGGACTGGATTTGCTAATTCTACGAAATTCACCATTTGTCTCTACCTATCATGATGATGACTTAAGAAATGCTTGGAGCATATTTCTTCCAAAATGAACTTTGGACAATTTCTGACGGAATTTCCTCCTTATCTAAGGCCTATTTGCAACTTGGATAAGTCGATCAATAAAAAGGAAGCTGTGGAGAATTTTAATGTCTTACATCTTGAAGGAACATGGCATTATAAAAACTCCTTTTGGAGCATATAGCTACTGTGTCTTTAGTCGTATGTAACTTCGGAGTAGATTAACTAGTTTTATTGACAGCATTGTTTTAGATTCAGAGTTGGCCTTCTCCTAGACTGGTTGACAGATAAGGCTAGATAGCATATAGTAGCCTGCTATTTGGATGTGAGAGTAAAGTGGTGATTATCAAGTGCAGTATTCAAATTCCAGACAATTCCGTCGCGTTGGCATTTCCACAAACACCACTGGAAAATGTATGGACCCATCTCTTCTCACCATTTAAGAGCAGAGTATAGTTGACTCTTTAGCATTGGGTAGGAACAAGTCTAGTAAAAGGGTAAACTAAAAACTATCCGGAATACGAGGTTGGCATCCCGCTCTCACCCTTTCACTGTTGAAACTGTTAAATGTGGCCGTCTCTTCTACTCAAATAGCTTCATATCTCGCACCTCTTGCCTGTGGAACTCCCTTCTCTTTCCCTGTTTCCCTGATAGCTAGAATCTCTATTCAAATGAAATCATCCTTTTCTCTATCACTCCTATCTGCTCTCGCTCCAAATCCTCTGTAATCCCTTGTGTACTAGTGCCTTCCCGCCTTGCTTTGGATGAAATGCTTAAAAAATAAATAAATAAAAAATAAGGGGTCTTAGTCAATCTATCTTGCCTTGAACATACCTACTCTTGCTACGGCCGCAGTAGGGTGGAATTATTAACCTCATGGGTTATAGGACTTGTGACGTGACTGCTGACGACTCTACTATTTAATTCATAGTGGGGGGAAGAAGAAATTGATTCGTGCTTTTACCAATAGCATTAATATGAAATAGGTACAGATATTGTCAGCTGGAATGTGAATTTCACTTACCCATACCATTTTTTATGCTAGTAGCATTTAAACCGCTCTCATCTCACTAATGCGTGTAGTTTTATGAGCATAATGTTATATTTTATAGGTTCCCCCCCCCCCTAAAGGGATTTTGCTAAGTATGGTCACGTTTTTTCTCTTCGTGAAAAGAAGAGGCAAAAGAGGCAATCATTAAGCGAACAGGAAAACATTTCTGCATATTTCGCAACGCGCCAATGAAAGTCCTGTTCTTTACGTTGTTAATCGAAACTGAATCTCTGGAGGTGCATCTCCGATTCTCAAAAGCTTAATGGAATGTTTATTGGATTCTGCAATGAACGAACAACAAAGATGCCCACCCTCGCGCACGCTAACACTTAACACGATCAGCGCGAAGGGTGACAGATCTTGAAAATATATGCATCAAGATGGACAATAAGGCTTCGGAAATAGCGGCTTTGAAATCTGAATACAAACCCTAAACACGTGAGCCGAATTCATAATGATTGGAAATATATTTCATCTTCTAATTAAACCAGCAAACATAGTCAATACTAGCTGAAGTATTCATCTAATCGATGTACTTGGCAAAAAGTCAAGATTAAGATCGTAACTGTGACTCGTGGAGGTTTCTCTAGTCTTGTAATAGTGAGGTAGAAACACACCGTCGGAATCAGCTGCATATATACACATTAGGCACTATGCAACTTTGCTTCATCATTGAAGTATTCTGTAGTCGAGACGGTCTAAGGCACGTCGGATCTTCGACACAGGTTCGAATCTTGGTAGAGAGGGCATATTTTTGTCAAAATTTCTCGGAAGACGAAAATGAATAAATATACTGTTTTATTATATAAACGGGCCTTTACTCAAATCAGCGTATCCACGAAAAATAATGTTTAAGTAATAAAAATACATCGGATTGATAGATAAAAATTTAATTAATTCCTTTATATATATATATATATATATATATATATATATATATATATATATATATATATATATACTCGACTCTCCCGTCGAATTCGACATATGAGGGTCAAGCAGACCAGTTCCTAGGAAACCGACAGCCCGACAACAGCACATAATATTTGATTATAATGGTGATGGTTTCGTGCAGGACCATCCACACTGTTTGAAGGGCCGAATACAGAGACCTGATGCACTACGTGCCACACGGTCCCCAAACGACCCTCCGCAGGTTTTGAATTCAGTGTTGTCCTTCTCCTAGACCAGTTGCCATCAAAGGCTATAGAACCCAGTCTGTTCAGCTATTTACCCATAGATGGAGGGAGAAGATGATTCACACCTTTCCCAAGGGTATTTTCTCGTAAGTTAATGTAATGGATTCGACTGGAATTCGAATCGGATCTCCGATTTTTCAATCCAAGCCACTATCCATTACGTACCTCTCTCTCTTTCGTATATATATATATATATATATATATATATATATATATATATATATATATATATATATATATATATAAGAGGGATAATTCCGAGGAGGATATAAATCCTGGGAGAGCTCAATGTAGACTACAAAGCATTATAATTTACGGAGAAGATTTCGGTCTGAAGAGTTGAATATCTCGGTGTTCACGAAATAAATTATATTAGAAATAGCTAAGTAAAGTTTTCTTATTATCATTATATATATATATATATAAATGTGTGTGTGTGTGTGCGCGCAAACAGACTTATGATCGTCGAACCTGTACTCATACATCAAAAACAATCATCTATAAATAAAAGCAATTAAAATTTAAGAACCCGCATCTTCAACCGCATCCTCAAAAAAAATGAAATAAAAAAAAATAAACATGTCCGCATACACGCACTCACGTAGCACATCGATAACGTCGCAACAGTCTTTTCATTTTTGCAACAGTCTTTTCATTTTTTTTCTCACTCATCATTTGTCTCTATCTACCCTGATGATGACTTAAGAAAGTCAAAAGCTTGAAACATATTTCTACCAAAATAAACTTTCGACAATTTCTAACAGAATTCCCTCATTCGAGAAGGTCTATTCGTAACTTGGAAAAGTCGATCAAGAAAATTAATCACCACAAAACGTTTTTTTGCAAACGTTGCCTTAAAGAACATGTGTTGACTAAATACACACATACAGAATATATATATATATATATATATATATATATATATATATATATATATATATATATATAGCTCTTTCTATATCTCTCTATATATTTATTCCAATTGACATAGAATTCCGACGGAATTGATTGCCTTCATTTTCGTTCAACTACCCTTGCGACATGCATGAATCCGAATCTAACGCTTTCCCCCAGGTATGGGTTAAATATCAAACAGAAGTAATGTAACTCTGGCGATGCCATTAAAATGATTACGGCGTTCACATTAACTGCGGTGCGGTGTCGTAAACTCGTTTATCTCCTTGTGTTCTAAAGATTAGGTTCGCCTGATTGAACGTAAAACAGTTCGCTTCCTCATTGCTTATACTACAGGAAGAAAATTTTGGGGCCATCCTGCATTTCTTTGAAAAAAAAACACCTTAAAACGAAATATTGCTGTATTTGTTAAGAAGAAAATTTCAGTAAGTATATTTGCTTTTATTTTTCAGTCTTTCTCATAGCGCCTCTTACTACCAAAAGGATCAAATTTATATTTGACTGTTCACAATTCAAATAATTGTTAAGTTATGAATATTTTATATGAGAAACATTATAATTTGTTTTCACCACTAACCCCTTAGTAGATTTTCGAAATTACGAAAAGGGCTTAAGATTTGATTCGGTTCAGGGGAATCTAGAAAAAGAACAATATCATTAGATTCTGCAAAGACATGCTATAATAACTTGTGTACGCATAATTGGAAAATATCACCTTTCAACTAGACAACCATCCAAAACACTCGTTTAGATTATGTGAACATTACCTCGCGCGAAAAAAATACACATATATATATATATATATATATATATATATATATATATATATATATAGAGAGAGAGAGAGAGAGAGAGAGAGAAAGGTGGCGAGAGAGAGACTGAGAGAGAAAAAGAGATAGATAGATAGATAGATAGATAGATAGATAGATAGATAGATCGGATGTAACAACAAAATTGCCCAAATCGTGTAACAGAATAATGTTTAATATCTAAAAAAAAATCACAAAAACAATTGAGTTTCTTTTTCCAGGCTTTCACATAAGACGATTAACTATCTTTACACCATTCGCCGTACGAATCATTTATCGACTTTAATCTGCGTACATTATAACAATGACAGTTGTACTTATTATTATTAGAGCACTTGGAACGGTCACGAATACTCTCTTAGCCTTTTCAATATAATTTCTATCGTTTCCTGGGTATGTAAATCATTCGAGAGATTTTATTGATTCATCTGAAACATTTTGTAAAGAGCCTTACTGATTGAAGCGTAATGAAATCAGTTTTAGAAGCATTGACATAGAGTACAATATCGTTAGCAGCATTTTCTAGATGATATAGGAAAGCCGTGGCATTGGTAATGGTGTGCTTGCACTGATAGCGATGTCATCTGCAAAGTGAATATAATTCAACAAGATATCGACTTGAGTCTTGGTGATCAACAGTTATCACCAGTGAGCCTTAATAAGTTTTAAATGTGATTTTTTTTTACTTTGTTTTTGAGTTTTTCTAATATTTCGTATGATTTATTTCTTTTTTTCGATTTTATTTTTATTCTTTTCATTCGGCAAAGCATTGTTCTCAGCTCTTCAATCTTTGAAAGGAAAAAGATATTCTATTTGTTGTAGCATACCTAGAGATGATAATGGGTATGTCCCCATTCACATAAATACAGTAGTAAATACTGTATGTTGGTCTACAGTTGGAGATTCTTCTCCAGCTGTGCTAGTCCAACTCTCTGCCTTCGGGCACAGAGAAACCCAGACGAGGCTATGCCGAAGGGCAGAATCTCGTCTGGCGTGGTAGACAGCTACCCGACCCCGTTTTTTACGGGGTCTACGGGGAATTTTTGCCCGAGCCTACGGGCTCGGAAACCCCACGTTAAATTCGGCCTTGTGCCACATCTGACCGCGTGGTGCGGTTGGCAAATATCCTGCAATTGGAGATTCGTCTCCAGCTGTGATGGACAAATTTTCTGCTTCCAGACAAGGCTATATCGAAGGGCTGAGTCTCGTCTCGGGAAACAGCTACCCGACTCCGTTTTATACAGGGTCTACGGGGAGTTTTTAGCCGAGATTACGGGCTCGGATACTCTACATTAAATTCGGCTTTTTTGCCACATCTGACCGTGTGGAGCGATTGGTAGACATCCTGCAGTTGGAGAGTCGTCTCTAGCTGTGTTAATAAAAATCTCTGCTGCCGGGCATAGACGATCTCCAGACGAGGTTATGTCGAAGGGCAGAGTCCCGTCTCGGGAAACAGCTACCCGACTCCGTTTTATACAGGATCTACGGGGAATTTTAAGCCGAGCCTACGGGCTCGGATACGCCACTATAATTCGGCCTTGTGTCACATCTGTCCGAGTAGGGCGGTTGGTAAATAACCTTCAATTGGAGATTCATTGGGGAATTCACTTGACTCACTTCTAGCAGTTGACTACTTCTACGCGTTGCTGACGAATCTTATGTGTTGTTCTTGTCCTATTATCATTCATTACCAACCTTCGTATGATTATTCTATTCAGTAACCTTCCCTAGGTTACAACCCAATTCAAAACAAGCCGAGAAATAATTTAAAAAAAAATAATTGTATACCCTTAAAAAGTAATCTCATTCCTTAATTTCGGAAATTCTGTAAAAGGCTGAACGTTTGCAATTAGAAATACGAATGAGAAATTATGTTTTTAAAAGGTAAATGTTAGAAATGCACTTTTCACACTATAATATCACTAGTAGATCGTCACTACACGAATAGTGTTCGTTATTCGTCTGATGAAGACTGGATACACGACCGTTCGAAAGGTCGTATTAAAACACAATACGTCTAAATCGGTCGTCCAGCAAGATTAGCTTCATTCCATGGTTATGCTGCTGCTGTTGTTGTTATTATTGCCAGCATTGTATTCGTTAAGGATGAAGGAATTATTTACGAATGGGTCGTCACGTCTGCTGAGGATGAAAGAATCTCTGCGTTCTGCTTTGAATCAAAGTGTCACTACATCCCTCCCATGTCCTTTGCCTTAGATCAAAATGCAGAATCGGTGCGCCTTATGAATAGGCACACACAACATATATATTTCTAAGGAATTGTTTTGTTGTATTTTCAATCTGATATCATTACCAAAACATTATTACTACTCAAATACAAATATCTATAAAATAACGTTCAGAATAATCATATATATATATATATATATATATATATATATATATATATATATATATATAAAATAAACAATTAAATCCAAATTATTATTATCATATTATCATTATTATTATTATCATCATTATTATTATGCTATCATTATTATTATGATTATTATTAGTATCATTATCATTATTATCATTATTATTATCCTTATTATGATGATTATCATTATTATTATGATTATTATTATTATTATGATTGTCATTATTATTGTTATCATCATTATTATCATCATTATTATTATTATCATCAATATTATTATTATCATTATCATTATTATTATCAATATTACTATGATTATCATTATTATGATGATTATTATTATTATTATTATCATTATTATTATCATTATCATTATTAACATTATTATTATTATCTTTATTATTATTATGATTATCATTATTATTATTATCGTTGCTATTATCATTATTATTATAATTCTTATTATTACTATTATTATTATTATTATCATTTCTGAGTAATAGAGCTGCATTTCAACAAAATGACGCTGTAGTACAAATATACGAAACCCCACATGCCAATCATGCATGACACTCAGTCTGATAAGATTAAACCAGGCAGATGCATCACAACCACATACGGGCGATATGATGACAGGTTTTGATAAAACCTGCCCATAAAAGTATTATTATTATTCATTATAGTAGTAGTACTACTACTATTATTATTAGTAGTAGTAGTAGTAGTAGTAGTAGTAGTAGTAGTTGACACAGCAGAACGCCAACAATGTAATGTGGGTGTAGAGATATATGAAGCCCGATAGACCCATCATGACACTTAGTTTGATAAGGTTAAACCAGAAACATGCATTACAGCCAAATGTGCAGAATACGATGACAGGTTTTGATTAAATCAGTACAGAACATCAGTAGTAATAGTAGTAGTAGTAGTAGCTGTAGTTGTTGTAGAAGTAGTGCCAATATTGATGTCTTTATATAATTTTGTACCAAGATGGAAACTGCTAAAGTAAAAACCCCTACATAAGATTTTAGTAAAAGCGACAAATAGAAACATCTATACACGCCGTTATTCTTTTTTGATGTGTTGTGTACCCTTAGTACGTAGGCGATCATAGCCCTCCAAAACATCCTTTTTTAAGAAAAATGAAAGAAAATATTAAGAGCTAAAAAAATAGCTCTTAATATTTTCTTTCATTTTTCTTAAACTCTGTTCCGCCATCCATTTATTCAAGTTCACGAATTATGTTTTCTTCTGTCACTCTTGCCTTCAGTCTGACCTGTGAGTATCAGATTTTCCAAACTTCCTTTCCTCATTATATACCATATAGATTTCAGCTGTCTCTTCCTGATGTAAAGTTATTCTTTTTGTTTCCATTTTCTCTAAAAATTCGTCTTCACCCACATAATTGGTTTATGGCATCCTAAATATCCTTCTGTGGAAACATATTTCTGTTGCTTCAATCTCTTTGAGATTACACATCACATACTGCTATACAGGACATATATCAAGTAACAGTATAGTACTCTTTTCATTGGTTCTATCGAAGTTTTTCTATTTCTTAGTACTCTGCTTAGGTTTTGGAAGGCATCTTTGGCTACCCCAATGCGCCTTTGGATTTCAGTGTCGCATTTTCCGTTCTAAATATTTAAATTGTTGTTGTACTTTGATTTGCTAATAACCATGAATACTGTCTTCTTTCAGTTAATGTTTAATCCTTTCTTTTCGCTTTCCTTCACTGCCATCTGTAAGAGATTTTGTAGTTTTCTTTCCGTCCCTGCTATCAATACTCTGACATCTACCTATTTTATGTTATGATCGTGAATAATGAATGATTGTAGTACCTCTGCTTCTCTCAGAATCGCCACCCTGTATAAGTTGAATAAACGCAGTGAGTAGACACCCCTTTCTATTTTTGTATATCTACTGAAATCATTTTTATCTGTATAGAGGCAGTTTGTTGTCAGTGTTAGAATAATCAACAACCTATACTGGCAGCGAACCGCCTTTATTAGACTTTCTTTTTTATTAGAATTTCCTATTTTTAATGGGAGCGACATATTTCTGCTGTCGCATAGTAAGAACTTAATGTAACTGGTGCAAAGTTGATAATCCATTATTGTAAAAAAAAATATGGCGCTATTGAAATATGCCATTATCAGCTGTGTCAATCTGAAGTTAAACGAGCTTTCTTCAGCTGCTTCGCCGATTGATATTCTCTGATTACTAAAAGAATCAAAATTCTTCTGGGAAATTATTAAAAAACCGAAATTCACAGAGTAATTCACAGTTTAAGAATATGAGAGAATTTTCCCTTTTTTTTTTTTAATTATACCATAGCAGGAATCATAAACATAAAAAGAAAATTAGCCTTTGTACTCTTTGAAAAATATTAATAATTTGATGATTGAATTCTTCACCCACTCCAGAAAATTAAAGCAACAAAATTCTATTCATTTTCGAATAGCGTGTTGTAGCATACCTATGTACAATAATGGGTATGCCACGATTCACATGTTGGTCTGCAGTTGGATATTAGTCTCCAGCTCTCCTGTTCAAACTCTCTCCCACCGGACAGAGAGGATCCCCAGACGAGGTTATAGACGGGGAATATTTGGCCCAGCTTACAGGCTTGGATACTCCACATTAAATTCAGCCATGTGCCATATTTTTAGTAGAGGTAAATAGTTTTTAATGCTTACTTTCATGGCAGATAGGCCCTCCCCATTTAGAAAGTTGGATCAGGATAATCTTTCCGCTCTTATTTTTGCCGTCAGCTTTGTGTCGAACTATGCACATATAAAGAACACTTGTCTTTAAGTGTTGCCTATTGCTCAATTCGAAGTAATTCCGGTTTCTTTCGTTCTTTTTCACATAGACTACGAATCAGGAGCCAAATCTAAACTAGTCTAACCAAACTTGTCTAAACCGTTGTTGCCAATCGTCTTGGTTTATGTCAAGGTCTCATCTAGAAATGAGGCTTTATGCCAAACTTGATTTTCATCGATTTTAATTACATGTAAAATTTAAGATTTTGTATGTGTGACACTATTCTTCCTACACTTTGTAAATTTGGAAGAAAAGAAATCATTGGCTAGTCGGAAATCGAGAGGAACTTCTTTTTTTACCAATTAGCTCACATACCAGTCTATCTTAGAAATATCACAAACGTTTAAACACTTTAAAAAAAAATGTAAAGAAATTTAAAAAATGTGGTGAAACTCCCAGCAGATATTCCCATTTGACATTTGGTAAAACAAATTCAATAAAAATCATATTATACTTGAACTCTTTTCTTACTACAAACCGATATACGAACGCTCTGAAACTCATGACCTCGTATGAAATTCTGTCATAGGCCGCTGTTTGCGATTATATTGATTTTCCCGTCAAGTTGTTGCCTCGAAATATCTAACACATTACTAAATGGTGTTATATGAAGGACTTATTTTCTGAAATGTAACTATAAATATTTTTTTGGACAGAAGTAAACGAATTCTATTCTTCTATCAACTGGGAAGTGAATTGAATAATCAAACAAATATGTTCACCATCTTCATAGAATCAGCGCGTGTGCATATATACACGCAATGAAACTGGCGACCATTTAAAATGAATATATTGAACCGTCAAATATGAAAACTAACGTTATTTTCCTGATAATATATACTCAAAATGTATCTGTACATTTTTTTCAGACAATATATCTTGATATATACAAAATTTTAGCTTATCAGGGATATTTCAGTTTTCCGAAAATAATATTTTAAAGCCTGTTGAGAATCTTTGAATTGTCGTCTGGTTTTTCATGGCGACTAAAATATTTTATCGTTGGAACTTATTTATCAGCGTTCTTTTTTTTTTTAATCGTTCCTTTTTCCACTTCCTTTATATTTTTTTTTTGTTTTCTTCCAACATGTCTAAAATTTTCTTTCGCTTTTTCTACAACATCCGTATCTAACTGTTTTCTGTTCTTTCTTTCTTTCTTCCTTCGAATGATTTTTATTTCTAGCTTTTATTCGTTTTTATTTTCAATTCTATTCGCCATTTAGATTACAAACTGTCTTCGGTTTCGTTCAAGATCACTTAACTGCAAGATCTTAGAAGTAGAAAAAATTCTATTTTCAATATTAAAAGGGAACTTTTTTTTTTACTAGCAACTAACGTGTCTATTCTTCAAATTAGCTGTCGACTCAAGTATCTACGAATCTAGAAGGTTTACAAATGGTCCCAAACTGCTAAAACAGTCAAAAAGTAAAAATTAACAAAAACGAAACTAGTTTCGAAGTTATTCATCTTTCTTGACAATAAAGTGATGACGAACTACAGATGTGTGAAGAGACCGTATTTACAAACCGAGTGGCTGCGAGAGAGAAAAAAATTAGGCTTATCCATAAGGCTTGATTTGTCTTTCTTACGTTTAATAAAAAAATAATCAAGATTTCTACTGAGTGCTTCAAGATGGAAAGCCACTTAATTGAAATACTACTTTAGATAAAAAATGCTTCAAATACGAATGGATCAGATAATCGCAAACATCTGAATGGTAATAATAGCCGTTTCCCTATAAGGAAACATTTGACATTCACTGACTGTGCAGCCAGTAATGCTTTCGGTTGAAATCTATAAAATATTTCGCTTAAAACACTTTTTAGGAAAACAAGTTTCTCAAATCCAGTAGCTGTTATATCTCTTTCCAGTACTGATGGGAGTTTCCTTCCTCGCCTTTTATTCGAAGTGATGGAAAATGTTAACATTATTTTATTGTCATTATTTTCTATTCGATAATGTTAACAACTTGATTATTATTTTCTCTGAAATACATTTTAGACGTTGTTGCTGTTGGTAGTCCTTTAGTGATAAGGTTTAGGCTATTTGGTACAATGCTTTGTGAGTTTGTAGTGCCAGTCTACAATGCTCGAACAAGGTGACCTTTGTCAAGACACTCAGGCTTCATTCGCTCAAAGCCGTTTTTTACTATTGACCTTAGGAAGCGGTTGTATACAGCTGACAATTTAGATATTTCTGAACGGGTTTGGCGCCATACATTCATATGAAAATCTCGATCTGAAGAGGCTATTCATGAACATGACTCGTAAGATAATAATAATAATAATAATAATAACAATGAGGCCTAATATATGGCATTTGTCATGAGCATACAAATGATCATTTTTATTACTATTATGTCGACAACAACAACAACAATAATAATAATAATAATAATAATAATAATAATAATAATAATAATAGGGACCTGTAACAATTTTATGGAATTGCACAATACACACAGACAAAATAATCAAAGCTAATAGCCCAGACATCATTGTTAGAGACCGCAAACAAAAGAAATTGCTTTTTTATTAATATGGCAGTCCCGGAAGACAGCAATGTATCTTTAAACATCTTCAAAAGTTATCAAAATACAAGGACCTTGAAATCAAAATCTCTAAAATGTGACACATGAGAACATCAACAATTCCTGTTGTAGTTGGAGCCCTCAGATTGATTGGAAAAGATTCCCATAGACTTATTGTAAGGGTTCCTGGTAGCCCATGCCTTAAAGAAATACAAAAACAAATTGTTCTCACGTGTACAGCCCACACCCTACGAATGGCTTTATCCATGTAAAATATGTGTGTTGTTCTTTGTTTTTGTTTTTTTATTTAATTGCTCATGAAGCCATTTCTAACCTTAGGTCTCTGTTTGGGACCCGGAATGAAATGAGCCTAGACCTGAAATCAAAGGAATAATAATAATAATAATAATAATAATAATAATAATAATAATAATAATAATAATAATAATCATAATCATAATCATAATAAATTGTAAATAGGACCGAATTATTACAACGACTATTATTTTTTATTTTACCGTGTCGGCGGAACCTACTACATATTCCTTCAGAGGAGTAAGAACACCAACAAGCGCGAAACGTACAGTATAAAATACGATTGAATTTTATCCATGAATTCAAGTAAAACACTACTAATATTTACCTATAGTCAGAAGTATAAACACAAACGGTGTTTGACTATAAAATCTAATATAAACACGAACAATGTTTACATATAGACTCATGTATAAAGCAAAGCAATAATAATCTACAGTCTTAAGTACGCGCGATGTTTACATATAAAATCAAATACAAATACGAACAACGTTTACTTATAACCTCAAGTATAAACACGAACAATGTTTATCTAGAAAATCAGCTACAGAAACGGCGTTATCGATATGTTATAAGGCAGACAACTCACGTTTTCCGAGCACATCTGTCTGCTGGCGGTGAGACAAACTCTGATATAGAGACCCGTCAGGAAAATCCAGCACGCAAGGAAAAAATCTGTGGTTTATACTGCAATCCTGCTGAGCGAACCTTACTTGCAGTTTCTAGGAGGGAGCTCAAAATCTGAGTTATCAGTAGTTTGAACGACTTACTTTACGCTCAAATTCTCGGTCACAATGGCTTGCGATTTCGTGCTAGCATCTCTATCGACAAATTTGAAACAGTTCCGTCTATCCAAATTCACTCACAATGATTGGGTCAACTCCTTGTATGATTTTCAGGTGCTTTCCAAATGTGCCGCACGCTGAAGCCACCCAACACTACACAGACAACATCAAGAAGTCAGCTTTCTGACAAATCAACCAGGAGCAGATTCAAACTTTGGTCAGAAATCAAACCTCTCGCCCACACATGTTTCGGTGTATCTAATCTAATTTGTATATGTGCAAAACGCGTTCCATCATACGCAGTCTTCCTGCAAACACTTAACATGCCTACTCTAGTCATTCTTACGCTTAAGTTAGTCTGTATGTCACACTGCATGCCTGACGCCTGAGATTCCCTGAGCAATCTCTGTTGATGTCCAAGACACGCCAAAAGCAATGTTTGACCAGATTAATCCACTTTGGCCAAAGCTTTAATTAGATATATACCGACCACGTACAGCTGTCACACTAAACACTAACAGAAATGACCATCAGTGAAGACTTCATTAAGTCAGTCAGTGTTGCGAAACAGATAACTTGAGTTTGATCGCCAACTTCCAAGCCCAAAGTACGGCTGAATTAACACTGAGACTTTCACTTTCACTTTCACTTTCAGAAGACTGATTTATTCATTCGTTTTCTACGGTTTATCAACTCTTTGCAGACTATTTAAAACCAGAAAATATTTTTAGATAGTAAGAATGTTTTTTAATTTTTTTGGATAGGTGATAATAGTTTTTAGTGAGACAAATTTGACTAATTAACCCAATGGTTGCTAATCTCTAAAATCCCGATGCGCCCCACTGTGATATATTATTCTTATTATTCAAAAAGTGAACTTTTATTCATGTGGAGGAAGCCGAAATAGAAAGGCTATTAACTTTCCTTAAGAACTTGAGACTGTATATATGCAGTAGTATTATCATTTAATTTTATAATATTTATAAAAATATTCTGTTACTAATATATATATATATATATATATATATATATATATATATATATATGTATATATATATATATATATATATATATATATATATATATATATATATATATATATATAATAATAATAATAATAATAATAATAATAAGGCGTAAACACTAATATTCCTGGACATTGAGTTCTACCTGGATTCTATCCTCTCGGAATTTTTTATTCAAAAAATATACATGTGTGCATATGCACCTGTGGATTTTGCATATATATGTATATTTACCACTAATATTATCTATCTATCTATCTATATATATATATATATATATATATATATATATATATATATATATATATATATATTCAATTATGTGCTAATACTCTTGAGAACAGTATTAATCCTCTTCTTTTCCCCCCAGATATGGGCAAATAGCAGGTGTCTTCTATAGCCTTGCACGGCAACTGATCTAAGAGATGGACAACTCTGAATTCAAAACCTGAGGAGGGTCGTTTGTGGACCTTGTGGCACTTTGTCTTCAAAAAGTCTGGTTTGTTCTGCACAAAGCCTTCACCACTATAATCAAATCATATGTGCTGGTGTCTGGCTGTCGGGAGAGTTCACTATATATATATATATATATACATATATATATATATATATATATGTACATTATATACATAATTATACATGTATATATATGCCCACAAATATTTTTTATGTGTGTATACTGTATATGCACAGTATGTATTAAAAAGTATACACGTACATACTGACTAAAAAATTCAATATTAACACATTCTCGAAATACCCTCCCTTAAAAATGAAATTGCCCCTTGTGAGGCGTTCGCACAACGTTGAGAACTATGCACTGTGTTGATTCCTGTCTCCGTCTCGAAAGGATTAATGGATTTGTTTTTAATCTGAGATTTTTATTGCTTCAAACGTTATTATAGTGGATACTCTACATTCGAAATAAACACGTCGTTTTTAGCGTCGTCCTCCGTAGTCGAGCGGTAAAACAGGTTAAACATTAGGCATGCACGCATGGACACTCCCAGCTATAAATAAGAGCAGGTACTGCCTTTTAAAGAGTGTAGTTTCCGGCAGTCAGTTCAGATAGTCGGACCAAACATTCTTGCTCGTTTGTATATGTTTTGTATTACTGTTTCAGTGAATATATTTGTTCAACTCAATTTCTCTCTTTGTGTCTTTATTTCTGGCCCCAACAAGGCCACAACACTAATGAAAGATAGTTTCTCTTACAGAGTGCGATGTAGGTTCGATCCCTGCCGAAGAACATATTTTTTCTTCTCTCAAATGTGCAAGCTAATATACATAATACACACTGTTTAATAAAAAACAAATGAATACGAATTACCCATTATGATAATTGTCTCTATCTGAAAACGCTGAAGTTTTTCCTCTTGAATATAGCGAATTTTAGTCAATATATATATATATATATATGTGTGTGTGTGTGTGTGTCATTCGCAGAGAGTACCCTTTCGCTGTATCGCAGCTCCTCAATTCGATTAGACATCTGAAAGCCAGGATCGAAACCCAACCGATTTGATGTCAATCGGAATTTCTTCCACTCAGCCATCATCACTCGGCAGAGAAAAAATTGCTAATTCTAGCGTATTTGTTTTGTTTTATATATATATATATATATATATATATATATATATATATATATATATATATATATATATATATATATATATATATATATATATATATATATATATATATATATATATAACGACATTATTTTTGCACCAGCCTAATATATATATATATATACATATAAAGACATGTTTATGTTTATACATTCTTATAAGACATAAAAATGTCTTAAAATAATTGTCGGACTTCGTCTATTTAATAATATATATACATACATACATATATATATATATATATATATATATATATATATATATATATATATATATATATATATATACGTATGAGAGGCTCTGCAACATCTCACTCTCACTATCAATCTTAAAACATCTCACTCTCACTCTCACTATCAATCTCACCTTATTTAAAAGCAGGAGTGGAGTGTTGAAAGCTTAAAAAAAGAGAAAGACGTTCACTCGAATTCCAGCCGCGCTCAACACGCGAGGGCTCAAAATAAACTCTCCTCTTCAAAACCACACGAAAATAATACAGAGAAATTAACATCACCTAAGAAAACTTTGAAAATGGCAAAAAGCGCTTAGGACAATGGAGTATATGGATAAATTTTTCACACCAAATGGAAAAATGTAAAAACACTGGGAAAAAAAGCTAAATAAAACGTTAAGTAAATTTTCCTTATCTGTCATATTTAAGGAAAGTTATTTTAAAAGCATGTTTGCTGCCTAAATATACATTAATATATACTCCAGGTCAAAAGTTATAGATGACTCCTGGTAATTTTTTAAATTGGTCTAAAAAGTAGTTGTTTCCTACTTTAAATAAAATTAAATTATTTTTAACCATATAAGGTTAAAAAAAGTAAAGACATGCTATTTTTATTAGAAATATTATTATGACTGTTATGGGATCTTACCCATAATAATAATAATGGACTATTCCATACTTAATAAAGTAGGCAAGTTGAGTCAGTAGTTCAAGTCGAGTCAAGAGTCGCGTTTAGACAATTACTGCAAGACATTGGAATAGTGATACTGGTCAAGACTATATTGTTCTCTCTATTAAGCCTGATTGTTCATACTAACACTTCTACTTCTCTGTATATATTCCTGTTTGTAATATATCTGTGTTATTCCATATCCGTGTTCGAGTTCTTCTTCATTGGTTCTACCTTGGACTATCACCCTGGTACAAGGAACCGGACCATAACAATGACAAAAAGAAAAAAGCATTTTATGATTAAGTTTTGAATTAATTTGCAGTGTACACTCGCGCTCAGTTCGCCTTAAAAATTTTCAAAATACTTACATTTATGTATAATTGTACATGCTTCATTCGAACCTGATTTGATAAATTTGATAAAATCTACCGTTTTGGAGTTATCGACAGTAAAATTTCGGATACGCGGCATCCATTACTGTCGTTGTTTGCATACATTCGCTGCAGAATAGCTATCAGTGTAGGTATTTAAGATTTGGTGCTGGAACCTTCCATCCGTCTTAAAAATACAAATCTTTCGAACGTTGATTGAACCGGTCCTAATGTATGGATCAGAAACTTGAACATTATCTGCTCGTCTTGAAATACGACTGGATGGAACATATACAAATCTACTTAGAAAAATCCAGAACATCAGTTGAGGATCCTGTGCAATGTTTAACACAATTTATGGAGAACTGAGACCAATCTCTCTTAAACTCAAATAAAAACGATTACAGTTTGCCGGTCATGGCCACCGAGCGAACAGGGACATCATCTCATCCTTACTTCTATGGCATCCTTCTGGAAGTGTCTTCACGTGAAAAGTGACTTTCCCGGACACTATAGCTCGGGACTCAGGTTTGGACATTGGGGATCTGGGGACAGCAATGCAGGACCGAACAGCGTGGAAAGGTATTGGCAATGGAGTTCCGACCAACCATAGGGAGATCGAAGGATGATGATGATGATGATGATGATGATGATGATGATGATGATGAGTTCCGTCTTTCAATGTTTTTCTTACAATTGTTTTTAAAAAATTGTTAAAGAATATAGAATTTAATAATTGAAACTGAACTCCGCATTCTCGATTTCAGTCCCGTGCCCACTGCCGTAAGTTTGCCTCCCTGTGCCTTTTCTATAAATACTTTCATGGTAATTATTCTAACGAACTCTTCGCTACGGTACCTAGACTCTACGAATTTAAGTGCAGTACTAGACTGTCGACGAGGTCTCATCAAGGTTCAGTTTAGTTGGCTAGACGTAACCGTAATTTTTATGATAACAGTCTCTTTTCCTGTACTTCTCTCTTGTAGCCCTCCCTTCCGCTCCCATGCTTTCCAGCCAACTTTAATCTGCGAAAATTTAGATGAAATGTCAGTTGCTATCTACTGTCCTCCTGAATGCTTTTCTTTTGTTTTCATTCCTTAGCAATATTTCTGTTTCTAACTCTTCCACATCCAGTAACCACTTGCGTCTTGGTGGCTTTACTACCTTGCTTGGAGCAAAATCAATTAAAGAATTTCTACTTGCAAAAATTCTGATGAAGTTACATAAATAGTGAAACAAATTAAATTTATAAAGATACTTTTACTTTACATTATTTAATCATGCATACATCATATATATATATATATATATATATATATATCATAATTACCAACACAACTATAACTTAATTTCTGCTTATTTTTATTCAAAATACGCTAAAAGTAAGTTATAGTTGTACAGATAATCTAGAATAAATTATTTATTCAAAATACGCTAAAATTAAGTTATAATTGTACAGATAATCTAGAAAAAAATATAAAAAAAAACATAATAAAATTGTAAATAAACATTTATACCTAAGTAAAAATAGGAGTAATTCCGAAACGGAAATCAATAATTTCGATATTGAAGTATGTAATTGTAGAAATTCTATGAATTGTCCATTCGAAAATAAATGCCTTAATGAATCTGTTGTTTATCAATGCACTTATTTCATCGACTGAAAACCCAGGAATTAAAGAAAAATTATAACGGTGGCACAAAAAACTCTTTTAAATTAAGATGATACCATTATATTTTCCTTTAACAAAAACATGTACCTTAACCAAACATCCCGATCTAAATATTTTTGCTATTTAAAAGAAATCAATAACATCCTACCCCACAATAAAATGGAAAATATTAAAAAAAGAGAATAGGTAAGTCCTTAAATGACCCATGTCCCTTGTGTCTACATGAAAAGCTATACATTATTAATTTTCTTAAAATAATGATCCATATATATATATATATATATATATATATATATATATATATATATATATATATATATATATATATATACATACATATATATATATATGAATTAAATAATCAAAGGTAAACGTATCTTTACAAATTTAACTTGTTTTACTATTTATTTAGCTTCATCAGAATTTTTGGGAAATGGAATTATTTTTAAATCGATTTCACCCCAGGCAGAGCAACAAAATCCCTAAGAAGCAGGGGGAATAACAGGCTATGAAAGATTCTAAGAAAAAGGAAAACATTATTAAGACGCTAGAACATTAAAAGGACAGAAATTAATGAAAGAGAAGATAACGATTGACAATGCATTTAAATTTTTGAAGATCAAACTTGAACCGCCAAAATATGCTAGCATCTACATTTATTCTCTGTAAATATTTAGTAAGCATTGATTTATGTTAGTCGAGATAAATTTTGTGCATGGAAAAATTCAGTAGCGCACTTCTGCCTCCTACGAACCTTCATGACAAACGCGAATTTGCCAATCTACCATTTAGCTCCTACGTGTAACTCCAAAATAATGCTAACATAGAGCGTAGCCGTACTTCACAAACCTACAAATTACTGAATTGAATAACGCCTTTCGATATGAAAAGCATAGCTGATTGCAGATATTCATTATATTGCCTTCTGTGTGCATTTATTACATTGTCTTGTGTATGTATTTGTTACATTATCTCATGTGTATATTTGAGAACGAATTATTTTCCTTTACACCGGTATTTGCTTATGTGTTTAAAGACTTAATATCTTGGCACGTAAACGGATTTATGTCACTGCCCGGTGCATCCCCTGCTATTTAAATTCTATGCTGATTCTCTAATGATAAAACTGACTTCGGTATGATTGATGAGGGTCCAATGAAATGTCGAGGTTTACGGGGAAAGAGAAGACGGCATAGATAGATAGATAGATAGATAGATAGCGATAGAGAGAGAGAGAGAGAGAGAGATGGGATCAGGCTGAGATAGATAAATAGATAGATAATTATAAGGACGCAAACTTTTACGTATGCAAAGATAGATACTTATAATTTTGAATATATATATATATAGATAGATAGATAGATAGATAGATAGATAGATAGATAGATAGATACGGTCAAGACAGGTATGCAAAACATAGTGAAACAGAGGGAGAGAGAGAGAAAGAAAAAGTTTACCGATAACCAGACAGTTCATTCGGCCCGTCTGCGTGTCATTTGATTAACTATTTGTCACTTTATAAAAAAATTTATACCTCCCTAGCTTCCGTAGACCTCTTCCTGTCTGTCTTTCTTTTTTCATCATACACCTTCGGTTTATACGCACAGAGCTCTCTTGCTTACTATATGTTATAGTGAGCTGCAGTCCGGTTATATAAACCAGTTTTATGCAAAGTGAGCTGATTGGTAAGCCCATTGATGCCCTCTTCAATCTGTCTCGCCAATTCAGTCGGGACATCTGTTGGCCCATTGATGACATTTCTAGCACCGATTATTTGAATCCAGGCAGGGAATTTTATAGCAACCGTGCCAACCTGCAAGAGAATTGCCTATCAATCAACACGCCAACAAATGAATTCGTTTTTACCATGTGGATATCTATAGATAGATAGATAGATAGATAGATAGATAGATAATATTAGTGGTAAATATACACATACATATGCAAAATATATAAATATATATACATACATGCATACACATACATATATATTTTGTATTAAAAAAATTCCAAGAGGATAGAATCCAGGTAGAACTCAATGTCCAGGACAGAGTAAGGATATAATAAAAAGGCTTAAACACTAATATTCCATGGTCATAATTTATTCCATTGGAATCGTAAATACGATCCAATTCATCAGACCTACAAATTCAAAAAGAAAACAGAAAAAAACATCTCCGCAAATAAAAAATAAAATTTAGAGTGTAAGTGTATATATACATACATATATATAACAACTGGCAAACGAAATCAGGACTAAACCAGAAAGAGACAAAACTTATTTCTGAATTTAGATGTCCCATAGGGAACTACATTCTGAATGGAAACAAACCCGTAAATAATTACTTTGGACACGGCAACATCTGCCTGTCGACTGATTCTTTGCTTCTCTGACCAGAGCTCAATAAGGACGGTTTTAAACCAACATGGAATTGTACCAGCTTTTATGCGCAATATGCCTATCTGATAGAAACACTGATTTTATTTTTAAAACACAAATTTAAATGATGGATAATTTATTCTTAAAAATAATGTAATTTTCCAAAAAGTGTAACGTTCATTTTGTAAATTATACAGGTATTTACATATTTGTAGATCGAAACTATGATTAACTGCTAATAAAGTGTCGTTTAATTCATTTTCATGTTTAAAGATGATTATGTTGTATAAATTCGCATGAGACTAAGTTTTGGCCCTTTCCAGAAGAGAACAGTTCAGCCTGTACTTCTGACAAACAGCATAAGCAGTAATATATAATTTCCATAACAACTTTTTAAAAGAATATATTAATAAATATTTCCTCTATGTTATTTACTTTTAATTCAAACTTTAAAATTTTCCATATATTGAGATTATATATATATATATTATTGAGATAATATATATATATATATATATATATATATGTGTGTGTGTGTGTGTGTCTGTGTTTATTAGAATTAATTTCTTGTCATTCTCAAAGATTTTCATAGCGTTTAAAGTGATATAATGATTGCGTCTAGCATGAAACAGCCTGTCGCCTCTGAGTGTTGTCTTCCATGTTCACTTTTATATATATATATATATATATATATATATATATATATATATATATATATTCTCTTTTGTCTCTCTACTCTCGTCTCCCTCACTTATCTCTATCTCTTCTCTTTGTCTCTTTTCTCTCTCCGGCTCTCTCCTATTTCTCTCTTCGCTTCAGTCACTTTTCTATCTCTCCTTTCTCTCTCTCTCCTTCCCTTTTATTTTCTCTTTTCCCTCTCTTCTATTTCTCTTTTCTTCTCTCTCTCTCTTCTCTCTCTCTCTCTCTCTCTCTATCGATGCGACTCACCATTGGGATCAAATAATCTATACATCAACCATTATCGATCTGTCTAGGAATCTATCATTTAGAATCTATATGATCTCGTGAGGGCACGTCAATGTCAAGCCAGATGCCCTTTGCTCACCTAACCACAAACATACTGAAGCATAACCGCCTAAACACTGCTTGTGCTTCTAAAATAAACCCACCTGCCCGACTGAGTTACCCTGACATATCCCAGCCTATAAGGAAAGGTCAACAGGAGTCTTAACGAAACAACTAAGCATACAAGCCTGACTCTTGGCTTGTCTAGAAGAGGAGGTTTCTATAATAAGCTGCACAAAATTAGTTTCATGTTCGGACACAAAGGTTTGTGTTAATGCCGATTCTGTCGGACTGAATTTCTAGGCTAAATCTATTTACCGCGTGTTTCATTTCTTAAGAATGTCATAAAATGGTAACCTGGACAAATATATTTTCTTTTTCTTTTTTTCTTAGCAGACAGCATAACAAAATAAAAAATATTTCACATCAGGACGACTTATATCTATTCTTTTATTTACCGTCTCCATTCAGGGCGATCATATCTCTCCACAACTTGTCATTTTGTAGCCCTGAGCAATGCTTGTTATCATACTATGCCTCCTAGTATCGGATCTGCTATCTATTATTCGATGTTTCTCCCTACATCGCTTCCCTTCTAGATGTGACATAAGTGTCATTCTTCAAGACCACTTACCTCACTGTATATATGATTTGGTTGTCTTGCATAATTATATAATATATATATATATATATATATAAAAGCACCTTTAGCGGGCCTTTCACTTACAAGGAAGTTACTTCTGTAGCACACTGTATTACGGGTTGCGTAAGTTGATCACAAGGTGGCTGAGAGTATTATTAAAAATAAAACGAAATTGTCCACTTATCCAATTTAAATCAGTACTCGGTGTTTCACAGAATTTTTTTATCGAATCCTCAACAGATTATCTAATATATATATACAGGGTACGATGGATAAATTGTCGTCTAAATTATGCAAAAATAAAAATAACACTGATATCTTGATTTAACAGATATATTTACCAAAATTACATAAAAACATCATGAAATAAGAAAGAGTGGATTTATTCGATAAAATCGCCATTGACTTCAACTACGGCCTCCAGACAACTTTGGAATCTCTTCCGGGTGATCCCCTTTTTAATTTAATGAATGCTGCCAGGATCCTTGTATTCTGTTTATCTTTGATGTTACAAGGAGTTTTGTTGGTTTCTCGCCTAAATTCGCCCCACACATAATAATTAAGAGGATTGCAGTCTGGGGAGTTAGGTGGCCAGATTTAAGGAATGATGTGATCGTAGAAATTGTCTGACAGCGATGATTGGGTTCTCCTGCTTGTGTGACATGTTGGAGAGTCTTGTTACCAGACATAATATCTTCCAGCAGCTACCCTCTTGACCCAGGACAGCAGTACATCCTCACGGCACTTGATGTAGGCCTCCGCGTTGAGTTTGACGCCCCGTGGGAAGATCAATGGAGGCATAATGTTGCCATTACTAATGATCACTCCAAACCCCATGATGTTGACTGGATATATACTTCAACAGTCTTAAATGTTCATAAAGTAGCTTCTAGTGCGAATGCCTGTCAGCACAAGATGCTGTTTTCAAATTTCTGGCAGAGTAAATTGTGTCATGATGCTCTTCTTCTCACAGACGGTGCCCAATAGACCCTACTGTAATGTGCAGTCAACAAAATCAAAAACAAAGAACGCGCATGCGCGAAATTAAAAATATAAAATGGCGACAATTTATCCATCGTACCCTCTTTATGTACACGGGAGCTGCAAATGTATGTATAGAACAAGTATTATACTAGTATTGATATGTTTTGTGCGTACGTTTTCGTTTTGCATTAATGCATACCTATTTTTACAGCTGTATATATATATATATATATATATATATATATATATATATATATATATATATATATATATATATATATATATATATTAAAAATTATAAGGAAGAACAGTAACATTCCTAATCCGGTGTTCTTATTAATTATTTTTATTAAAAAAAACAGTGCTCGATGCAAACATTAGAGCATAATATCATAATTATTTTCTTATTAAAAGTATGATTCCATCGCGACACAGAAATCTTTTTATGTTTCAAAACTTAAACTAAAATTTTTTGTCATTGTAAACCCAGAAGACACGCTGAATAACGGATGTCTATATTCGTGAGCAGACATCCCCACCTCACCTAAACTTAACCTGAGTAACATATATTTGATACAGAAGTTGTCTGATGAAATTAAAACCCAACCACCCCTAATCAAAATAGACTGAATTTTCCTTAACCTTAACAACTCAAAATATTAAGATTGTCTTCGCTTATAAAATTAATGGATTTCTTTTTAATCCGACATATTTATTAATTCAAAGGATATTTTTCTTAGATAACCATATTTAAAATAAACGTCTTTTTTTTTTCATTATTTTGAATGGTGCGTATTACGTCTATAGACCTGCACACTCGAAAAAAGTTAGTAATAAAAATGTATTGCCGGAAAGCAGATTTTCTTTATTAAGATTGGAGTACGCCGGCTGATAGATGTAATACACACTTATTTCATAAAATTTCTTCTTTTTTAATTGAATTTATGGAATCATGTATCTTTTCATTCTAAAATGATTTACGCAAAAACACATTTACTCCCTTACTCCCACTAAACGGGAAAATGGAAGACATTTGGAAAAACTAAATAAAAAATTAATTAAATTTTCCTTGTCTGTCAATTCAAAGAAATATGATTAAAAGAAAGATTACTATACAAATATGCATTATAATATATATATATATATATATATATATATATATATATATATATATATATATATATATGCTTCTGAAAAATTTATTTCGATTGAGCTCTCTGGGGAGGAAGTGTGGGTTTGTAAACAGTGACTATTACGGCTAATAATGCTAGACTCTTGAAATTGAATCGAATTCTCTCGGTCACTGTGTGTTTATCACAAAATAAATACGCTTAAATTCACCTTCACCTTCGTGCGCCAAAGGCTTAGTGGTAGAATCCCCGACTGACGCCAATTCAGTCAGGTTTCAATCCAAGCTAAAGGCAACCGGACGTCTAGTCACACTGATCAGCTGTGCTATAGCGAAACAGTCTGCCTGTGGATGACAATATGTATATATATATATATATATATATATATGTGTGTGTGTGTGTGTGTATGTGTATGTGTAGCGAAAGTTCCAAACACTATTTTCCTAACCTACCAAAAGAACTTGTGTAACGATATAGCAGAAAACTGATCGTGGATATATTAAGGCGGCAGACATTACTTGGAAGTTGCCAAGGATTGGACGTTGTGGAGAGCTGTGATCACATAATGACGGTTAACGGCACATGACAGAAGAGGTATGAAACTGTGTGTATCTTTTCGGTGTAGATATTGGAAACCAGCAAAACGGATAAAGAACGGAAGCCAGTGAATCAAGAAGATAGTGACGTGAAACCGATATGATAGCGCTCCTTCAACGATAAACAACAAGAGAGAGAGAGAGAGAGAGAGAGAGACAGTGGGGAAGAGTTATTATAGGTGTGCGTGTATGTGTGTCTGTCAATGTGTGTGTGTGAGAGAGAGAGAGAGAGAGAGAGAAAGTGAGGGGATAAGAGAGGGAGGTGTATTATGCTGTAAAGAAAATAAAATCTTTAGGATAAATATGCAATCAAAGGGGAGGTAATTACGTTAAAAAACTTAATTACGCCAATGCAATTACATAAATGCAATTACTTGCCGACACATAAGAAATGCAATTCCATTTGGGCGTCAAACGTCTCCCTACGCCATACACATTAAAGTGAATTTCCTTTTATACTACCACCGCCCTGCACGTGAAACAATTTCCGGTGCAACAACAGTAAATAGTGCAGCCCCGCGTTTACCTCCCTCTTCGCGCATGCGCATTGATCTTTTATGGTAGCTATCGTGAATTCGTCAGGAAGCATTAATCTCACCTGTGGCTTAATAGCAGCAGAAGTGGGCAGGAAAATAAACAGGAAACAGTCGTCTCTGACATTTAACTTCAAATAAAAGTCTGGTTTGACGAACTGATGCAAAAGGGTTGCAATGTTACTAGTTTCGTTTAGTGTTGGCAACCAGTTGCCTTATAACAAGCAGGCAGAATTCGAACGACATAACGCATCATGTGACCTACTTAACGAGCCTAGCTTGCCAAATTTATTTTGAGACTATACACCTAAAAGTCTTTCAAAAACATCTAGAAAAACATCTAGACTCTCCAGATATAGAACTAAAAATATTCCAGATGATTTATTTTCACTGATTAATCTCTCCATTGTTAGGAAGAACTACTAAAAATTTCGGAATAAGCTTGGCTTACACGAGAAAGTTATTCGAATAATCCGTAACCTTTACTTAGAACTGCCTGCAATCGGATAGAAAATGGATTCATTGAATACACAAATAAATAAAAAGCAGGGTACAAAATACGTTCTTTTTCCACTGGATTTATTTGTTAGGCAATGAGGATCTCATTAGTAGGCCTAGCGTAGAAATAAATACAATATCGGAGCCATTAATAAAGAAAGAGAGACGAATAGCAAGTCTTCAACAACAACAGTCGTCAAAACATTACAAGCAGTAACACTAATCAGGAGGTAGGTTAGGCTCCAAGTCCACTACAGATGTTCCCAATTCCCATGGAACAATAGCTTAGTGGACTAAATCATAAATTCGTGAATTTCGTGACATAATAATTGTGCCAGGTAGTGTGGACTCAGGGCGAGCAAAAACTGTAATTCAAAGCAGTATAAAAAATAATAACTAGATGATATCTCTAGGCATAGATACGAGAAGAGTCTAAAGGGTTCAATTCAGAATTCCTTTTAGGTTACCCAAATCGAGGATGAAAGCCGGTGAGCAGAACGGCCGAAAGCTTACGATAACAACAACAAAGATGAATACAATAGTTCGAATATAGAGTAAATAATTTACTTAACGAGATAATCCTAAAAGAATTACATGACTTACTTTCAGCAGCAAAGAGACAACACATGCAACTCGAAGAGTAAATAATGAGGAAAGAGCTATAACACTTATTGAAATTGAAGATGAGAGCATCCCTGGCTACTCAATTAATGAATGGCGAATGTTTCCGTGTAAGGAAACAGCAAATAAGATCATTATCAATATCATCGGTTGACATAACCTTGACAATATAAGAGAAACGAATGACAATTAACTGTTGGTAGACCCTGAAGGAAAACTGTTAAAACTCTTAGACAACGCTGAGAATAAGAAGAATTGACTGTTAACTGTAAGAAGATAAAATATATGGTCGTTAGCAAAAGGGGCAATCCAAGATGTGAACTACCTAATGGGAATGTCAAAATCAAACAAGGACAGAAATCCAAAGGCGAACATGAATAGCAAAAGATGCTTTCTAGAAACAAAGCAAACAATTAAGGACTTTACAAACAAAAAAAATGAATGCTGGACTACATTATAATGTCTAATCTTCGATATGCTGGAAATTTTCCTTATAGATAACGAAGAAACTTCAAACGGCAGATATGCTTCTCATGGAGAATGAAAAAATATAACATGGTCAATAGCTTGTGACTAAGGTGGAAATCATTTGGATAATAGGAACTACAAGGAAAATGATACTTTCATTTCACCCCATGCAAGGCACTAAAGCCACTGAGACACAAATGTTATGAAGACAGTAGATAAAGATTGAAACTGCATTTAAATTTTTGAAGGGTAGCTAGAAAGCCTGAAGCCGGAAGAGAGTTCCAGAAACGAGAAGTGCGTGAGAAGAAACTGTTTGCATAGAACTTACGGTTACATCTAATCAATTCAACTGTGACTGGATGAGATCTTTGCATCCAATCTACTACTACGTTTAAATTCATAAAATCTAGATACCATAGCAAACAGCTCATCTTAACAATTACCATGAAAGTATTTATAGACAAGGCACAGGAAGGCTACATTACTGCGGTGGGAAAGTGACTGAAGTCTATATGCCGGATCAGGACTAATATTATTGCTGATTCTTTCTAAATACACAGCAGGCGCACCGGGTCAGATCTGGCAGCAATATTCAAAGCATGGATGAATGGTAAACTTATAAATACTCAAGATAGATTCTATACAGAAAAAAATTTCTAGCACAACAGAATGAACCGACATTTTAAAATCAGATCTAGCAACTTAGCAAACGGCCATATCACGTTGAATAACCGGTTCCCGCACAATCATCGAAGTTAAGCAACGTCAAGACTGGTCAGAATCTAGATAGGTAACCACTTGGGAATGCAAGGTACTGTAAACTTGGTTTTGCGGGTGGTGTAATAGGCTTACGGCCACCTCACGTTGAAACAGCTGAAGTTAAGCAACCGTGAGCCTGGTCAGTACCTAGATGGGTAACTGTTTGAGAATACCAGATGTTGTGTGTTTGGATTTGCGGTGTAATGGGCGTATGGCCACAACACGTTCAAACACCAATCGGCGAAGTTAAGCAATATCGAGTCTGGTCAGTCTCTAGATGGATAACCGCTTGTGAATACCAGGTGCTGCAAGCTTGGATGTTTGTGTGGTATAAAAGATAATGGCTTGGAATTGTTAATCCTCGGTCCGAGTTCTAATTCTCACTGGATTCGCTATATTCATTTACACGCAATTACCCTTGTGAAAGATCTGAATCCGTCTCTTTTCTCCCCGCTATGGGTTAATTCTTAAGGCTTGTATAACTAAATGACTATAAAAAAAATAGAATCTAAAAATAGATTATGGCTTCAAATAACCTACAAATCCGCACAAAAATGTATCAATCAAACAATCATTTGAATGGAGTGTTAGTGGAAGCACCCTCTTGGGAGATTTCAAAATGTAGCACTTCTTTGGAAGTATCTGTCCGAATGGAAGTTCGTTTGAAAGATAAATTCCTTCATGCACGGATTTTCGTTTTCAGTGGACTCTCTTCTTCATGATATGCAAATCTTATTAAATAAAATCTCTTAGTTAATATGAACTTGAAAACAGAACAAGGCTGTTCTTGTAGTGCCGCCAATGGGGATCGATCTCGTTATTAATACTTCACTACAGCTGCATCCTCACCACTGTTTTTTCTTCAAGGTGACGTCGTTGAGGAGTTAAATCAGGCACTTCAGACACAAGTGAATGCGTTTGCTAATAGGCCGCCCACTTCTTTCTTTTAGCACTTGTGCGGAGTTGTTATTTGAAGTCTTTGGAAGCTGGTTGCTATTTCTAGAATTTTGCCTCTATATGCAGACCCTGTTGTGATTAAACCACTCTGACCAGCACGAACGTTTGTTTCTTTACTGGAGTTTCTTCTTTATGCGTTTCTCTTTTGTTTACAAAAAATAATAATGCATCGTTTATCCTTTCTAAGAACTAAAAGATGATTTTTTTTTCATTGTCTGTGCTTGGATTTTGAAAACTTTTCCTTTTTTTTTTTTTTTTTTCTTTCTTTTTTTTTTTTCGTTTCTGATTGCCGCTGGCTCTACCGCTATTATTTCACCAGTGAAGCCATATATATTTTTTAGCAAGCTATGTTGTTTATTGTTACTTATTTATTTATTTCCTTATTTAGCGCGAAGAGATTCAAGTGGACGAACATGAAGTTGAAGGTAAAGAAATTTCGATGGAAGTAGAATGGATGGAAATCGACCAACGACAACAACAGAGAGTGTTAAGAGAAGGAGGAAAAATAAGAAGGAAAAACAATAAAAAAGATAACAATTATTATTATTATTATTATTATTATTATTATTATTATTATTATTATTATTATTATTAAGAATTAGTATTGTTATTAAGAATTATTATTATAAATAAGAATTATTTTTATTGGAAAAGAAGAGAGCTAAAGAATAAAAAAAGAAAAGACAATGTTTAACAATAGTGAACAATATTTTGACAGTATGTCTGCTTTCTTTATATTTAAAAAGTGCATACAAATATAAAACAAATCTATTTAAAAATATAAAAAAAACTTTGCATATAGGTCGCTTGTCTTCAGCAAATCATTATTCTTATTCTTATTACTATTATCATTATTATTATTATTATTATCATTATTATTATTATTATTAGGTTGGTGCAAAAATAATTTCGTTTTCTCACATAGTAACATATGTTAGAAAACGAAATTATTTTTGCACCAACCTAATATTATTATTATTATTTCCTTGGATTTCTGTTGTATACACATTTCCTTTCGGGTCCCAACCAGAGGCCTAAGTTCAAAAACGGCATCATGACATTTTCCACTGATCATTTTTGTTTAAAAAAATCAACAACAAAAAATCCTAATATCACGTACATTTTACATAGATAAAGCTCTTCCTAATGTATGAGTTGTACTTGTGAGTACAATTTTTTTTTTATCCCTTAAAGGCATGCGCTACCAGGAATCTCTTCAATGTGTCTATTGGAACTTTTTTCAATCAACCCGAGGGCTCCAACTACAACTGTAATTATTGATGTCCTCATATGCCACATTTTTGAGATCTCGATTTGAAAATGCTTGTATTGTGATAGTTTTGAAGATCTTCAAAAGTACATTACAATCTGCAGTGACTACCATGTCAATAAAAAAGCATAATTGTCTTCTTGTGGTCTTTGATGACAATGGCTGGCCGATTAGATTAGATTAGATTGTTCTGTATCTGTGTATTGTACAGTTCAGTAAAATTCTTACAGGTCCTATCTCTGTAACCGGGTCTGGGTGATGTTTCTACAGTTTCTAACAATTTACTTCCCGTAAAACTGGCATATATTCTAGTGCAGATATTGACCCACTCTATCATGCCGCAAATACTGTCCAACCTGATACAAGATGATCAATTCTTTCTGATTATTATTATTATTGTTATTATTATTGTTGTTGTGTGATATCATCTTGCAAGAGATTAATTTTAATTAATCGCTGTCTATGAGTAAACAAAGCACTGTCATTCAGTTATGTACCATGCTTAGACGATCATTTATCTTTCGATGACTGATGAGGCAGATTTTTTTTCTTTCTGCGGTAGAAGTTGCCATCCAAGGCTATAGAACCCGGTCTTCCAGGAGAAGAAGAGGATTCATACCTTTCCCAAGGGTATTAGCCTTATTATAAGGATATTAATGGATTCTACTGGAATTCGAACTCGGCTCTCCTATCCCTCAATCCGAGCCGCTATCCATTACTCCTGTAGAAATTACTATTTTAGGAGAATTATCTATGCTAGGACTTTTCGTTTAGATGGAGAAGTTTTTTGCGGATGATATGTGCAGTTTCACACAAAGTAATATTTATTATTATTATTATTATTATTATTATTATTATTATTATTATTATTATTATTATTATTATTATATAAAAAGACAAGTAAAAGACATCGGAAGTCTATTAAAAGAAGAAGAAACAGAAAGGCGATTGAAAAGTGATCAGGATGAGGCCTTATAGCAGAGGAGAAGGATCAAGATGAAAATGACAATGATCCAAGGCAAAAAGAAATGATAATGGCTAAGAATGGTCAATTTATCAGTGCAATTAATAAAAGAAAAATAACAAATTTGTAACAGTTACGGTATAAAAATGCCATATGGTCGAATAATTCAATATTTTGAAAAAAAATAAATGACTTTAACATGTATATCTTTTCGGTGCTACTTTGAGCTCCCTGATAAAATCCAAAGAAGAATCAGCAATATTATCAGTACTAATCTGGGATCTCGGCTTCAGTCACTTTCATAAAGGCACTAATATCTACCAAGAACTTTCAATGCGCTGTGCAAATGCCCAGTGTGCAGCTGGGAAAGAAGAAATCGTCGATTCAGCAATCCATCAATTTGCATGTAATAAATGTAGTAGAATATGCCTCTCCAATGCAGACCACGTTAGCTACAAGAAGAGCCATCTTGTTAGAGGTTGTGAAATTGCGATCTGTGCTACACGATGGGAATAACTTAACATGCTGGGTGTGTTGAAAAGACCGACAGAAACTGCTCGGTTCTCACCCGTCACATGAAACCCCATTGAGCCATCTCAACAGAATTTATAAAATAGGCACAACGATGGGCGAACAATTTATTTTTGCCACGTTTGCCATAAGCATTGCAAGTTACTTTCTAGCCACAAGAGCCATTGTCGTTCTCACTTATTGAACAATTCAACAGCTATCACGTATATATATATATATATATATATATATATATATATATATATATATGTGTGTGTGTGTGTGTGTGTGTGTGTGTGTGTGTGTAAAATTATGTGTAACATAGCTCAGAAGATGGGAGAAATACATATCTAAATGACAGGTTCTTGTGGAGATGTTTCATATGATGCATCACGTTGCGAATAAAAGCCGGTTTGGACGAGAATCGGAAAGTCGTCACCGAAGGGGAAAAGAGACACGTCTTGTCGCAACAGCATCTTGTAGTCAAAGATACACAAAAGCGACTAACGTTTTGTGTCTTTTCCTTGTAAACGGTTTCATGCAAAACCACCTAGCGGCCATTAAGAGAGGTTCTTTGGCAAATAACGTGACTTAATCCCACAAGAAAATTGCGATCTGTACGACACGATGGGAATAACTTAACATGCGGTATATATATATATATATATATATATATATATATATATATATATATATATATATATATATATGCGTGTGTGTGTGTGTGTGTGTGTGTGTGTGTGTGTGTGTGTGTGTGTGTGTGTAGAATTATGTGCAACATAGCTCTGAAAACGGGAGAAATATATATGTAAGCAATAGGTTCTTGTGGAGATGTTTCATATGATGCATCATGTTGCGAATAAAAACTGGTTTGGACAAGAATCGAAAAGTCTTCATGGAGGAGAAAAGAGACACGTCTTGTCGCAACACCATATTGTAGTCTGTTGTGGCCTGGTTAGGGCCAGAAATAAAGACACAAATAGGGGAATTGAGTTAAACAAATATATTAACAGAAAAAAACAGTTATACAAACATATGCAAACGAGAGTGTTACAGCAAGAATGCTCGGCCCGACTGTCAGAGCTGACTGCTGGAAACTTCTCTCTCCAAAAGGCAGTACCTGCTCCTATTTATAGCTGGGAGAATTCATGCGTGCGTGGGTAAATTACCATAACAGTCAAAGATACAAAGAAAGCGACTGATGTTTTGTGTCCTTTCGTTGTAAACGGTTTCATTCAACCTCACCTAACGGTCATTAAGAGAAGTTCCCTGGCAAATCACGTGACGTAATCCCAGAAGATTAAGAAAATAAAAGAAAAAGTAGACGAGGAAGAATCAAACACGAATGAGAATACGCAAAGAAGGCTAAGAAGAATTTTTTTAAAGAAAGCAAGAAGAATGCTTATACATGACTAGAACTCACTGAAGAGGGTAATAGAATACGATAAGATGAACATGGAAATAAGGAAGTGATTGTCACGCCGTCCGTGGTGATAATGTGACACAAAAGAAGACGTAAAACAGTTGTGCACGTCCATGACAGTGTTACGAGCGGTATATTGAGACCAGGCAGAAGAAAAGGTGACTTTGACACTGCTAACAAGGTTCAGAAGAAGTTCTGAAAAAAAGACCGTGATGTCCTCGTCATGTACTGTATGAAAGTATAAAGAGAAATTCAAAGAAGGTAGCGAAAATCTCAATGATAACAGGATAGCTAAGGAGGAGATCACAACTCCACTGGAACGTATTATATAGTTTTGAAAGTTGCATGTACAAAAGGATGATGCAGACGACAATAATAACGACCAAAAAAGAGAGCACATTGCCTACAATAAAGCCTACAATGGAGCAAGAACAAGACATTGAGAACATCAATGATAACGAAACAAAGATGAAAACTAAGTGATCCACACTAAGCTCTCGTCTTCAACGGGGGGAATGAGACAAAGAATATTTCTGGGGAAAGATTAATCACAGAGAACACATGACGAAAAACGCACACAACGAAAAAAGAAAAACAGTTCTGAGAAAATTTTAAGAGACATCTTTAAATCAAAAAGTTTGCAAAAGAAGACAGCAGAATTATTTTGGAGGAAATGGTGTATAGATAATCAATATGCAGCAGAATTTCGGTAACAACTAAAAATGGAGGGAAAAATAACTTAGAATAAAAACCTAATATTACAGACAAAAAGAAAGTAGAACTCTATTAAAGACAATGAAAGATAAAAAAAAATTAGTGAAAACGGAGCAAACTAACATAGAATTATTTTAAATGAAATTTAATGTCG
>OZ010602.1:23342726-23445226 GCA_963932145.1 Acanthosepion lycidas
TCGCTGTTCGACAAAATCCATATGCAAAATCGATATGCAATGTGATAGGTCCTGATGTGGCATCTCGTCTACAATTACTTTCTTACAGAAATACTGGCGCTCTCCTTTGCATTTTCTACAATTACTTTCACGGTAACTGCTCCGATGAACTATTTTCGTTTGTTTCCAAACTGCATGAATTTGAGCGTGCTGCTAGGTTGGAACCTCAGTCCCACCCTTTCACTGACGAAACAGTTAAATGTAGCCGTCTCTTCTACTGCAATAGCTTCATGTCTCGCACTTCCCGTCTGTGGAACTCCCTTCCTCTTACTTGCTTCCCTGATAGCTATAATCTCCCATTATTCAAATGCAATGTCAATCGACATCTTCAGATGCCTTGATCTAATTCTCCGTCCTTCTCTTCATCCTTTCCTTTATCACTCCTCTTAAATCTTGCTTCCACTCTCTGTAACCTCTTGCGTGCTAGTGGCACTCACGCCTTGCTTGGGGTGAAAAACTTAAAAAAGAACTAATTTGCGAATGTAAATAGCGACCTCCACAAAGAACTCACTCAGTGGCATTTTATGGATGACTGCGTAGCCCCACATGAAAGTTTCTGTTCATTTTTGCTCAGTAAGGACATCTCCGAGTGGTTACAAGACTACATCAAGGCCGCGGAACCGGTTCTCAAGATAAATGGATAGGCTCCAGATAGACGCAGTGTTTATTTTCTGACCTCTGCATTCTTACACCAAGATCGATGGTAGGCTATCATCAGTTCTTCAGTGAGGATGCCAAAATGTACTTTTCTACCCTCGAGGTGCATCTCTGAATTTAATATATGGCATAAGATTGCTGATAGATGACAGAATTAAATAATCAACCTTTATGAATTATTAATATTATATTCGCTGCATTTATTCACAGGATGCACAATGTAGATGTTCACGTCCTTTTTCTTCCTTTATCTACTTTTATATTTGCTGCAAAACTATAAAGATAATCATGATTGCAAATGAAGTTAACATCAGCTGAATGTTCAGGGACACATAATGAGGAAGAAGGGCTTGGAGAATCTGATACTCACGGGTCGAATAGAGGGAAAGAGAGACAAGGGAAAACAATGCATGACATACCAAGCGGCCTTAAGCAAGTAGATGACAGAACGTGGTCTGGGAGAGGAAGCAGAGGAAAGGAACTTGTTGAAAGCTGCAAGGGATAGAGGGAGGTGGAGAGCCATGATCGCCTACGTCCTGAAAGGACATGGCACATAAAAAGAAAAAGAAAGAGATTTCTCTCAAACATTTTCTTTGGTAACTAAGAAAAGAATACTGAACTATTACGTGACATCTGTCCTTCTTTACGGCAGCGAATGTTGGACGATTTCCTCAAAGATGAAGAAGAGACTCGAGACGACGGAGATGTGGTTCTACAGTAGGATGCTAAGGTTATCATGGACCGAGCGTGTGAGAAACGATGACGTCTTAGAGAGGTTGCAAACAAGTACTTATACTTAATATCAGGAAGAGAAAGCTGAAGTTTTGGGGTCACATAATAAGGAAGGAAGGCCTGGAGAATCTGATACTCACGGGTGTAATAGAAGGAAAAAGAGACAAAAGAAAACAACGCGTGACATACCTGGCGGGCTTAAGCAAGTGGATGGCAGAACGTTCATGAGCCATCATCAGAGTGGTTATATGGACATTACAACAGAGATGCTCACCATTATGGTCTCATATCAAACTTCTGTGTCAACATAACAGCATGTCACATTTCATGGTGAACATCTCTATTGCAATGTCTATATAACTACTCCTGATGATGGCTCATGTGAGCTGAAAGCTTAGATCAAGGAACAGCATAATAAAAAATTATCCAAATGATGGACAGTTTTTGTCTATTTTTTCCCAAAACTAAAGCCACTGTACGAACGGCTATACTTAGAACGGCTCATGATCAGACATAATAGACATTTGTTGTCTGTTATATTTAACAATATATGTTTGAATATATATATATATATATATATATATATATATATATATATATATATATATATATATATATATATATATATTATTTATTAAAGACATTTTTATGTTTAACATTCTTTTTATAGATACAAGTATTTAAGTAAATGCTCTGTTTATAATAAACAGTATTAAATAACATTTACCGACCTGAATGTCCGAGAAATTTTCATAGAAAATATTCGTCCTTGGAAGAATACTGAACTGTTACGTGAAAATTTCTCGGACATTCAGGCCGGTAAATGTTATTTAATACTGTTTATTATAAACAGAGCATTTACTTAAATACTTGTATCTATAAAAAGAACGTTAAACATAAAAATGTCTTTAATAAATAAAATTGTCGGACTTTGTCCATTTCTTAATGTATATATATATATATATACATATATATATATATATAATCTCTTGTATGATATAGCGATCTAAAATATCTTTGAGAAAAATTCATGGTTCTCATTCCTTTCTTTCATCTATTCTTTTCCGTCCGCTGTATTAAGATTTTAGTATTAAAGGATAATAGCAATGAATATGATAGAGAAATGCAAGCCATAACAATGAATATAATTTTGCACTAAAATAAATCCTTTTCAGTATTCCGCTGTCCATGCAAGGGGACATAACTCATATCAGTTAATTACTTTCATGAATTTGTCCTTGTGATGCTGTTTCTCTCTTGCCACTAAATCAGATTAAGTGGATTTCACTGCCTGACCCAGAAATTTAACAAGGAAATCATTTTCGAGATTTAAACCTATCGCGAGATGTTAGCGAATACAAGAGGCAAATGAAGACGAAGTATATGGCAACTAAAAACGTTGTCAGTTTCATAACGAATATGGGGATAATATTTGAGTAAATCGGTTGAATCAATCGGCCTACAGTTATTAAGGAAAAAAGATGACATCGGAATGGTTTAGATTTAATTATTTTTAATGTGTGTTGTTGTGTAGGATATTAGCATTTAGATAAGGAGTAGGCATTACAGTTTCGATGCAGTAGTTTTATAATTACAATCTGTAAAGATTATTATTGCCGATTTTCAAAGAAAGACACTTAATATATAGGATTCTCTGCCATGGAAACATTTTCTGTCTGGGTATTGGGGCAATGGCGCACACACCAAATGGGTTAGGAAAGCTTAAAGAAACAAAGGGTAAATATACCCGTTAAAAAGCAGCAATTAAAGGAGAAGAATCGATGAGAAAATAAAATGGAATAAAAGAAACAATGTTAATAAAGAGATGTAAGGATAATATAAACTGTGTATAATTCAAATAATATGATATTAAATTATTATATGGGACCAATTGCTAGAACGGTTGGTTGCAGTATTTCTCGTTAGAATCCATCTTGCACATTCATAAATTAAATATTCGTTTTTGCATTCTATGCAGCTGCCATATTTTGTCTGGTGATCCTCTTATATACATCGAGATAGTCGACACAATCAACCGAAGGGTTTGTGATGTAATTAGTCCTGACATGACAGCTCGATTTTTAGTCACTTACTAACCGCCGTGACGTGACTTCCCTGTATATTTTTTATAAATATTTTTATAGCAATACATATATAAATTTAACTAGATTGACAACTAGGTCTCACAGTTTCATTGTTAGAATAGACAGGTAGAACCATAATTTTCATTCCAATAGTTTCTTTCTCGTAGTTCTCATAGTTTCTCGTCGTTCTCGTCTGTGGAGCTCACTTCCGGTTTATTGCTTCCCTGCCAACTACGATCTTCAAAAATTCAAACGCAGATCCAATCGTCGGCTTCTATCTTACTGAATTGTGAATTTCTCCTCACTAAATCATTCTCATTCACTTCCACTGTCAGTAACCATTTATGTTGTCTTAGGGGCATTATCACCATACTTAGAGTGAAACGATAAATATATATATATATATATATATATATATATATATATATATATATATATAGGTAAAAATCCGGAGCTTTATCAAATATTTCAGTGTTGACAAGCTCCGAAAGGAAGTTTTTCTTGCGGAGCGAAATAGCCATACAGATGGGTATTTTTGAATTTCATACATATATATATATATATATATATATATATATATATGTGTGTGTGTGTGTGTGTGTGTGTGTGTGTGTGTGTGTGTGTGTGTGTGTATTTAGGCAGCAATCCTTCTTTCCAGCAATCTTCATTAATATGACAAAGTGCTTTAAGTTTTTTATATAATTTTTCATATGATCTTATATTTTTTTCTTTTCCGTAGGTAAATTATACAAAAACTGACGAAATGTTTTATTTTTACAAGCACTTTATCAAGGATGAATTATATTGACTGTTAACTGGAAATTAAGTGTTGTGTGTATGTATTTAGTTAACAGTAAATATGTAAAGAAAACTACCCATGACTCCGACAGAAGGTAACAAATGAAAGCTAGAAGAAAGGACTAAACACCAATCGTATGAAAACAGAACGCATAGCGATGTAGTAGCCATAGGCTTGCATATTTTTCGTCTGTACGAAAAAGGACTACAGATTTGAATATAAATAGAGTAACGTGACGCTAGGATCATTTCGTCTGTGGGAAACGTGTTGTAGAATGGAAAATAATTCATCACCCACAAGACAGTTTCGAACCTTTTCAAAGCTGGATAATGAGTACCTAGATATGACACCGATAGGCTATTTTCGGTCTGACTTGACTCTTGTAAAGATAAAGTATGACAGAAGGAGTCCGATAATTTTGGAACGATCGAATGAGCCGTCCACTTTACCCACTTAAGCAAAGGCTCAGATAGATGAGTTCAACTTGAGACGCAACAAACATTGAAGACTCTTTGAGAGTATAACCTCTCCTCGTCAGTGTGATTGATGATTTACTGATGGCATATTGATATTAACTGATTTTTTTTTACTGTACAGTTAACGATCATATGTCTTGGAGAATATTGTGGGAGTCAGCATGGACCATTTCCTTTCGATGGACATCGAACTACCGAAAAACAAAAGCGTCGAGTGAGTAAGCCGAGGTTCAACACAGCGGTGAAATTGTCTACGTTGATTGGCCAACATTTCAAGCACGTTGATTGGCCAACATTTCAAGCACGTTGATTGGCCAACATTTCAAGCACGTTGATTGACCAACATTTTAAGCAGAGTTAATCCGGCTGTAGAATATTTGTCACGGATTTTCCGTTCTATCATGTTTTAGTTTGTTTTGTTTTTTTTGTTTTTTTTTTTTATTATACTGTTAACTAATAACGAATATTTAACTAAACAAATACAACTGAATCAGTTAAAACCAATTATATAACAATAAACATTACACATACTATTTTTACAGGTTCAGTGACGATAAAGGAGAATATATTAAGTCCCCATTATTCGCGGGGGTTTAGTGAGCAGAACCGGCTGCAAATAGAATCAGCGAATATTTGTAAACCCCCCACTCCTAAAAGTGCTTATAGTGATTTTCCAAGCTTAGCTTAGATGTGGCCTCTAAAAGTGCTTATAAGTATCTATTTTGATTGTCAAAACCCCATATGCCTTAAGCTTTCATCCTAAATACTTTAGAAATATTTCAGACCCTTTTAAAAACATTTTTGAAGAATAGTATTGGTGACCATACACTTAGCGTAAATTTTCATTCATACATACAATAAACGTTTTTAATTAGGCATAGATCAACACGACCATTGAAAATACTCTAGTAAATATGTGTAAAAAGAGATAAAATATAAAGTTTAAAACATTTTCTAAAAACAGAACTAATGCCCCCGGGTTTAGCATAAAACCCCACCCGCAGCTCCTAACAGAGATCAAAGCCCAAGTACTAGGCATTTTTTTTTTGTTTTTTTTTTGCGTTTGTTTGTTTACAATGAAGATCTACAATTCTGCCAAGTTTTACCACAAAATGAACTGTTATGTTTTATGTCACTTAAATAACAGAAAAATAATACAAGAATGTTTTAAATATGTTCTATCGAAAAAAAAAAATATGACCGAATCGAGGGAGTTCTCATCAAATAATTTGTATATATCTTCTTCAGAGAAACAGGCGATATTCGGGGTTTCCGCTAATAACAAGTACATACGTTCTAAATAAACTCCGCGTATGTGTGAAGCCGCGAATGCTGAAACGCGAATAGGCGGGGGCTCACTGTATGCTAAAAAATAGACATGTAGGTTGGTTGGTTGGGTTTTATGACATATCAACCACTGTGGATCATTTAATGCCAAATTAAGGTATATATATATATATATATATATATATATATTATATATATATATATATATACACACACATATACACATATATACATATACACATATATACATATACACATATACATACATACACATGTACCTATACATATATTAAATATACAGTACCATTAAACATATAACTGGCAACATTATTGTTTCAAAAACACATAGCTGGCAACATTATTCTTTCCAAAAAACGTATAGCTGGCAACATTATTGTTTCAAAAACGTATAGCTGGCAACATTATTTTTCCGAAAACTTTGTCTGAAGCCTTGTTGTTGGACGTAGTTTATCGTCATACCCAGGACGCGGATGCAGTTTATCGTCATACCCAGGACGCGGATGTAGTTTATCGTCATACCCAGGACGCGGATGTAGTTTATCGTCATACCCAGGACGCAATATAGACATGTATTGTATAAAATAAATGAGAACAGAAATATTAGTTTGGTGCATAATTATCAGGCGTTTTTGAAACAATATTTATTATGAAAAAAGGAACATAACAATTCAACAATAACATTTTTGAATGATTATTCCGGAGCCTATGATTATCGACACGCATTTTTATAACTTGAAAGTAAAATAATAGTTTTATTAAGAAAAAGTAAAGGAAACAGTAATTTTTATTAAAAAATAAATCGCCCAAAAAAAAAAAAAACGCCTGATAATTATGCACCAACCTAATAATTAATTTACTCAGTATTATTTATTAATTGACTGCCAACACATGCTAACGAACTCTGTTTACCTGTCTGCTATGAGGATCATTCTGATTTCAAAACTGGGGTACATGGGAGACTTTTGTTACCTTGATAACAAACATTCAAGTGACCAAAGGTTTCATCCTTGTTATAATGACAGATGAGCTGCGGCTCCGTAACCAGCTCTGATGAAGAGAATTTTGGATTCAAGTACGTCTCCTTTTTACTTTCAATGAGAATAATGGTTTGGTTTATTTTGTTTTACGGCATATCAACCATAATGGGTTACTTCATGCCGACAATTTTTTTTTATTGCTGGTAATATTTTGTTTTGTCAAAAATCTGTTTCTGGTAATATTTTTCCTTCAAAATTGTATTGCTGGTAATATTTTTTTTTCAAAAAAGTGTTTCTGGTAATAGTTAACTATTTGCCCATAGCTGGGACCCTAACAGGTGCTACCACCCCGAATCAGGGTGGACCTGGGAATACCAGCAATTAAGAGATGGTTCCACGCTTCTCAAAACCTCCTGATCAGGGGCCTTGCTGCTGGACGTAGTTTATCGTCTGACACAGGACGGGAGAATTATGGACAAAGGATATGTGGGTGGGAGAACGGATAGTCCCTCGGGATGAGAAACCCGAAAACTAAGTATGAATACCAATCGAGTTCGTCACTTTCATTTTACGCGCAAATAACACTGAAAAAAGTATGAATTCATCTCTTCTGCGCACCCCCCCCCCGCCAGCTATGGGTTACATAGCAGAGCAGACTTTTACATCCACACACCACCTAGGTAACGGACCACTCTGAATTAAAAATAGTAAGAATGTACACGGTCTCCGATTTGGAGCAAAACAATATTCATATATTTTAAACATAATCTCTTTGTCCATACACTTAATTCATCTCTATTAACAGAATATATTTGACATTATACAGAGAAAATTTCAGATCAACCTTCAGCTAATAAGAAGACATTAATCTACTGATTCAAACCCATGCATGGAAACGTCCATTCTTCAAATTCTAGCCTAGAATTATTTGTCTCCTACAAAATCTAACCGCTGAAGACAGAACATCTCTTGTTGGCATTCACTGGCAATAGTACTTATTCCACATGGCATATTGTCTATGAGATTAACTTGTTAAACATCACACTGTATCAAGCGTCATATATGATGTTTATGTTCTTGCGAGAGGAATCTACTTACATTATTCAGACAGGAGAGAGACAACCAGTGAGAATGGAATTCACTACCCTGGCCAATAAAGTCAAGCAGAAGCGGTTCACGACGACAGGTAGCCAATGTTTTCCGCTCTGTGAGTAAGAATTCGTCTCACCAATATTTATTTTCTAGTACGTTTAAAAATTGATGAGTTGAGAAAAAATTGATTTATAAATGTTGAATATTCAACCCTGAATATTACTGACAACAGGAGAGAAAATAAAACGGAAGTCTATTATTATTCACACACAAAAACACACACACATACACGTGTGTATGTGTGTGTCTTAATGTGTGCGTTTGACACAGGGAGATCGAGAGAAAAAGGCTGATGGGATATGGCAAACTGATTTGAATAGGCCGATCAGTGTTCAAACCTAGCTTCCAAACGCCGATTTTCAAGGTAGACTGGCCATTTACATTCAGAAGATTCTTAGCTTTCATTCTAAAAATAAACATGATTCAAACTATCTCGAAGAGACATGGCACAGTGGATAAAGGCGTTGGTTCGATCCAGTGACAGGACCCAAAGAGTGTGAGTTCAATACCCGGTTAAGGCAGTAGTGGACAGGGGAATTAACAGGAGATATTTGATAGTTTCCGTTTAAACATGGTCACGTTGTAGCCATGTTTAAACAGAACGCTGATCTTATAAAACTTTCAGTTATCTGTTTGGATAAGTCTTGTTCTTATATCCATCGAATTTTTTCTAAGCTCTATACAAAACATTAAATCTGTTACGAAAAAATGAACACAAAACGACCAGCTTTAAAAAAGGACCCGTAACTGGAAAAACAGAATAAAAAAAGAATGTTAACAACAAATACTTTTTCACACCCAACCCACTTCTGCGGAATCAGAATCAACGTTAAGTTTAAGCAAGTGAATGAGCCAATTGGAGTAAAGTGCCATGCAGATTTAAATTTTTCCCACTTGTGACGAATGCAGCTATCGATTTTTTTTTTTTTTTGCGTGCTAGCATGCTAGTTAACATTTGTGTCAGTCAGCTGTTGGCTCTCACGATGGCCAATAGAATCTTCCTGCTTATTAGTGGCAGCCAGCTATAGGCTCTCACTCTGGCCAGTACAAAATGGCCGCAAACTACATGAAAACTGCCGTAGATGCATGAAAAAGTCGATTATTTCCACTATCGATGGGAGTTGGGAAATGCAAAGTCAGTCTTGGCCTTCCCACTAACTTGGAGCATGTGCATGTACAGTTTGGTGCAAATCCGTCGAAAATTGCGGCCGTGCATTCGCTACACACACACACATCCTGGCTTTTATAGATAGAGATAAGCCGTATGCGAAGTTTCTTGGTGTTAACGTAATAAAAATTATAAACGAAATAGATAATTAAAGTCTCCGTCTTCTTATTATCACTTTAAATAATGTTAATATATGAAAATTATACGTGTATTTAAATACTGATCAATTAATTGATTTATATTGACACATTTTATGGTCTTGCACTATAGACGAGCGTGAAATCCGGGCAATATGTTTCGGTGAATTCGCGTTTCCCTCCGCCATTTCTGTGTTATAAATGCAGTTTTCTCCGGCTTCATGCCAGATCAGAATTTAATCGACTAGCAATTGAACGCTGAATCTAATATTTTTCTCTGATTTGTAGAATCTGGGTATAGCCGACATATTGCGTATGTGAGATTGAAGCATTGCTAGAGAAAGATGGAAAGAGAAAAGTGGGGAACGAAAGGAAAAAGAAAAGAAATAAAAGAGAAAAGGGTATGAGATATAAAGTTGAGGTACAATAATGAAAAAAATTAAAAAAAAAAACGGGGGAGAGAGAGAGAAAGAGAAAGAAAAACACATTAATCGAAGTGAGCCAAAATTAGGGAAAGTCCAATGGAGGAAAGAAGTGGAGAAGAGAAAGGAAAAAGAAAAATGAAGAGTAGAAAAGAAATGAAACAAAAGAGGAAGAGAAGGAAAAATAGAGGTGGACGAAAAAAGAAAAAGAAGTGATGGGAGGGTGAGGGAAAAACAAATTGAAATGAGAAAGAGAGAAGCAAAGAAAACGAGAAGCGAAAAAGAAGAAAGAAAGAAAGAAAGAAAGAAAGAAAGAAAGAAAGAAAGAAAGAAGGGGAAACTGTGATGGCGAATATAATAAGAAAGAAAGGAAGAAATTGGAAATGAAATAGTGAATGTAATAAGAAAGAAAGAAAGAAAGAAAGAAGGGGAAACTGTGATAGCGAATATAATAAGAAAGAAAGAAAGAAAGAAGGGGAAACTGTGATGGCGAATATAATAAGAAAGAAAGAAAGAAAGTAAGAAAGAAAGAAATAAAGTAAGAAAGAAGGAAAGAAAGAAAGACGAAAAACAATGGAGGACATAGAAAAAGAAAAAACATGAAAAATAGAAGGAAGATCGCCATGAAAAAATGGAAAAGGAGGCAGAAATTTTCTAATATTTTCTAAACTTATCATTTCAAATAGGAAGTACTTATCTGTCAAAATCCTGGCAGAAATACCCAAACATACAGCTAGAATTTGAACTCTCGCATACTTTCTCATTTCCACCAGTACCAGCAAACCAAGCTTATATATATATATATATATATATATATATATATATATATATATATATATATATATATATATATATATACACCAAACTATCGCAAATAATTCATGGGTAAAAACTTGACGATCTAAGCAAGTTGTAGCAAAAGGTTCCTTTTCCGCTGACCTTTGGCCGTTTTCCTCTCAAGGGAATTCGATTTGAATACTGTACGTTTCCTTTTTCTTACTAGTTCCACATCAAACATTTTTTTTTTCGTCTAACTTTGCTTAGTCTCGGCCTGCGTGAAGTCGGCTGCCCGTCGAACCTTCAAAAACTGACGCTGAGTTCAACGTCTTTGGTCAACGAGAGGCAAATTATTAGTACTTATTTGAAAAGGTCAAGCACTTCATATGATCGACAGCCGACAGGCAAATGCCGGTACGCGCCCGCGTCGATCAGAAGGTACGATGTGCGTGCGAAAGATGGTCGGATCAAAAGCTATCTGCTGAAAGGTGAGTCTCTCGATAATGAGGTCATTGCTGACAGAATATAAGTCTCTTTGCTTAATACGTTGTTAGTGTCAGGTCACCATTTTTTCTTATTGTTATTTTCGTGTCTCCTCCTTACAGTAAACGTAACTTCTATCTTAAAGAGCTCTATTTTTCTTTAACATTATTTCAGATCATCTCTTAAGATGGTCAAAACCTTTGCAATAACTTTGATATCAAAATGTTTCTCTTCTAACGTAAGTCGTTTTAAGCGTGTTTTCTTTATGCAAAACTTTTTCTTAAATTTCGATTCAAGCTTTGTGCCTTTTTGGTGTTGGTAATTTTCTTCCTTTATCTACTGTCATGGGCACGTGGCCTGGTGGTTAGAACGTTGCTGGTTCGAATCTCACCATGGTCGATGTGTCAGAAAGAAGACTTCCTGATGTTATCGGGTCTCTCGTGCGGCACCTTTGGAAAGTATCTGAAAACCATATCACGAGTTGACCCAAGCCTTGTGAGTGAAATTGGGTAGACGTAACCCTTGCCTCGATAGCTGTGCTAGCACGAAATCACAAGTCATTGTGGCCGAGAGCTTGAGCGTGCTAGTGTTGTTCAAATTGTTGATCAAATTGTTGATCATGCTAGATAACACGCTCTTTCCCAGAAACTGTAATTACGATCTGCTCAGCATAGTTGCAGTATAAACCACAAATACGTCTGAGCAAGCGTCTGCAATAGGGATTGGCTAGCCGCTCTAGTAGACGGGTATCCTAGAATACGATTGGTCAGCTATACGTACACTGCCCTTTATTTTTCTCTACTGCTATTAATTTTAATTTTTCACTTTCAACTCGTCCTCGACTGAAACTGTTAATTTGTACTTTGAATTAATGCATTCAATTGTGTACCTATAAATATATATATATTTGTATACATTTTATATATACGTGCGCCGATAGCTTAGGGGTAAGATCCCTGACTGATGCCAAATCGGTCAAGTTTGCTTGAAGCAATCGGACGAAACAGACTTTTATGTGGATGACTATTTATACTCTGGTTATCCGATCGAGCACTCTGGAGAAAGTCTAATTTCAAAAGAGTGGTTGTTGCTGCTATTAACGCAACGCTCTTCCATCATGAATTGATCCCTGTTGGCCACTGGCGTTTGTATACATTTCATATACAATATAATTACTCTAGGGGTAAAATCTCTGAGTTTTGATCCCGGCTCGAAGCAATCGGACGTGTATATATATATATATATATATATATATATATATATATATATATATATATATATATATATATATATATACACAAACACACACACGGCCGATTGCTTAGCTAATGCACTAGTCATACATAGAAATAACTTCAACCACAATTTTGATTTTAAAAATGCTACACTAATAAAAAAAGAAAATAACTCAATCAGAAGGAAAATCCTAGAGTGTGCCGCCATTGAATATTACTCAAATATTAATCTACGCCCAGGCTTTTTCTCTATTTCACCTTTCTTAATAGAATTACTTCTCTCCCAAACTAACGCACAAAACAGTGTCAAGAAATCAGAACAAAATGGTTGAATCCGTCAACACAGCAATAATAACAATATCTCCACACGTGACAGTAATTGACGTACTTTCAGTTAAAAGTATGAAAACATCGTTCTCTTAATTCTTCCAGTTACTAAGGACATTTTGTTTTGTTATTATTAGTTACTTTGTTGAATAAATTCATTTCGTTTCGCCTTGAAAAAATCTACATCGGACGAAAGGCGTCGGCAACTATTACAGTTTTCCTATTGACTTTATATATATATATATATATATATATATATATATATATATATATATATATATATATATATATATATATATATGCATGTACAGATAAATGTGAATATTAGTATGTCAGTGTGTCACACTTTTTCAAGCCCAATATATCATAACATTTTGGAATTAAGCCAACTCCGTGTGCAAATTAAAAACATTCCAGGCCCGCAATCCTGAAATTTTCGATTCCCAAGTTGGAAATAAATTTGGGAGCAATTGAAATTAATTTCGAAATCCAACGAAAGTCACCCCCGAAATAAAAATAATCATTAGTTCGGAAAATAAAGATTTACATACATCAAACTGTCTTTAAATTAAGTGGTGGCAGTTGAATTATCGTTGAACTTTTAAAAAGTAAGCTTAAATATTAATGCAATACTTAAATACAGCAATCAGTTTTTAGCTATTCTGTAGTTTATTGTTGCCCATCGCATAGGGCAGCAGTGTGCCCCAGAAAAAGAAATCTCCATCAACAAAGGACCAGACTGCAATCAAAAGAGTCAAGGCTGCAATGAAGAACAGAAATTCCTGTGCAAATGAAAACCCAGATCAAACAGTAGCCAGGAGAGCTTCCAATGCTGAGAATATGTAAAAGTTTAGGGACTCTCAAACTCCTGAACAAGCCTCTCTCAAGAGCCCTCCGCAATAGCTAGATTATATGTTGCCCGATAAGGCGACTTTTAACCCTTTGAGCACTGACCACCGGTTGAACAATGGTAGAGAAAAATGACTTAATGCCCAGCCACCGGTTGAACGATGGCTAAACTCTTGTAACTATTTTTATATCTACTGTTAAAAATTGCACACCAATTATTTGCGAATTTTGACTCAGGATCTCAAGGAGAAGGGTTAAATTTATTCTGGAATCAAATACTCAATATATATATATATATATATATATATATATATATATATATATATATATTCGAAAATTATAACATAAATATGTTATAAAATCACTACAAAAATAGCCATTTCGTTTCAACACCTCTGGTGTCTTATCAAGTGATGGTGTTGAATGTATTTGCTCTACTTGAATTGATGGTGTTGAATTTTATTTGATACATGATAGTTCTGAATTATATTTGCTCTACTCTGTATTGAGCACTCTTTTAAGAATAATATTTTTTGTTTATTGGAATGTATTCTGTATACATCAATCCTATACTTGGTTATATATATATATATATATATATATATATATATATATATATATATATATATATATATATATATGGATTCTGCTTTGACATGTGTTTGAACAGATCTGTCTTTGGTGACCGAATTAAAGACACAAATTCTTTTGATAGAGGCCCAAAATAGAAAAAATTTTGAGAAAGTAAAACTTAAACTCAGCTCTCTGCCACTCAACCGAAGGATTGTCCTATCTTTTCGGCTCCCTTCAGATTAATTAAAACGCATTTCTAAACCATTATGCCATTACTTTCCATGGTCAATTCTTTACAGGACATATATTGTTTCGGCATTTACATGGCAAGTGTTGATCAACAAAAGGACATTCTAGTAACGAACTTCCGTTTTTTTATTTTAAATTGTAAGCCGGATGGGCGTGTGACGTAATGAGGAATCAGAGAGCTGAGTTCGAATTCCAGTCGGGTTCTTTACATTCACTTACGCGCCAAATACACTTAGGAAACGTACGAATCAATCGCCACCTCCACGTTAAACAGTAGGACTTGTATCTGGAAAAATAATTGTCATTGTCAAAAAAAGTTTCAATGAAATATTCACTCGCTAAAATAAAGAATTATTTTTTACAATCCAAAAATTTCGGATTTAAATAACTCACAATGGGTGGATAAGCCGTAAAAAATCAAATCAATTAATCAATCTCGCAAGCTATTAACAGGATGCAACATTTAAGATGCAATTTAAAAGAAAATTGCTAAAGAAAATCGACCTACGTGTTATATGCGAACATGAGATTTCTTGTAGGTTAAATTTATCCCCAGCGCTAATTACCATCGGGTTATAATTGTATTTCAGACGGTCACTACTACTTAGCCCGCATCCATATTAACATTTTAATAAAGAAAGAAAGAAAGAAAGAAATAAAGAAAGAAAGAAAGAAAGAATGGAAGAGAGTGGCAAGCGACCAAAGTGATGATAAAATCCAAACATACGAAACTCAATATACCTATCATCACAGACAAATGTACACGATACGGTTCTGATAAATGTAGTGTATAACCTTAGGGGTGAGGCCCAGTTAAAATACCTTCAGATCGGTTAAACAACATCGCACAGACGGTCACCGACTGAGAGTGTTTCCAAGTATCTGGATTGGACTATTGCTCGCCTTGGCTGTCTCATCTTTCAAAACTAGATACAAAAAATGAACAACACTTGAAATCCAGACTTTTTCCCCCACTACTCTCGCTCATGAATAGGGATGTACAGTGCGTCATTCCCTAGGGAACATGTCCAGCTGGTTAATGGCAGACAGCTGACAAGCAAATCTTTGGTACTATACGGGATACATTTACTAAAGCTCATCTGCATACACCGAGAAAAATATGCGTATGTTAAGTCTTTCAATCGCTTCATATCAGAGACCATTTGTGCCATGCCAGGTGTATTATTATTATTATTATTATCATTATTATTATTATTGTTGTTGTTGTTGTTATTATTATTATTTCCTTTGATTTCTGGCGTTTACACATTTCTTTCCGGGTCCCGCCCAGGGACCTAAGATTAGAAATGGCATCATGACACTTTCCACTGACAATACAAAACAAAAATATATATATTTTACATAGATAAAGCCCCTCGTAAAGTGTGGGCTTTATTTATAAGAACGATTTTTTGTATTTCTTTGAGGCATGGACTTCCAGGAATCCCTTCAATCAATCTACTGGACTCTTTTCCAACCACTCTTAGGCTCCAACTACAACAGGAATTGTTGATGTTCCTATGTGCCACATTTTTTGAGATTTCTACTTCAAGGTCCTTGTATTTTGATAGCTTTTTGAATATCTTCAAAGATACATTGCAGTCTGCAGGGACTGCCATATCAATAAGGAGGCACTTTTTTTGTTTGTGGTCTTTAATAACAATATCTGGGCGGTTGGCTTTGATTGTTCTGCCAGTGTGTATTGTGTAGTCCCATAGAATTGTAACAGGTCCTCTCTCCGTAACCGGGTCTGGGTGTTCATACCATTTTCCTTCAGTTTCCTTCCCGGAGAAGTTGCAAATTTTCCAGTGCAGATATTGGCCCACTCTGCCATGCCGGGTTTTATATTCAGTGCGTGCCAATATCGTGCAACCTGATACAAGATGACAAATTGTTTCTGGATATTTATCGAGAATCTGCATTTTGGGCAAACACAATATTTTAGTATATGTGCTTGATAATTTCTAGTTAACAAGCATTGGCCCTGTGCAGCAAGGACCAATGCTTGTTAACTAGAAATTATCAAGCACATATACTAAAATATTGTGTTAGCCCCAAAATTCTCTGATAAATATCCAGACACAATAACATCATTGTTATTATTATTATTATCATGATTATTATTATTATTATTTGTGTATGTTTCCTGTTTTGTATCGTGTAGAGCCGGGTCCAAACTATGGCCCTTAGGCCCTGTAGGAGAATTGTCATTTAATTGTGAGCACTTTTCTTTGTATATGCGATGTTCCTAGTAGGGCGATCTTCTGGGCAAAATTTTATTAGGTTGGTGCAAAAATAATCTCGTTTTCTTACATAGTGACATATGTGAGAAAACGACATTATTTTTGCACCAACCTAATATGTTGCTGTCATCTGGAAAACCGTTAGTAGAATTGTCCATTCCTTTTCCCACGAGGCCCAGTGCTCCGATTACTATTGGTACAGTATCATTCTTCATTCTCCATATCTTGTTAATCTCGGTCCATGTATTTGGACAGTTTCTCGATAATTTTCATGGAAATATTTCTCTCAGATGATACTGCTATGTCAATAAATATACACTCCCTGAAGTTTTATGATAATATCAGGTCTGTTGTCTTTTATTTCGCTGTTGGTTTGAATTGACATATCCCAGAGGATAGTTACATCGATATTTTGGGCAACTTTATTTGGTTGGTGCTCATACCATCTCTCAATGGTTTCGATTTTGTGCTTCTCGCATATCTTCCAGTGCACATATGTCGGTACCTTGTTATGCCTATGGGTATATTCATATCATCATCATCATCATCATCATCATCATCATCATCAATATTATTATTATTATTATTATTATTATTATTATTATTATTGGCGGTACATGGAAGGGAACTGACATAACAAAGGTACTGGCGATGAGCGAAGATGATTAAAGAGGATTCTAAATACTTTCCTTCTATTCTGTTACTGCAATTTGCTTTATATTCAATTGCCGTTGCTACTTGCTTTTTATTCAAATATTCTCTCATTGGTTATCCTTTACAAGGTTTTATGAATGCAGTCACGTAGATTATGTTCCGTACTTTGACTTATTGTTTTTATGCAAGCTCTACTGCTATCTTACGTTTTATATACAGTGAGGTTTTCTGATATACTTCAAGTTTTCTTTTTTTTTAATTTTTGTAGTATACAAAATGATGAGTTGCTTTAAACATTAAATATACTAACAGCATTTTCTCCTGAATTTGCGCCGCCGAAATATGGGTCCGTCTAATATGGCTGTATTTTATGGTGATTTTTTAAACGTAGCTTAGATGTGGTACAAAGCCAAAAGTTTAGGGAACCCAGTGAGGATCAAACTCACTATTCAGTCGGAATTGACCTAACGAAACAAACTTGCTAACCATCACACCACAGTGAGGTGTTTCAAATGATTTTCTAAGCGTAGATTAGATGTGGCACAAGGCCGAATAAGTCGTAATTGACCATAGGTGGGATAAGCTTGCAGTACACCATGTCGAAGTCCCCCAGTGATTTTCTAAGAATAGCTTAGATTTGGCACAAGGCCAAAACTATGGAGAATACGGTGAAGATCGAACTCATTATTCAGTCGGTTGTAATTGATCTACCGTCGAAGTACCCAATGTGCGCCTTATATGTTGATTATTAAGTATAACACGCTAACTGTAATGCAGATAGAAGCACAAAGTTGAAAAGAGAAAAATTGTGTCTCTAATATGAATTTAATACTCTGAGCTGAAGTCTCCAACCCCCCCCCCCAAAAAAAAAGAAATAATGCTGCAAAAATATAGATTTTTTTATCCTTAAATAAACGACCATCTCTAAAATGGCCGCTACGTTTGAACTTTTTCAACTATTATTTATTGTTTTAACAACTCTCTATGGTACAATCATATGTTCGGCTGTGATGCTAACTTGCTTTTTCTGTCGAGTAATGCTTTTTGATAGAGATAAAGTACTTTCTTAATATTTTGTAATGTACCGATAGCTTTCTTTAACTGTTTGAGCTCTGCCTTCCTGGACAATTTTAACCCTTCTGCCTAAGCTCCTGAGTCAAAATTCGCAAATAATTGGTATATCTATCTATCTATCTATATATCTATATATATATATATATATATATATATATATATATATATATATTCATTCATTCATATCTATCTATCTTCCTATCTATATATCTATCTATTGCTCTGTTCACATAATTCAGTCAATCTATCAGTCTATCTATCTATCTATCTATCTATCTATCTATCTATCTATCTATCTAACAATAGAGTAGGCAAACTGGAACCAGTCCATTATAATTCCAAGTACAACGAAAATACTCCATTTATATATATATATATGAAGAAAAATATACGGAAAAAACAAACAAAAATCCTTATATGCAATTATGCTGTTTTAATGTTAATATAAAGATTTTTGTTTGTTTTTTCCGTATATTTTTCTTCATACTGTCGGATCTATATCCATATATTTGCTTATATATATATATATATATATATATATGTGTGTGTGTGTGTGTGTGTATGTGTGTGTGTGTGTTTTTGTGTGTTTGTGTGTGTGTGTGTGAAACATGGAGATAGCCATGATCGTCTACATTCTGAAGAGAGGATACTAAGTGACAGAGAAGGAGAATTCAATTAAATTGCGCTTCTTGAGCGATGTTCCTTCATCCGAAGTCCCACGCTATCACCATTGTGCTATTCAAGAAAGAATATAAATCTCTCTAAAATTCCAGCCCGTCTCGCCGATAAGATTCGGCTTTTGATAACGGCATATCGGTGGGAAAATACACTCAAGATTTTTGACTTTATGTTTACCGTTCCAAAAGACGTCTCCTTGGAACCATTTCTCCAGACATTGTCATTCTCCCGTAATCTATTTAAGCCACCTGTGATAAATTATAGCTTGCAACTGTGATGTACGTTGATTACCTGAGAGACAAGCTAATAGCCGAGTCTCTATTTTTCATAAGATGGACAGCTAACAAGTAAAAATGAACTAATACGGAACTAATAACTAAGATTCCATTGACTAAAAATTGTAGCAGAATTAGATTGGAAACTGGGCTTATCTTTTATAAACAGCAACGCTTTCTGTTCCAGTGGGGCAATGGATAGCGACTCGGATTGAGGGATCCATTACTTTCACTTATGTGCCAATACCCTTGAAAAAGGTATGAATTCTCTTTTTCCCCCCAAGCTAAGGGTAAATAGTAGGACAGACCGGGTTCTAAAGCCTTGGATGGTAGCTGGTCTACCGCAGAAAGAAATGGCAACCGCTGCTGGAAAAAAATCTGCCTCGTCAGTAACGTATCGAAATTTACATCGCGTAAGCCTGTAATTATTTACCCGCTGCCTCACGCAGCAAGATATGGCACAAGGACGAGTTTAAAGTGGGGTATCCGAGCCCGTAGCCTCGGGCAAAAATTGCCTGCAGACCACGTAAAAACGGAGTCAGTTTCCCGAGACGAGACTCCGCCCCTCGGCAGAGCTTCGTCTGGGGGATACCCTCTGACATAAGCCAGGTAAGTATATCGCGTAAGCGTGTATCACCCATGACACCTGACTTTTATAGATGCTATGTATGGCGCCAAACCCATTCAGCTGTATAGAACCGCTCCCCTAGATCAGTACTGAAATAAAGGCTTTCAGCAAGTGAAACCTGAGGGCCTTGGTAAAGATCGTTCCTCTTTGAACATTGATGACTGGCGCTACATAATCACAAAGAACTGTACCAAATAACAGAAACTTCATCACTTGAGGACGACCAACAGGATCAACAACTAAAATGGCATATGTAACCCGAAGAGAAAATAATAACGTAATTCAGATGTTGATTTTCAACACTACTTCAAACAAAAGGTTAGGAAGGAAACACTCATCGTTGTATATTGCTGTTGGACTCAAATAATGCGACGAAGACGGATATATCAAAATATATTAATAGTTTTATTGTTCGAGTTGCAGCAATTGGGTAGAGTGAGAATGTATCACAGAGGTGAGGATTGGAATGACGGAGACAAATCTTTGGTGAACCTCTACCCAGCCTCTCTCTCAGGCCAAGAGTTGGACCGTTTTTATAACATTTGGATACCTACGCAACGACACGTGGTTACGCCTTCTTCCGGTATGTCGCCTATGCAACTTCTTGTGGGCATGCCTCTTCTGGCATGCGCCCACGCAAGCATGCATTTCCTTCTGATCAAGACATATTTGCGCCCTGTTTATTCAATGCTAACGACACCTATCCGTCCTGTTTAGGCTATCACCCATTCCGATTTTCGTTCACTCGCTGATGCAGCGGAGGAAAGGTCAAAGGTCTTCTTCAACCGATATCCAACACCATCAATACTGGAAAGAGCGATAACAGCTACTGGACTTGAGAAACTTGTTTTAATTAAAATTTGTTTCAAGTGAAAGATTTTATAAATTTCAATCGAAGTCAGTAGTGGCTACTTGGTCAATGGATACCAGATATTTCCTTGTAGGGAAACGGCTAACACTACCATTAATATAAAAATGGGGCGTCTATTTCAAATACGGCCATCCAATAATAATAATGTTTAAAGTAATAATAATAATATATATATATATATATATATATATATATATATATATATATATATATATATATATACACGCACATATATATATATATATATATATATATATATATGTAATGATTAAGGTAATAAAGGCTAGACAATCTCTTCAGAGTTGAACAGGAGAATTGAAGCCACTGAAATATGGTGCTAATAACGAATGGTGAGAATACAATGGACGACGTATGAGGTAAACAAGGATATTTAAAGGAGAATAAGAACACTAAGGAAACTGTTGCTAACAATATATTAGCTACAGAGGTAGATATGAACACTAGATACACGGGACAATTAAGACAATTACCAACACACAAACACACACACACACACACACACATATATATATATATATATATATATATATATATATATATATATATATATGTCAACACTTTAGATTAGTTAAAACGCATTTCTAAAACATTATGCCATTTCTTTCCATGGTCAATGCTTTACAGGACATATTTTGTTTCTGCCTTCACGTGACAAGTATTGAGCAATGAAAAGGTCATTCTGGTAACGACCTTTCGTAGAAAGATGTTTTCCTTGTTAAAAAAAAAAACTCTTGGATTACTGAGACAATGGCTTGACTCCTCTGTCTAACTTTATATGCAATTAAATGCAGTTACAGGGTCCCTTACACAATTCTTATTCAAGGAGTTAACTTTAGGTTAACCACTTTGGTTGAAACTTGCTCAAGGTATCTCTATCGCTTTCGAATTCAGAGTTCTTCGCCTCCTACACTAATTTCTGTCCTAGTATTTAATCCGTAGCTGGGGGAGAAGGGATGTTATTTACACGTAAGTAGGTGTAATGAACTGGATTGCAATTTGAACTCGACTCTCCAATTTCTTATCCTTAGCCGCTATCTATGACACCACTCACTCATTGAAGTCAACACCCAGAGGCGACAGTCTGTTTCATGATAAACGCAATTGTCAGGCCATAAATATATATATATATATATATATATATATATATATATATATATATATATATATATATATATATATATATATTGGATGAAGTATCTTTATCATTTTTTTTTATATTTATTGCAATCAACAAAAGTATTTAACAAAATAAAACACACTAATTGAATTAAAGATTATTAGGACCCACGTCAGCAGTTACACTATAGCAAAAGGAATAATCGTAGAAAATGCAATATCATCTTAAAAGTGTTGACTTCGAAAAAAATAATTTTCATGACAGGCAATTTTTTTTTTTTTTTTTTTTGTTCATTAAATTTAATGAAAGATTATTTTTTTCAGATTATTTCTGAAAGAGGAAAAAAAATCCTGAGCTTTAATGAACGTTGATAAAAATAAGATTCAGAATTTTTCTCATGTGTCTAAAAGTAAAGATAGGATGAATATAAGTTTTCTTGGGATTCTTCAAAAGCAAACACACAAAGAAAGATAAAAGCAATGTCGAATGTTACCCACGAATCGACAGTAACACGCAGCGTTGACGCTTCGGTTATTATATAGAAATGAAAGACCATTCGACATCGTGTATTCTCCTGCATGGCATTCAGACATTTTCTTATTGTTCTGTGTCAAGAGAACACTGTCTTTTCAGCTCTTACAGTGATAATGAAAGACAAATGAAGAATTGCTAGCGAATTCGTTTTCTAGAACTCATGTACTATTGCGGAATAAAATCGAAGAGAAAGAGACAGCGAAAAAATAAATAAATGTAACACAGAGAACGACAATGGAAACAATTCACCCCGAAAGAATGAATGTTACCCTTCTGACTTACGACCTATCCACGCATGCGCAGTATGTCATTACATCATATTTAATGAGAGTCGCCGTTTGCGTTTGTTTTTCTCTTGTTTTCCCATTCGCTTTTGGTTCATTCATGTAGAAAGAGAAACATCGATTCTGACGATATATATATATATATATATATATATATATATATATATATATTATAATAAAAAGATAGAACAGGAAGATATATAATTCGGTGTTCTTATTGATATTTTTATTTTTACAATACAGTGCTCAGTGTAAATTTACAGAGCATAAATATTTTAAATTAACTGATTTAAAATATGGTTTCTTCGCTACACAGGAATTACCATGTTTCAAAAACCGAAGCTAAAAACTTCAAATTTAATTATATAAGTAACTTAAAAGCATTAGTTCTGTTTCTTCAAAGTAATTTTTATTTAAACTCAGTAAATTTAAAAATAAATTATTCCAAAATTCGCTTGAAGATGAAACAGAACTAATGCTTTTAATTTAATTATATAATTAAATTTGAAGTTTTTAGCTTCGGTTGTTGAAACATGGTAATAATATTAGAATAAAAAATCATGAATTCATTTGTTTAAAGTTTATCCCATTTACACCCGTTAATGTAGATCTGATGACACGGACTGATAGGCGAAATATATCAAAAGACACATGGCACATTGGATAAAGAAACAATGCAAGAAATGGTGATCTCTTGGCGCAAGGTCCGTGGAATAAGTTGGAGTGGTCTCCCAGCCAAGTCGCCGTATTGTATCCCTAGCCACCCGGGGCCCGGCATTGTCATGGAAGAAACGTACACCCTTGTGGCTAACCAATGCTGGCTCCGTTCTGTTTCAGTGCCTGGTGCACATGTTCCAACTGCTACGAGTACAGGTCCGCAGTGATGGTTTGTCCCGTTGGTAGTAGCTTACAGTGCACGACTTATCGACTCATGATCTTGTGTGGTCTTATTGTGTGAGGTACAGGGTCCTTTTGGGAACAGCCAATGTTTGGTATACTTGTTAGTATCATACAGGACATAATTTCGATCACAGGTGAGCACTCAGTCAAATATGGGTATGTTGCAGTATTGAGAAAGCAACGAGAAACAAACTGTCACTCGTTGTTGCTTGCGGGATACGCACTTCTCAACTCGTACGCCTTCCCAAAGCGGTATAGATGTTTTGTCAGAAACCTGGAAGTATTCGACAAGTTCACTACAGGTTTGGCTGTTGCCTTCCCCTATCGCTGCTTTCAAGGCCTCATCATCTTCACAAGAGGGACAGATCTCCAGACCTGAATTTCTGGAACGAATGCGTTTACTCACCGCAAAGACTTGACGTATTCGGTGACTTGATGTAGCTGGGAACAAGGCCACGTTAAAGTCATCAAACAGAAAACTTCGAATGAGTTGATTCGACCCCGCAATGTTTCCTCGCCTCTTCTTGTGCTGCGTCTGATGTGTGTGCGCAAACGCACCTGCAAACGCACCTCCATTGGTCAAGAGCAATGCCCCAACCGCCACTGGTTTCCCGGTACGTGACACACTCATTTGCGTATCAGTGATCACTTCTTCCCGCACGACGTAAAACACGGCAATGTTTTTGGCTTATACAAGTTACGAAATAAAATCTTCATATTTGACGTGATCAAGATCCTCAAGGAACGAAACGTATTGGTATAGAAAAGTTTGCCTCTTGTCATTCTTGTATTTATATTGTCAGAACAGATATATTTTATTTAGATCTGAATGTTTACACACATACACACACACACGCACACACTCACATATATATATATATATATATATATATATATATATATATATATATATATATATATATATATATATATATATATATATATATATAAACCTAGTGAGCCAGACAGACCTACCCAGGTTTCACCAAAGCGGATCGTCAGGGAAAGCTGGCTAAAGAGGCAAAAGTGTCGTTTTTTTTTTCTTTGAGCTTTAAACCTGTATCTGTGCGATTTTTTCGACAGACTTTCATGTTTCTAGGTCTTTCTTTTTTAAAACATTTTTTCCTTCGTGATTGATTTGATTATTGGCAAATCAAGAATTCGAAGGTTTTTCGAAACGAGTATAGTTACCTATATATATATATAGTTACCTATATATATATATATATATATATATATAGTTAATTATATATATATATAGTTACCTATATATATATATATATATATATATATATATATATATATATATATATATATATATATATATATATATATATATATATATATATATATATATATATATAAAATCTCCGACTGATGTCAAATCAGTCGGGTTTCGATCCTGGCTTGAGGCAATCTGATACCTAGCGACACTGATGAGCTGTGATACATCGAAACAGTCTGTCTGTGGATCACAATATATACATGTATGAATGATTCATGTAATATAAATTGAACTGCACCACATATTTGATTTAAAAAAGAACGGATTTGACGTGCAACTTCTAGGATAATAGCTACAACATTGCTCTATTTATTGAACAATTTAGTTCATGCCACATCGACTGAAAAAAACTAGTACAACAAAAGAATTCTGCAATTACCATATTAATAACAAAAAAAAACGCACTCTCTTTTAAATCTTCAAAAAATTCAACCTTAGGGTTGCGACCGCACGCTCCCGAACTTCTTACAGTTAACAATAACACATTTCTAAAAAACATATTTCGATTCACGTCTAATCTTTCGTGTCCCGTTATTACCCGGATGTATTAAAAAAAAACAAAAAACAAATCAATTTGCATGCCTGATGATGTCTGTATGAAGAGATGAAAGTACTTGCAAAAAAACAAAGACCTTATACAAATTGAATTTATTAAAAACAAGGATCACAGCATTCATCTAGAGGTTTGTGGGTTAATGTAATTTTAATAAATTTGTTTGCGAAGATGTATTCTCGCCATTTATATCATTAACTTCACTAATCTGTTTTTTGTATGAATGATTCATGTAATATATATATATATATATATATATATATATATATATATATATATATATATATATATATATGATCTGACTATTGCGTCTAGCATGAAACAGCCTGTCGCCTCTAAGTCTTGACTTCAATGTTCACTTTTATATTTACACACACTCTACCTCTGATACTGAGCACTTTATCCCATAAATATAGCACACCTTAAGAGTATATTTCTTTATATATATATATCAATTTAACGAAACAGATATTTTTTCGACATTGAAATATAACAGTCCATTTTTATCTAATGATATTAACGAATAAGGCATGATATCGATATAGTGAGCGCTTGTCAGGGTTAGAGGTTTGGTATTGAACAGACACGGATTTTATCAGGACTAGATCTAAATATACATAGACCGAGTGAATAATTACGGAAGTCTTGTTTCAAAACGAGGCTGATTTAATACGACTAGAGATGATGTCAATATGGAATTTGAAAATTCATTGAATCATTCCGATTATCAATAGCGTCATAAAATATGCTAAAATATTTCCAAAAGCAGACACTAAATCTTTAATAAATATTCATTGCAAAACATGCAATATCATATTTATTCAAGAGCCTGATAAAAACAGACCATCGAAATCAATACCGTAGATTGCAATCTAGGTTTGTTTGTTTTTTATCAGTTTAACCTTCTTCCATCAATTTCTGGCTTTCGTTCTTTCCTACTTTTGCGCCTCTTTCGTTCTAATTTCCCACCATCCTTCATACTTGACTTCTTTCTTTCCTTCTTTTTTCTTCCTTTTTCTTTCCTTCCTTCCTTCCTTCCTTCCTTCATTCATTCATTCATTCTTCCTAGCTTCCTTCCTTTTTACCAACGTTCTTTCGTCCCTTCCTGCTTTCCTAGTAACATTTCTCTCTCCCTACCTTCCTTCCTTTCTTTCCTTCCTTCCTTTGCTTTCTTTTTTTCTTTCTCTCCCCTTCCTTCCACCCTCCTGTCCGTTCCGTCACCCTCCTGTCCGTTCTTTCTTCCTTCCTTCCTTCCTTCCTTCCTACCTTCATTCTTTCCTATCACCCTTCTTTGTTTCCAACTTTCTTCTATTCCTTCCTTTTTTTACTGTTCCCCACTCTTCCCACTTTTCATTTCTTCCTCCCTTCTTTCATTCTTTCCTTCTTCTCCCTTTCTTTCTTCCTACTAACCTTCCTTCCTACCTTCGTACCTCCCTTCCTTCCTACCTTCCATCTTTCTAAGTTTTCTTCATATCTGAGTTCTTTTTGTCTTTCCTGTCTTTTTTCTTTTATTTCTCCCTTCCTTCCTACCTTACTTTTGTCCTTCCTTCCTTCCTCCAGTCTTTCCTATCTTCCTTTCTTAATTCTTCTTCCTTCCTTTTTTCCTTCCTTCCTTCCTTTATAGCTTTCTTCTTACTTTCATTCTTTCCTAATGTCCTTCCTACCTTCCGTCATTCCTAGCTTCCTGCCTTCTCTCTTTCTCTATCTCTCCCTCTGTCTTCTTTCCTTCCTTCCTTTCCCTGTCTTACTTCCTTCCTCTCTCCTTTCTTTCCTTCCTACTATCCTTCTCAACGGTCACCTAATTGGCTTGACCGATAGGGACGTGGATTTGTATGTTGAGTCATTACACTATAATGTTAGCTATCTAACAGCCTTTTATATGATGTAACATCAGTTATGAGATGGTCATCTAAGCTTACTTGAGCCTGGGCGTTGCCTTACATTCGTCAGGGAAGACGCACACGTATTTTTCAGGGTATTTTTAGGAAAAATGCGTCTTGAAAACCGGAAAATACGGCATTTATAATAATAACTTAATCTGTTACAAGGAATTTGGTAGCGAATAGAATATGTTCTTGAATATCAGTGGATTAAAACACTACATGTAGGTATTAAATAATTACATATTATTTTGTGGAATAGCCTCCCGAGAGGTTGTTTCCACGACCACTATAATTTTAGCCTCTTCAAATCTAGAATATATCTATCCTACATATTCTCATAATAAGCACTTCTTATTTCTCCCCCCTTTTACCAAACAATACTCTCACTCATTAACCTCTACCTTGAGTGGCTCTTGACGCCTGTATTGGATAAAATAAGACAAAAAAAAGTTTATCTCACCAGTCATCACTTTACCGTTGGAGCATAAAATATTGACTAAATACTAAGTTTGACTTAAGTCTATAATAATACAGTACTCTTAATAGGTACGACCGGTTTCTACTTGACTAATCATTGCTTAAGCGCAGGTGTAGATAAATATTTATTATAATACCTTAGTCTGGCACAAGGATATGAGTACCGAAGGGAGATCGTACACAATGGCTTGCAACACTATATTTTTGTTTACAATAGCTTTTTGGTAGTGGCTTTCGTTCTTGCCTTTGTATGTTTTAGATTGGAAAAGTCCAGTCCATTTTATCGATTAATTCAATTATCTTTCATCTTTCCCCAACACAAATGATTAATTATTGTGTCTGCTTGCACGATCCTTTTCATCCTGCCACTTTATGCCACGCCCATAATCCGAACCCTTCTCCGTAGAGACATCGTATCGGTCAGACTCTTCGTTGTTTATCCCTGCTTTACTCGCCTCGGATTTCCTAAAATGGATAGTCCTTTGGGGTACTTACACACCCCAATCCAAAAATGCTGATAATTTTACAATTATGTGAAATATCGTTGTACTGTTGAGAGCATAACATAATAGGTGATCTCCATTACAATATACATTAAATCATAGCTTAAAATGGAGATATAATTATTCATTGAAATGAAAATTATATTAAATTTATTGAATAAACATATGCTGTAAATTATAGGCGAAACACACCAATAACAGAGAAAAGTTTTATCAATCAAAAATAGCCACAGTATATTTCCATGAATAGAAATATGATTACAGGGCTGAAAGAATAATAATAATAATAATAATAATAATAATAATAATAATAATAATAAGATAGATAGATAGATAGATAGATAGATAGATAGATAGATACTTGGAATAGATAGATAGATAGATAGATAGATAGATAGATAGATGAATAAAGAGACAAGAGTGAAAACTATACCTAACCGACGCTTTTTGTCCGCTAAATGACTTTATTAAGGCAAATGTAAGATTTATTTTGTTACATGTGTTTATATACAAGTTCAAGGATGTCATTGTATATAAATTCACGCAACAAAATAAATCCTACATCTGATTTAATAAAGTTCCTCAACGGACGGAAAGTGTCGGCTGTTTTTTTTCTTTTTGTTCATTTTGTTCATTTTGTTCCACCTTTTCAGATACATGCTATCTGAAAATAATTCACACACAAACGCACACACACACACACACACACACACATATATATATATGACAGGTATAACAGTAAAATTCTCCAAGTGTTAGATAAAGATTTGAACCGTTGTAACTTAGAAGATTGAAGATATCTTACTGGAATTCTCCGAGGTTTTTATAACAATATTGTACTCTACTTTGAACAATGAGAATGTATTTTGCTCTAAGTTGAAATGATAATCACTATTCTCGTTGTGGCCTAATGATTTAATTGTACTCTCTACTGTTCCCTCATTTTTAAACTTACTCACCATTCTCTTGATGCTTCTTGAATGGACTTTGAAGATCGAAGCCAGAGTATGAATGTTGGTACCATTACTGAAGTCCTAAACGATCTTTTTCCTCTCACCATTGATCAGTTGGGAAAACATAGTAGAGCGGACACAAAACGATTTTAACCTGTTCTCTTTCTAGCTAACTCAAAGGGTTCTTCAGTAATTCTTACGACAAATGGCCTCAAGTTGGCTAAACGTCTCATCTGAAAACCTAGGAAAAAGAACCACAATTAGTTCAGTGATTTGTTTATATATTAAACATTTTGTGGGATGGACAATTATCCCATGCTGCTCCACGATTTGGACAATTTTGCTGTTACGCCAGGTATATATATATATATATATATATATATATATATATATATATATATATATATATATATGTGTGTGTGTGTGTGTGTGTGTGTATATATATATATATATATATATATATATATATATATATATCCTCATTTCAATCGAGCACTAGTGAGGAAAAAGCAATTCCAAAACAGTATCTATCATCTCATTGCTCTTCATTAATGGTCTCAACACTCTGGCTTCTGGCATTTGTATACATTCGTATATAATACGTTAGAATTTGCCTTTCTCTGGTATGCAATTATAGCTTAAGGGTAGGATCTCCGACTGACTCCAAATCGATAGTCAGGTGGGGGGTTACAGGTTTTTCTATACATATATTTCTTTATGAATTTCTCATTGGCCACATGTTCACTCCATGTAATTATTAATATTCCTCAGTAGAACCACAATCTCTTCTTCATCTTTGAAGCGATTGCTCAGTATCCACAAAACACTAGATATTTCATAGCAGTTCCGTCTAATGTATTCTAAGGATCTTTTTTAGAACTATATTTCTATTGCGGCCAATCTCTTCTTCATCTGTGACGCTCTTGTAGACAATTCGATTGGAACAACTTTATTCCAAGCATTTTCTATAGAGCCATATTTATGCTGCCTCAATTCTCTTATTGTGTGAAGAGATTGTTCCGCGTTCACAGGAAACTGAATATTACATAGCGGTCTATTCCATGGTGGGAATAGAACGTTTCAGCGTAGACCATTTGGCGTTGCCGATTCGGCGTGGCCGCTTTGACATAGGAATTAGGCGTCAGATTACTTCTTCATCGCTATAGTCAATTTTTTTCCCTTTCGCTATCTCCCTCTCTCTCTCTCTCTCTCTCTCTCTCCCGTTTAGTAATCAAATTAGTACTTCGTAGTAGTTGGAGAGTTGGAGTAGTTGAGAGGTATTTTTAAATTTAAGAAAAAGATTAGTCGGAGATATTTTTCTATTCTATTTCCTTCAATGCAGCTTCATGTTTTTCAGTCGTCAAAGCCGTTTTATTCCAAAATGGAAGCAAATATTTTATCAAGACTTGAAAGAAACAAATTGATACACGATGAAAACCTTCTTTTTTTTTTTTTTTTTTTTGGATGCAACGAAGTTCCTGAAGGGCGTTGCTCATAATTACGAAATGAAGAAGTAATTTCTAAGATTAAATAGTTTGCCAATTTTTTTTTAAATATATCATTTTCAACTTAAGTTTGTAATTTACATTATTCCATTGGTGTTTTAATAGGATCCTTAATTCCCTACATGAATAAAAAGTCATATTGAAACTTGGGTGTTTTCAATACTTTTATCCTTTTTTGACGGGATAGGGGTTGCATCCTGTCAAAGACAGTGACGTCGAAAGTTTGACGCTTAAACGGCTGTGTTGAATAATCCAAATGTTTTTCCGACGCTGAATCAACCACGCTGAATGGCATAGGTCGAAACGTAAATGACTCTATATAGACTTAAGTAAAAGCATGTCAAATATTTGTTCAAGAACAGACCTGGCCGATATTTACCTGGAGAACTAAATATAAATTCGCCCAATGTTTGCCTTTTTTTACTCAAGTTAAAATAGATTCCAATGCAATATAATCTAGAAAGTGTTTATATATCGTAGAATCCACCAAAACAGCACAGTATTATGATATAGCTTAGATATGGCACTATGCCGAAAATAAGGATCACCCAGGGAATCTCGAACTCACTACTTAATTGTAATTGATCTAGAAAGACAAGCTTTCTAACCATTACAACAGTTGGAGGAATCCAAATGAATCAAAAAAGTCATAATGTAAGTTGAATCATTAAATACTATTAAATTCCTGAAGGATGTTGCTCATTATTATCAAATGAAGAAGTATTAGGTTGGTGCAAAAACAATATCGTTTTTTGATATAGTTTTTAACGTCAAAAAACGATATTATTTTTGCACCAACCTAATAATTTCTAAGATTAAATAGCTTTACGATTTTTTTTTTTAATTTTGTTTTTGAAATACAATATTTTTAATTTAAGCTTTAATTTACATAATTCCATTAATGTTTTAATACGATCCTTAATTCCCTAACTGGATTAACAATCATCAAAGTTGAAAATTGGGTTCTTTCAATGCTTTTATGCTTTTTCTTCTTCGGGGCTGCCTCCGGTCAATGGCAGTGACGTCGAAACAGCCTGACGTCTAAACAGCTGTGCCGAATAGACCAGTTATTTTTCTGGCACCGAATCAGCGACGCCAAATAGGCGACGCCGAAACGTATCAAACCCGTTCATGGTATTCTCAGCATCCTTCTTTAGAACTACATTTCTATTGCCTCAGTTCTCTTCTTTATCTGGGAAAAGATTGTCCAGCATTCGCAGGTAAGTAGATATTACATAGCAGTTCAGTACTATTTTCCAATAAAATGTTTCTATGTCTTAATGCTTTGCTTAGGTTCTGGCAAACATATTTCGCTTTATATATGCCCTTTTAGTAATCTTTTAGAACACTTCACAGAGAATTAAATTTCTGTACCTGCTGCACTGAAATTGTAGAAAGTAATTATCACAAGGATTATGCTGCTTCTGTCTTGTCGCAGTAAAAATGCTTGTTTCGTAAATTAGCATCTGAAATCTTAGCCTTTAAGCGGAGCTCGAACAGTAACTAATGGAACCCGGATGAAATAATCAACTTATGCCACCGAGGAAGTTCACATTTATTTATTTGTTTAAAATCGTTATTAATACAGGATTTTCTTATAAATATTTCTTCATTTGAACTCGTCAGGAACCTTTGGATTAAAAAAAAAGACATAAATGCACCCGTTGCATTCGGCCACAAGAAATAGAAATAAACAAGTATTCCATGTTGTCTAGATGAAATGCTATGTCTAGCATTCTATGACATAATCGGATAATTTGAATCCATCAAGGACATTCTTATATACAAATTGCGATTCAGAAGTACCTGAACAACGCCCAAAATGAATGTAGCATAGGGTTTTGCCCAAACTCTCTATGAGCAATATGTATTTTTTAATATCGAGGCGCAAATGACTTTTAATGATTTAGTGAAAATTAGTTATTTTTAATAAATATTAGGTTGACGTTTTCTCACAAAGTAACATATGTGAGAAAACGACATTATTTTTGCACCATCCTAATAGTTTTTTCCTGTTCAAATTACCCAAACATTTAGATAGCAATCTTTTTCCACCAACTTGATTTTTACTCGCTATTTTTCTTTGTCTCTTACTAATTATTCTCTTTAATTCTCCTTCCACTTTCCTCTCTCTTTTCATTATAATTATCAATTTCTCTCTCTCTCTCTTTCTTTTTTTTTCTCTCTCTCTCTTTCTTCTTCTACAATCGTCTTTGTCTTTTCATTTCTGTCCTTTTCAACTCTCTCTCTCTCTCATAATAATGTATTCTCATCTTTCTTCTCTCCGCAGTAATTTCCATACTTCGCCTACACCTTCTGCTCCTTTGTCGGTCACCAATTTTCATAGGTTACTTGATTACAATCGCAATTTGTTACCCTACAAAACACACAAACACCAACAACAAAATCGGCCGATTTTTATCTCGGCACAAGAGTACAAAATGTCCAAAACCAATACATTTTTATTCATCTTTTATCTGCTCGCCAGTGTTTCAGAAAATCAACAATATTTTTGAACGATCGACAAGAACTAATTTTATCGAAAAGTGCGATTTCATTTCCAAGCTACACACTTGAGTAAACGTTAACTTGTAAGTAAACATCTGCAAATTATGACCAAACAGCAAAGCCCGGAAATTATACAGGGATGAATTCATTGATTTCTTACTTTGATTATGCACGTAAAACAAAGGTTAGCTTTTGGCAACCCATGGAGAGCCGATAACGCTCAAGAATCATTATTTTCTTGATTTTATATAAAACATTGATAATCTAAACCAGATGAAACCGTATTTCTGAGATGAGGTATTATCTACATTATTTACATCATTCGGACTATTGTCCTCATCTTTGTCGCCATATTTATTACAACGTTTCGGTCGTTGTACGCTCCGGCCGTCCTTCCTGCCTTATGTCGAACAGAACCCATAATTTCGCTTAATTTAGACTGTTCTAGTTCCACGTGCCATATCTAATGAATGTCAGTTTACAGTTATCTCCTGTTAATTCCAACTCAGTTATCAGTTATCTCCTGTTAATTCCAACTCTCCGCCAAATTCTCCGACACCTTCACCAGGTATTGAACTCGCACTCTTTTGATCCTGTCACTGGATCTAACTAACGCCTTTATCCACTGTGCCATGTCCTTGAGGACATCTGTGTATGAATTTGTGGTCATTATAAACCTAATGTCTTCAGCAACCATTTTTTACCAGTGCAATATGAGCTCTGGTAAAAATATGATGTGATAACAACAAAAATTGCAATATGAGCAGAAATGTAAACCGGGAAGTGCTTAAAGAGGGAGCAGAAAATGTGACAGAGAAATCCGAAGACACATTGGAATAGATGTCTTTTAAAAACCAGGTAACGTATTATGAAATAGATTTAGAATGAATTAGAAAGAAAAAATATTGTTCAACTGCTATTTTATATCAACCCTCTTATATAGGGAGCATGAATGATGGATAATTACCTCTCTGATGAAGAGGGGGCCTGCGGTACTCAGTTGACGCTTTTCATAGAATTGGGAAGCATCTCTCCTTCAGGCAGCAGTTGAGCAGTTTTGCCAGAATTGGGATTATATTCTTAAGAACGGGCATTCGAATTTTGTCCGAACCGGTGACATTCTAAGTGTCAAGATTTTTTATAAGACTAGAAACTTCCTACATCGTGTTAGAAATGTTACAAAGTTTGTGCTCCGTGAGGTGTGGGGGGAAGTCAGGTAACGGATGGTCCTAACGTAGAGTTAGAGGCAAAGTTCATTGAAAAGATCATTGCCGTGTCATATCAGGATGTAATAACATTAGAGCTATTTATGATAGCTGGTAGAAAAGATTTGCCTTTTCTGAGAATTTTATTCAAGATTTTCCGGAATTCGCGGGAACTAACTCTTTAGTTTTCAACCTTGTCTATGCATAAATGGTCTTTGTTTTTTCTAGAATTCTTTTTCATTGATTACGGGGGCAGTCCGGAATGCCGTAAGTGTCCCACTACACCATTCACTGTATTCAAGAGAAAAACAGACATTATAGTATTGGATAAAGAATATATATATATATATATATATATATATATATATATATATACATATATATATATAGTAAAGGTAATAAATCCGTTGGTATATAATCCAAGTGGATCCTAGTAATATAAAATACTAAAACTGATCTACAAAAAAAAACGCTCAATGTATTTATTATTACAGAGCAAATAATTAACATACAACAAAATACAAAATCACCTCATATGGATTTATATATATATATATATATATATATATATATATATATATATATATATATATATATATATATGTGTGTGTGTGTGTGTGAGTGTGTGTGTGTGTATTTTTCTTTCTGATGAGTGACATGTGCATGAAACTTTAAGTATCACTAATTTATGAGGAAAACTATATAATTCTTTAAATATATATTTTAGCTTTGTTATATTTATATATATATATGTGTGTGTGTCTGTGTGTGTGGTGCATGTGCGTCTCTGTGTTAAATATAATGTAGTTGAAATAAAATTAATAAATGAATTTTTTGATGGTTACGTAAGGAATGTTAAATAATAGTCTAGCAGACTATTATTTTTTTAAAGAATTGTATTTTCTTCTGACTTCCTCATTTTGACCTTTGAGGTCAGATGGTAGATAAAACAAAGGAAGTCCTTTTTGATTGGTTAAAACTAGCGCCGGAATGTTAGAGAGATAGAAAGTTATTTCAGGGAGTAAGTTTTTACGTGTCAAAGAGATCAGACGTGGTTATTTCATGTCCCGGGGAACTTGTTTCCCAGTCAGGGTGATAGAGCGACCACACTGGCTTCTTAAAAATGTACACCACGAAGTGTTTAATAAAGTAATAAGTCAAAATCCCTTTTCCTCTGAACAAACCACTTAGTGATCACCCGGCCGAAAGAAAAACGAGAGGAAGACAACTTTATTAGGATTGCCTCAAGACCGTCTTCCGTCAACCAAAAAAGCACTCCAGAAGAAGAGGACAATACATGTATGTGTATTTATATATGATTTGGAATCAAATATGGATTATAATCCGACAGAATGAGAGGATAAGGAACACGTAAGAAATGTTGATAAATTTAACATGTTTCGCTTTCTTTTAAATTTCATTAGAAATAAAATATGGACTAGAAGAGAAAATTATTTTATTTTTTTTAGTTTTGCGTTGTTTTTCCTTGCTTAAGTAGGCTTCACGTGTATTTGTCTTGTCAAAATAAGGCCGCTACCAAACAGAAAAAATATCCCTACTAAACACAAGAATTATACACACGAACACTGCTTGACAGTTAAAATACACATAGAGTCTGCTTAACCAATGAAAAAAATAACACAAAAATAAAAAATACCAGAATTTTCTATTCTTTTCCTTATTACATTTCTGACGAAACTTAAATAAAAGCGAGACATGCTATTTGGTTTGGTTTGGTTTGGTTTGGTTTGGTTTACGGCATATTACCCACAACGGATTATTTAATGCCGACAAGATTTTTATTGCTGGTAATATTTTTTTTTTTTTTTTTTTTTTTTTTTGCTGGTAAAAAGTTTTGCAAAAATATATTGCTGGCATTAAAACCTATATTTACACTTTCATAGTGTTTTGATCTCCTTTGGGTGGTTAACTATTTGCCGATAGCTGGAACCCTGACAAGTGGTCCAATCTTGAGGCAGGTTGGATATGGGAACACAAACAATTATAAGAGGTGGTTCCATGCTCCTCAAAGCCTCCTGATCAGAGACCTTGCTCTCGGGCATAGTTTATCGTCATACCCAGGTCGCGGATGCAGTTTATCGTCATACCCAGGACGACATGCTACTTGTTCCTTATCCTGTCATTCACATAAATACACACGCACACACACACACACACACACATATATATATATATATATATATATATATATATATATATATATACATGTATATGATTGATGTATACGGAATAAATTCCAATAACCAACAATTACTATTCTTAAAAGAGTGCTCAGTACAGAGTAGAGCGAATATAATTATTTATTTTAAAATTATAACATGAATATGTCATAAAATCACTACAAAAATAACTATTTTGTTTCAACACCTCTGGTTTCATTTCAAGTGTGATGTTGAAGTGTTTATTGTAGATCTACATTCAACATCATCACTTGATAAGACACCAGACGTGTCGAAAGAAAATGGCTATTTTTGTAGTGATTTTATAACATATTTATGTTCTAATTTTTAAATAAATAATTATATATATATATATATATATATATATATATATATATGGTAAAATTAAATGACTCCTCAAATAAGAAAATTCGCGCAACGTAAGTCCGTTAAAATGCAGTTGCAGGCATCAATTATCGATTAGCTGCCAAACGATTATTATAATGCCATAAAAATCTTTATGTTTCTGCGGCCGACCAAATGAATCACCTCAGCAGCGAACATCCAAATAAGGAATCCTATAACGCCGACTCTTATGAAATTATTACTACAATCGTCTCCCATAAATTTGACATGTCTCTTCTGGCTTGCAGTGTTGATGCTTATTGCTTAGAAATAAAAGAGAGGAGAAAAAAAAGGTAAAATATGGCCAATACAAGAATTATCGATTTGGCATTTAAGCAAAAGATGAAGATTAGAGAGGGTGAGTTTTAACAGATAAATATATATTAGCGCATTTATTTGGGTGCACTTGAATGTTGTGGGCTGCGATCCATACACGCGCACATTGACAGATATTCGCTTGTGCGTTTTACGTCCGCTAATTTAAATTCGGCACGCGTCACTACGCCATGAAGTCGTGGTGCTCCCGCAATCGACCAATGAGTCAGCTGCGCCTGCAAAGTCTAAATATGGAATCCCTTAACGACGACATTTGTGAAATACTGGTCTCAGTAGGTCTCCATTAATTTGTCACTCCGATTCTTACTTTTGTTGTTTATGCTGATTGCGTAAAAATGGCAGCTAATCGATACTTGATAACGTATATGGCGAGATTGAAAGGCGGACAATTCATATCGAGTTATACTTATTATAAAAACCCAGGTTGTTTGTGTGTGTGTATGTTCGTTTATATATGGGATCGGATTTCCTACATTTTTCAACCGATTTCAACAAAACTTCACTTTTCGGGGTGGGGGGCAGGTAGTGTTTCTTATTGTCTTGCACACTTTTTTCTTTATTTTTACATTCAGAATGCTTTAAAAATTCCATTTACAAGACAATTGTTTATAATAAAATTCTATTCAATCGGTAGACTCATAACGATTGAAAACAATGTTTTTGTTTGAGTTTGGGTTTGAACAGTTCGTAAATAAAATAAAATAAAATGAAACTAATTAAGACATGCGTGTCCATCAACCTTAAACAATAATCTTTGTCAGTTTTATTTTTCAGATTTTATGATGGTCGATACTTGATCTATCTCTTACTGTTACATCCCCCGGGCAACGCCGGGCTCTCCTGCTAGTCTTATCTAAAAACAAAGACGTGATCTTGGTTCGGTCTTTCATGACGTCATAATCGAAGCATTTCCTTACAATAATGTAAGTCAATTACCACAATGCCGTGGATTATTGACGAGGTTATCCCCCACCCTCTAACAACATATAACGACACCGGATAATATGCAGATACAATGCAACGCTATCACTTTAAAGATTAATAAAAACACGAGAAGAAACCTCTCATACGTAAAATTATTGTTTATTCGTCTTCTAGACTTTGTCAGTAATATCGTTGTGTGCGTGTGTGAACGCGCGTGTATGTGTGTCGCTTTGGAAGCTTCCTCCGAACGTAGATTTCCTCGCGAGCAGGGGAGGTATTTCATGGCTTTTCCGTCTCAGGTGGGTCGCTTATACATATATCTGTCATCCAGTTGTATGTACATCCTGAGCGAAGCTGGGTTGAGCGCCTGTTTTACATGTTGTGGGTAATGACAGGCATTTTTTGAGTCGCAAACGAATCTACAACCGGTGGCTATGGGGTTGCCTTCCTGGTGAACCTTCTGATGAACCTATCTCCCCTAATGCTCTGGTGCGACACTGAGTGTAAAATCTACTGCACATAATAGGGTCAACACAGATCAACATCTCTCGGAACAAATGTTCGTTATCGACATCAAATTCGATTCAGACTTTCTAGTATTTCTTAGCATGAATCTTATATTCGCAGGGCTAATTTCAGCAGTTTTGTTTCAGAAAACCAAAGTAAAAAGGCAGATTCAAATAATTAACTACAGGGAGTCGTTTAGTATAGTAAATAGGGAAGTAAAACAGAAGTAATTTTCCGTAAGATACTACAAAATCAGCATATTAGCCTGAAAACTCGATGCATGATCTTAAGTAGCCTTGTCAGATCAAGACACTCAGGTGGATGCCACGCTTGGCATCAAACCCATTCAAAAATGAATAAACTATAATTAGTTTCCGTTTTCTCAGATCAACGATATAAATGGCTTTTAGCAAATGAATCCGACAGCTGTTAAAGAAGACACTCCTCCCCAGCAAACTCAATAGATTGGCGCTACACAATCATAATCAAAGAGCTTTAACAAATGACAAAAACACATCACTTGAAGGTTTTTAACAATAGCAACATAAATTGGTAGTACATGTAAACAGAAGGGAAAATAATAATATAATCTGTATGCTGATATCCCACACCACCTTAAAAATGTTAGGAAGGAAACTCCCTTTAATACTACAGAGTGTGACAGTAATTGAAAAGTCTAATTTCCTTAAAGACTGCTCTAACAAAATATTTTGTAAAGTTCAACAAATACTAATTATTCAGTCAATGAATAGTGACAGTTTTCTGTATGGAAACGGTTAATTTCATCATTAACGTTACCATTAGCACTCCAGGCATGTTTCCAAATGGGAAATTATAAATAACATAGAGAGGTTGGCCTATCGTCCGGTTCACACACCTCCCCAGTTTTTTGCTTGTTTGCTGTTTAGGATTGGGATTCGGATTTCTTCTAATGTCTTTTTCATTCTTTTTCACTCTGAGTAGTCCTTTGCGTCTTAGTGGCATTATCACCTTGTTTAGGGTAAACTGATTAAAAAACACGTCTCTACTACGTCTTATGCTTGATGAATGAATGTTATTTCTCTTCACATTTTTTTCATTCGCTTTCACTACCTGTAACATGGTGGCATTATCGCTTACGTTGGGGTGAACTGATAAAAAAATAATTTTACTGCCGCATTGTGACCACATGGTAGCCTGGTAATACTGGTCCGTTTGAGAAAAATAGAAAATAGATATTTACTGGAAATAAATGACTAAAATAATGTTGATGATCAGTTCTCATGGACCCCGTCATTTTGGTTTAGAACAGATATTCACTAGTACAGACGAGAGTAAACGACACCCTCAACAGACAATGTACTAAAAATAAGTTACAAAACAAGCTGTATTGGATGCTACTAGATGTCAAAATTGATATAAAAATAGCACTAATCGCTAATTAGTTTATAACACAAACTCTAGGGAGTGATATTTCACGGTGTCTTGACAACATATATATACGTTGAAAGCAGTGAAAAGACATCTTACAACGTATCTATTAATCTTCTTCTACATGCCATGTCCATTCAGGACGTTGGCAATCATAGCTTTCCACAATTTGTTATCGATTTTTTATCTTAATAAATTTTTTTTTTTTTTCTCTTTCATAAACCTTGTTCCGCCATCCATTTCCTCAAGCTCACTAAATAGATTATGGACCTGGGTAGGACGATAAACTACATCCGCGTCCTGGTATGACGATAAACTACATCCGCGTCCTGGTTATGACGATAAACTACGTCCAGCAGCAAGGCCTCTGATCAGGAGGTTTTAAAGAGCGTGAAACCACCTCATAATTGCTGGTGTTCCCAGATACATCCTGAACAAGGGTGGTAGCACCTGTTAGGATCCTAGTTATGAGCAAATACTTAACCCTCCAAAAGGGGTCAAAATACAATGAAAATATAAAAATAGGTTTCAATATCAGCAATAGATTTTTGAAAAAATTACCTGCAATACATTTTGGCAAAAAAATATTACTAATAATATATTTTTGAAAAAAATATTACTAGCAATGTTTTTGAAAAAATTATTTCTAGCAATAAAAATCTTGTCGGCATTAAATAACCCATTGAGGTTGATATACCGTAACACAAACCAAACAAAACCAAACCATTTTGTCTTCAATAGGTCCTATGAGTTTTCCAAACCCACTTTCCTCATAATGTTCCCTAGCAATTTCAATTGTCTCTTCCTGATGTTAACTATAAGTGACCTTTTGGTTTCCACTTTCTCTAAAAATTATAGGAGACGTTGCTCATATATTCGGTCCATGGTAACGTCAACATCCTTCTACAGAAACGTATTTCTGCTGCTTCAATCTCTTCTTCGTCTGTGAAGAGATTCTCCAGCATTCATAGAGAAGAACTGATTTTATATAACGTTCATCTACTTCTTAATATTTTGCTTGGCTTTAAAGGGGTCTTTATAGATGAATTAAATTCTATGTCAATCTAGATCAAATTCTGGTCTAGACTGTTGCGTTCGCTTCACACAAATTCCCCCCCTCTTGCCAGCTATGGGTTGAATAAAAGAGTAGACTGGGCTCTGTAGCCCTGCGTGGCAACCAGCCTAAGAGCAGGAAACCTTTTTCAAACCGTAAAGTAGGCAAAATCCCCATAATATTTCATAGATAACAAAGAAAAAAGTGCATGGAGAAAAATGATTGCCTACTTCCTGAAGATACATGGGGAAAAGAATTATGTTCGAATATTGCAGCAATTAATTAATGAAATAGATGACCCGAGTTCTAATTTCAAGCTAATATGTTATGTTCGCTTAGTCAGCAATAATAAAAGCATACAACCATCTTATCTCCCTATATAGAATAGTAAACTGTGTTCTTTAGACTTGAGTGAGAGAGGGATTACTGTGAATACAAAAGACATGATTTCATCATCTCCCCCAAACTATGGGTTAAATTGCATGAGAATATGTGCTCTTTAGTTCTGTGTAACAGTGAGATTACTCTGAATTCAAAAGGCATAAATCCATCTCCTATCCCCCAAACTATGGGTTAAATAGCATAATAGATCTACGCTCTTTAGGCCTGGATTGCAGCCGGTCTTGAAAAGGGGGTTAATTTTAATTCAAAACTGTAGAAAAGGCAACGGGAAGCTAGACCACCATCAGTGTGTAGAAATCCTTGCATTTTACAGAAAATAAAGAAAGACAAACCTGTCTAGAGCCATGATTGTCTACGCCCGAAAGGGACATGAAGATTTTTTTTTTTTTTTTTTTTGCTTGGAGATTGATTCATTTAACGATTATGCATTGTCGAAATGTGTATTGTTGTTTGTTTTTTTTTTATTCACCGAGAATTCAAAAACAAAATTCTTTGCCAGCAGAGTTTTCATTTCTTTTCTTCTACAATTTATTAATCCCTTGTCATTTGATGGTCAAAGGATTAACCATTTACGAAAGATTTTTTTGTTTTTCTCTTTTTTGGTAAAAATGACAAGAAACACTCGGTGAGGAGCATGTCAAGAAAAAAATTCAGGAATGAAACGAAATATATCAAAGAATTTTTACCATTATTTTCACGATAAAAATTTATTCCGAGTTTTGAAAACATTAAACAAAATACCCAAATATCAAATCTGATTAATCAGTCCTTTGAGAACAACGATCGTCGATCAACGAAGTTAAGCAACTTTGAGCTTAGTCAGTATCTAGATGGTTGATCGCTTGAGAATCGCAGTTAATGTAAATGATGAAATGTGTGTGTTGTTACGGATAACGAGAATTCGAAGAGCCGAGTTCTAATTCCCATCGAGATCTTTATGATCACTTACGCGTAAATTTCCTTGGAAAAGGCGTGAATCCATAAAATGTAGAACATGTCAAATAATCATTGCCAAACAAAAAAGAATTATCAATGCGATATTTACTCGCAAAAAATGAATTATTCTTACAATCAAAAAAACATGACTCAGCTTTAAAGGAGTGATAATCAGTAAAAAATCTAATCAATCTCCACCATCAATATATAATTTAAGACTATTAGAAAAATATTCTTAAATTTGAATCAGATGGAAAACACACTTCAACTATCTAATGTAGTTAATATTTCCTTTGAGAATAATGATAATCGATCACCCAAGTTAAGCAACGTTGAAGCTGCTCAGTATCTAGATGTGTGGCCGTTTGTTACTGTAAGCTTGGACGTGGGAGGTGACGTAATGGATAACGGCTCGGAATAAAAGATCAGGGAGCTGGGGTCGAATTCCAGTCTGGTTCGTTATATTCACTTACACGCAAATGCTCTTGAGAAAGTCATGAAACCCCATCTTCCCCCTAGCTCTGGGTTAATTAGTAGGGCTTATATAAATTATTAGTATATCCAAAAATATTTCTTACAATCTTAAAATATATTCTGGCTTTAAACAACTGGCAAAAGATTGATAAGCTGTAAGAAAACAAATTAATCGATCAATCTTAAATTGAGATCAGCAAAGTAAATAAAGGACAACGAGTACAGACAACCAGCATGCCCATCAGATACACAGTTGTTTTTATGAAATCACTAATTAAACTTGTTCATTAATTGGTAGTTAGTTTTATATTTCTTATTCTAATTATGCATGAAGGTCTCTTTCCCAAAGACGCGTCGTTGATAAACACCAGTGTTTCTTCGTTCACTGAGTTTAAAGCAAATATAGACTCGCTGAATTTGGAAGTAGGAACGAAATGGGAGGAATATCTAGTTATTTAAATCATTTCTTTCCTCTTTTACCAGACAAGGTAAGAGCCTTTTTTTTTCTTTTAGAGAGAGAAAGACACATATCCATGTATGAAGAGCATAGAAATGTCTGGTAACTAAGTTGAAGTGTTACTCTCTAGTAAAACATGGCGTCAAAATAGGCAAACACAATGTTACAATATTGCTAAAGGAAGACGTTGAAAAGTTAATCAACGCAATTTTGCTTTGGAAAATTTACAATCAAGGAAGATCTGCAAGAAATCCACAAACTTGCAGAGGACAGAGAAGGCTGGCAAAATATTGTCGAATCAGAAGACAATGTCACTGAATATGAGAGAACATTTTAATTCAGGACCTCAAATCGAAACAGTTTTGATGATCATGATGATGATGATGATCCGTAAGATGATGATAATTAATTGGTAGTCATTTTCATACTTGTTATTCTAATTCTACGTGAAGGTCTCTTTCCCAAAGAAGCGTCGTTGATAAACACCAGGGTTCTTAAAGCAAATATAGACTCGCTGAATTTGGAAGTAGGAACGTCTAAACATTTCAAATCATTTTTTCTCTCTTACCAGACGAGGAAAGATCTTTTTTGTTTTCTTTTAGAGAGAGAAAAAACACACTTATCCATGTACGAAAAGCATAAAAATGTCTGGTACCTAAGATGAAGTTTTACTCTCCAGTGAAACATATGGCGTCAAAATAAGCAAAAACAATCTTACGATATGGCTAAAGGAAGACGTTGAATAAGTAATAAAAGAAATGTTGCTTTAGAGAAGTTTACAATAAATGAAGATCTGCAACAAATCCACAAACTCGCAGAGAACAGAGAAAGCTAGCAAAATATGGTGGAAACAGTAGAGAATGTCACTGAAGATGAGAGAACATTTTAATTCCTGACCTCAAATCGAAACAGTTTTGATGATGAGGATTATTATTATTTGATAGTCACTTTTATATTTGTTATTCCAATTATACGTGGAGGGTCGTTGATAAACACCAGTGTTCCTTCGTTCACTGAGTTTAAAGCAAATATAGACTCGCTGAATTTGGAAATAGGAACGAAATGGGAAGAATATCTAGTCATTTTAAATCATTTCTTTACTCTTTTACCAGAGGAGGTAGGAGGCTTTTTTTCTTTTAGAGAGAGAAAGACACATATCCATGTATGAAGAGCATAAAAATTTCTGGTACCTAAGTTGAAGTGTTACTCTCTAGTAAAACATATGGCGTCAAAAAAGGCATAAAACAATATTACGATATTGCTAAAGAAAGACGTTGAAAAGTTAATAAACGAAATTTTCTGGCGATTTCTTAAACGATCAATTCACCCCTATCGCAAAGGGTTACAGAAGGTAGAGAACAAGAGTAAATAGGCGTGTTTGGGGAGAGGATAAAGAGAAGGGCGGGGAACAAAATCAAGGTACCAGATATCAATTGACATTACACTTGAATATTTGAAGATTATAATTTAGGGGGAAGCAAGCAAGAGGAAGGGAGTTCCACAGACGGGAAGTGCTAGAGACGAAGCTGTTTGAGTAGAAGAGACGGTTACATTTAACCGTTTTGACAGTGAAAGAGTGGGACCGAGATGCCAACCTAGTAGTTCGCTTAAATTCATGCAGTCCGGGAACCAGCGAAAGTAGCTCGTCGGAACAGTTGCCGTGAAAATACTTGTAGAAGGGACAGAGGGAAGACACGACACGTCTGTGAGGAAGCGACATGCTAGATCGGGACCTATAGCATTGCATATTCGTCTCTGGATTTTGTCGAGGACCTCGAGACGTACAGCGGGAGCACCAGACCATATATGACAGCAATATTCCATGCAAGGACGGATGGTTGATTTATAGATTTGGAGGATGGACTCAGGCGAGATATGAAAATTCTTAGTTTCATGCCTGTACAATGACACACACACACGTACCACTCACACACACACAAACTCACACACAGTAGCCCGGCGATTAAATGGGGCATTTTATGAAATTTAAAGACTAACAAAGTGAATGGCAACTCGTGCAGGCTTTGTCAGTAGGAGAAGCTAGCTATAGCAACATACAAATCTGGCACTGAGTTTTTGAACGGGAGGTCTGAGTTCATGGCCAAATATAGACATGTCAGAAAGTTAATTTGGCGGCTATACGAACCCGGATAAAGCTGGATAATCTTTTTCATCTTCTTTACTACCACTCCCCCCATCACTTCCGGAATCGAATGAAGGCATTTAAGTTGTTAAGTTGCCTCTGATTGATTCGCTGAACATAACACCTGACGAGGCCGATACGATCGAAACCGCGGTTGTGTTCCAGTCAGCTTTCTTATCTTTTAAAGATATTAAAACGCTCTGCAAGTTTGTTTTTCCTTCTTGAAAAATGAGCACCTTTTAACGTGTACGATTTTAACAAATATTGCACTGTTTCCGGCGTGTGTATATACACACACACACACACACATATATATATATATATATATATATATATATATATATATATATATATATATATATAATCATTTATTCGAAAATAATAAAAATGTTATAAAATCACTACAAAAATAGTCATTTTGTTTCAAAACCTGATGGCTATTTTTATATATTTGATCTACTCTCTATTGATCCCTCTTTTAAGAATATTATTTGTTGGTTATTGGAAATTATTCCGTATACATTAGTCCTATACTTGGATATATATATATATATATATATATATATATATATATATATATATATATATATATATATAAGAAGATAAACAAACATATCGTAGCCGACTGGTTTCGTCCACTAAGAGACTTTATCAAGGAAAGATACAAGGATTTTGTTTCGTAAGTATTTATATACAACTGTAAAAATGTTATCGCTGGCACTCTCAACAGTTTGCCGTCTATGTAAGTTACTTTCTTTTTTAATAAGTGTCAGATCCTTTAGATCAAATTTGTGATTCGATTTATTTCTATGAATAACTGATAAACTTGATCAATTGTTGTGTATAAGATCCCTTTTATGTTCATAGATACATTTTTTTTAATTTCTGCTAGTTTCGACAATTTATTGTGAGGAACAGTTCTTGCAATATATCATTCGCTATCGAATCTTATCAAAATATTAATATGAGCCTCGGATTTTTTTAAAATAACTCCTCTCTTATATTAATTACTAATTTCCAAAGCCATATACATGACTACAAAAATGTTTTTAAAAAATAAAAGAAAACGGTGAAATTCATAATCGCATGTCATCTAAAATAAATGACATGAAATAATCCTAAACTAAAATAATTTAAGTAGTAATTTTCATTAAGAAAATTTAAAGAACATCATTTACGCACTTTCGTTTATCAAACAATGAATTGTGCTACTTGGCGTCTTCCATAGCTTGCCTAGACTTTTCAGCTAACCTGATGAATATTTATGTATGTTCCTAAATTTTAACGGCTTTATTTATTTCCAACGAGAAATCAATAAAATTCTTCAGTTCATTGCCCATCAATGCTTAAAGAAGACAGTGTCATTTTAGAATTAGGAGTGTATCTATTCGAATGGGGTTCAAGCCCAACATATTTTCAACAGATGTATTTATATATATATTAGCGTCATCGATTAAAATTAGTAATATTTTAATATTATTTTGGTAATTAGAGATATTATTTTGATCTCTATGTGCGCGAATTGAAATAAATGTTCGCTTGTATTATTCCAATTCCAGAATGTTAGACTTTTCTTTGCATTTAGTCCCGATCATGTAAGCATATGATAAAAGGTTATACATAACACCAACACATTATAATGTTTTTCCAAGCATAGCTAAGATGTAGCAAGCACAAGGCCGAAAGTATGAGGCACCCAGTGAGGATCGAACTCACTACTCAATCGTAATTGTTTTAGCGAAACAAGTTTGCTGTTACATCGCCTCAAAGTTCCCGCACCAACATTTTAGATAGATAAATAGATAGAGTGAAAGAGAGAGAAAGAAAGAGGAAAAAGCAGGTGTTTAAAATTCCAGTATATACAAAGTTAGGCAATTACTTTTAAGACATTTTTTTTATGTTTATACATTCTTTTTTTATAGATACAAATATTTAAGTAAATGCTCTGTTTATAATAAACAGTATTAACAACATTTACCGGCCTGAATGTCCGAGAAATTTTCATAGATAGTATGCGTCCTCCGACAGGAATCGACCCTGTATCCTATACGTAAGCGTCATATAGTCTGACGTGCCTTAACCGACTGGGCCACAGAGGAGCGTTCGGGTAGCAACGTCAATTTTACTGTTTTTAAACACAATTCTCCATGATTTTCTCTTATTCACATTCATATCAGCTCTATGCGCATTCAAATGTAAACAAATAAAGTAATACATTATGAAAATGGACAAAGTCCATCAATTATTTTATTAGATACACATATTTAAAAACAGTAAAATCGACATTGCTAACCGAACGCTCCTCTGTGGCTTAATGACGGTTCCGTATAAGATAGAGGTTCGATTCCTCTTGGAGGACGCATATTTTCTATATGTATCTATAAAAAGAACGTATAAACATAAAAATGTCTTAAAAATATATATATATGTATTTGTGTATATATATATATATATATATATATATATATATATTGAGTGTGTGTGTGAGTGTGAGTGTGTGTGCGCGCGTACATGTGCATGTGTGTACACTCTGAGTTCGAAATCAGGTAAGAATACTGCATTGCATTGTGAATGCTCATTTTCAAAGAAGTCAGGTTCTTCCCTCTGGGAAGATAAGCATTAAGAAAATCCTCCTATCTCTCATGAATAAACTAAGCCTATTATCGACACACACGTATATATATATATATATATATATATATATATATACCCACGCACGCACGCACGCACGCACGCACACACATACATACATATATATATATATATATTGAGAGAGAGAGAGAGAGCTAGAGAGAGAGAGAGAATGAGAGGATAGATCGATATACTAGACATGGAGCCATATACCAATTTCGTGTATTGTATTTTTCTTCAAGCAAATATTGTGCATGCGCACATGCATATACATACGCAAACATATGCACGCACACGCACATACACACACACACATATATATATATATATATATATATATATATATATATATATATATATATATATAGTGAGGAAGAGAAACTTGCAAGTTCGTTGTGACCTTTGAAACTCCCTTATTATGCTGCAATAGGCCAACAAGTATAAAAGCCTATTATTAGGTTGGTGCAAAAATAATGACGTAATAATGTCGTTTTTTGACGTTAAAAATACGTCAAAAACGACATTATTTCGTCATTATTTTTTGCACCAACCTAATAATATGACTCCCAGATAAATACCGAAAAGAATAATTTATTCAAAGTAGCCTCCATTTGTTTCCTATTTACATCCTCAATATTTTCTTCTTTTGCGTAACGTGTCCCTTCAGGATTTGGTCGATAAATTGTTCTCCCCAACTTCCTATCAGTTTTAGCTCTTAACCATGTCTGTCTTGTGGAATTCACTTGACTCACTTCTAGTGGTTAACTACTATTTCTACGCGCCACTGGCGAATCTTATATGTGTTGTTCTTGTCCTAAGTGTTATCGTTTATTACCAACCTTCGTGTGATTATTCTATTCAGTAACCTTCCCTAGGTTACAATAGAGGACTTGGCGTGAGTCTCTTCCGACCTGGGAAGAAATCAGTGAAGTTAGATTGACAGAATTGTCCTAACTTCTTGCATATGTGGCTGGATGCACCATCCTGGCATAGTTGGCCTCTTGTCAATATGACTAAACAAGGTACCTTAGCACTTTGTATCAACATAAATAATTTTCTGTAAGCTTGTAGAAGAATATAGACTCCTGTCAAAGGCCGCAACACGCATAACTATCACCTGGTTTGAATGTTTCATTGTTAAGACGTTACTTAATCATGTAGTTTAAAAATAGTTAAAACTATTTTTAAAATAACCGAAATATTTCGATTATGTAGAAATACATTATACATATCAACTCACAATTTTAAATTAAATGACATTACATAAGAATCACATTTTTCCAAAATAAAATTAAACATTTTTGAACATAGAAAATGAAACTTTATATCAATACTTGTACCATGGGAATTTTCCAACAATCCACGGATGGTTCGTGTGGGACTCTGGGTTGTAAAATGGACTCATGTACCGAACGACACACCGGTGGGTCATGGGCAATAAATACTACCTATGATATCCTTGCCCCATATATGAAATAATGTTAACGCATACAGTCGCTTGTACCAAAATTAATTAAGATCTACTGTTGGGACATTGGAACAATAAAGGGAATTAAGCTTGGCAGCCAACTTGTTAAAGGTGAAACATTTTAGACGATTTGCACTATTCCTCAAGGACACATAGTCCAGTTGATAAAAGCGTTGGTTGAATCCGGTCATTTGACCCAAAGAGTTTTTTTAGTTCAATACCTGGCTACAGCAAATGTGAACAAATGGTTCGATTCGAAATTCCAATCACCTGAAAAAGGCGTTCCTGCCTTCTTCAGATGATTGGAATTTCAACCGAAACGTCGGGAATATGGCAACGAAAATAAGGACAACAGCCGAACAATGTAAATAGAATAAAGAATTACAATACTCATCTCAGAAATATAGGCAGATATTTTAGTATGTATATGTATATGTATATGTATATGTAAGAACTCATTCTTTTATTTTTGCAAGTGAATTTTGCATGAACTTTTTTAGGAGAAAAATAATTTTCCAGATACAAGTTCTACTTGATGAAGGAGATACGTTTCCCAAAGTAAATTCCGCATGTCTTATATTTATTCAATTTACGGGAAAAAAATTAACGTTTTTTAGATAAAATTATGTAATTTGGACGGAAAATTAATTAATTAATTAATTGTAACTGTCAATGTTGTGATGATGATTTTTAAAATGACGCTTGAAAGCGTTCTGCTATGATTATTTTCAACTTTTAAAGTAATTAAGCATGTTTTATATAAAAAGAAATATTTTCTGTAAATATATTTAGTTTTAATATCAAACGACCTGACAAGTAGAAGTTTTAATATCAAACGACCTGACAAGTAGATAATGGGTTTGGTTTGGTTTGTTTTAAAGCACATCAATCTCAATGAGTTATCTAATGCTGACAAAATTTTTATTACTGACAATATTTTTCCTTCAAATATATATTGCTGACAATATTTTTCCTTCAAATATATATTGCTGACAATATTTTTCCTTCAAATATATATTGCTGACAATATTTTTCCTTCAAATATATATTGCTGACAATATTTTTCCTTCAAATATATATTTGCTGGTAATATTTTTTCAACATCTATTGCTGGAAATATTTTTTTCTTCAAAAATTCATTGCTGCTAATAATTTTTACAAAAATGTTTTCCTGGTATTAAAAAGTAATTTTAGATTTTTCATAGTGATTTGACACCAGTTTGGGGTTATCTATTTACCCATAGCTGGGACCCTAACAGTTGCTACACCCAGGGAACACCAGCCATTAAAAGGTAGTTCCACGCTCCTCAAAACCTCCTGATCAACGGCCTTGTTGTTAGATGTATTTTATCTTCTTACACAAGACGGCGAGTAGATAAATCTGTATATATATATATATATATATATATATATATATATATATATATATATATATATATATATATATATATATAAGCAAATATATGGATATAGATCCGACAGTATGAAGAAAAATATACGGGAAAAAACAAACAAAAATCCTTATATGCAATTATGCTGTTTTAATGTTTTAATGACATATTAACATTAAAACAGCATTATTGCATATAAGGATTTTTGTTTGTTTTTTCCCGTATATTTTTCTTCATATATATATATATATATATATATTAATTTTATTTGTTACTATATCTATCTATATATATATATATATATATATATATGTATACATATATATATATATATATATATATATTAGGTTGGTGCAAAAATAATGTCGTTTTCTCACATATATTACTAAGTGAGAAAACGACATTATTTTTGCACCAACCTAATATATATATATATGTATATTTATTTTCTCATCCTGTCGGATTCCGATCCACATTTGATCTGCATTTTTATCTTTAACTCATACGTGTGCGTATATATATATATATATATATATATATATATATATATATATATATATATATATATATATATATATATCAGCAAATTCTATTATATAATATAGGCATATGTCTATTTATTTTTACAATAATCCTTTCTAGTTCTATCATCAGTTTCTTGATGTAAGTTGAAATTCATCAAGAAATGCGCGGGAGTACCCAAGTACTTTCGATCTCCTCCGAGACAAACTTATTGTAACTGTCAATGTTGTGATGATGATTTTTAAAATGACGCTTGAAAGCGTTCTGTTATGATTATTTTCAACTTTTAAATTTATCCATTGTAGCTATGGAATTTTTGCAAAACAAGCATCCGAATATAAGGGAGCTAACCAGGGGAGATCAAAGTATACGGGTAAGAAAAAAATACGGTGTCATCCTTGTTAAATTTCATTTTAACATCAAGAAACTGATTAGATAACTGTAAAGTATCAGTATTAAATACACATATGTCTATATTATTTAATAAAACATATTTGAATGAAGATACGTTAGCCTAAATACACCATACACCACCACAAACTCACACACACACACATATATATATATATATATATATATATGGTGCAGTAAATTTTTTAATTTCGTGCATGCGCATTGTTTGTTTTTGATTTTGTCGGCTGCACAGTATAATAGGGTCAGTTGGGCACCGTCTATGAGAAAAAGAGCACTATGAAGCAATTCACTATGCCAGAAATTTGGAAACAGCATGCTGTACTACTTGGCTTTCGTACCGGAAGTTCCACTACGAACATTTCAGTGTGTTTGTGTGTCAATTTTAGGACAGTATAGAGAATTGTGAAAGAGTTGGACGAGTCTAATTGTTTTGGAATGATCACATGATGGCGACTTTATCCCTCCATATATCTTCCCATTAGGTCTCAGACTCAACCCGAAGACCTACATCAAATGCCTTGAGGAGGTAGTGCTGCCCTGAGTCAAGAGGGTAACTGCTGGAATACCCTATGCCTGGCAACAGGACTCTGCCACACAAGCAGGAGTACTTAGTCATGAATGTAAAACAATTTCTACGACCACGTCACCCCCTTATATCACCTACATTCCCATACGGCAACCCTCTTGATTATTATGTGTGGAGCGTAGTTGAGCGAGAGATCAACAAAACTTCTTGCAACAGCAAATATGAACTGAAGGCAAGGATTATGGCAGCATTCATCAACTTGGAGACCGTCCAGAAGAGTTTCAGGAGATTCCGAATTCGTCTGGAGGCCATGATTAAAGCCAATGGCGATGTTATTAAATAAATTTACTCGTTACTATTTGATATTCATGTGTTTTTTGTAAATATATCTGTTAATATGAGATATCAGGATTATTTACATTTTTGCGTTATTTAGACGACAATTTATCCATCCCACCCTGTATATCTATTCAAACGATGTGATGCAAAGTCTCAGGCAGAGATACACGCCTTCTTGCCTGTTTAATATGACGTTCTTTTTACTGACGTAATTGTCTGTGTGGCTTGGTTGCTCGGGCAACAGACAACACTCTTCTCGTCTCCCTCGGTCTTCTTTTGCCAGCTTCTCCTTTCCCATCTCCCTTTTCTCTTTTTTTGCTCCTCCTCCTCCTTCCCGTGTTATCGAACTCTACTTCACATCTGCCCTCCACCTCCCTCGATTTATTCTCTCGCGCACATGTCACACGCCGCTAACAGACGCGACTTTAACAAACGAGAGGTTTTGTTCTTTTCTCTTCTTTCTGTGAGGAACAAAGGAGATTTTTCACAATTGCAAATTCTGGCAGATCGTCTACCGAGCATTAGCTGCGTATTTACTTGTAATATATATATATATATATATATATATATATATATATATATATATATATATATATATATATATATATATATATATGTGTGTGTGTGTGTGTATGCGTACGTGCGTGCTAGCACGCGTGTGTCTGTGTATGTAAATTTGTATATATGTACGTATATATATGTAAATTTATATATATATATATATATATAAATATACATATATATACACATATATACATTCACATATATACATATATATATACATACATATATATAGATTTATATATTTATATATATATATACATATATATACATTTATAGATATATAGTTATATATATACAGACACAAACACACACATTATATATATATATATATATATGTAAATTTATATATATATATATGTAAATTTATATATATATATATATGTAAATTTATATATATATATATATATGTAAATTTATATATATATATGTAAATTTATATATATATATGTAAATTTATATATATATATATATATATATATATATATATATATATATATATATATATATATATATGTATGTATGTATGTATGTATGTATGTATCCTTGTATGTAGTATGAATTTAACCCAGCAAAAGAGGAGCAATGCAAATAAAAGAAAGGAGGGCAAATACGCAAAAAAGAAACAAAAAAAACAAAACGATTTGCAAGAAACACGAAAAGGCGGCAACAGCAGGTGATCGCTTTTCGTAAAATGCAGCTATAGATTGCAATTCTTTTTTGCCTCACGATTCTCAGTGGGTTTCTGTCTCTCCTTTCCAACAAATATTCACACAACCGCACACACACACACACACTCACACAACCGCACGCACACACACACACACACACACACTCACACACCCATACACACCAGCACAAGTACAATCACACACACATACAATGTCACACACACAAACAAAAGAATACACAAATGATATTGAGAAATTGACCCTGAAAAAATACAGTTTTAACCATTTCCTTCGCAGCAGATATTAAACTACTGCTTGCACACTGGCACAGCACCAATGAAAGTCAAAAATAGTGTTCAATAAAAGAACGATGTGTCACATACATGCATACATACGTAAAGTCATATATATATATATATATATATATATATATATATATATATATATATATATATATATATATATATATATATATATATATATATATATATATATATGACTCTAATGGGAATGAAAATAATATATAAATTCTAACGTTCACAGCTTTAATTCAAAAGTGGGTTCAATACCAGGAGTAGAGCAATGATTACTATATTTTTTTTACATATACACAAAAACAATTTACTACAAAGATGCAACCTTGTTTCGGTGCATTTATTTGCACCTCAACTGGCGAAAACCAAAAAATGGATAACCAAATGCACCGAAAGTTTGTATCTTTGTAGCGAGTAAATTGTTTTTGTCTATATGTAAAAATTCTAAATTATTTATATATATATATATATATATATATATATATATATATATATATATATATATATATATAATATATATATATAATATAATATATATATATATACGTACACACACACACATATATATGTGTGTGTGCATGTATGTATATATATCTTCATCAGTATTTATTTAAAACAAACAGTCCTACGCCACAACACATTTTAGCTTCGCTACGACACTCACTACTTCTGAGAATCCCGCCAACTAATTAAATATTTCCTAATGATGAGTTAAGAAAGTCAAAAACTTGACCATATGTCTTGTACATGTTTTCCAAAATGAACTGTTCGCTTTCATTGCTTGTCTTGATAAAGTCAAAAGACAAAACGCGTCGACAAGAACTAGGATTTTTTGTCATTTTTAAGCCAATTTGTCTTTATTTTCAGAATTATTTCTGGGATATTTTGCTATATTGTCGACATAGAAAACAAAAAACAAACTCTTAGTAAAAAAAAGTTACCAATACCAATATCCAGAAAGAGGCTTATGAAGGAACGACTCTGTTAAATATTAAATTTGATGTAACTGCGGCTACAAAACTTTCGCTTTCATTGCTTGCCTTCATAAAGTCGGAAGACGCAACGCTTCGATAAGAACTAAGAATGTTTTCCAATTGTCATTTTTAAACCATATATATATATATATATATATATATATATATATATATATATATATATATATATATATATATAGTCCTATTGATAAATTGTCGTCTAAATCACGTAAAAATGAAAATAACACTGACATCTCCTTTTAAGAGATATATGTACCAAAATTGCATAAAAATATCTTGAAATACTAAGGAGTAAATTTATTCAATAAAATCGCTATTGGTTTCAGCCATGGCCCCCAGACGACTTCGAAATCTCCTGCAACTCTTCTAAACGGTCTTCTTGTTTAAATTGGCGAATGGTTCCATAGTCCTTACCTTCAGTTCATTTTTGGTGTTACAAGAAGTTTTGTTGGTCTCTCACTCAACTACGCCCCACACATAATAATCAAGGGGTTACAGTCTGGGGAGTTAAGTGGTCAGACGTAAGGGATGATGTGGTCGTAGAAATTGTCTGGCAGTCATAAATGGGTTCTCCTGCTTGTGTGGTATGGTGCATCGCCTGTTGCAAGACAGTGTCTTCCAGCAGCCACCATCTTCACCCATGGTAGTACTACCCCCTCAAGTCATTTGATGTAGGCCTGTTGTGTCTTAGGCCCTGTGGAAACATCAATGGCGGCATAGCATCGCTATCAAAAGTTATCACTCCAAGCCCCTTTTTAATCACCATTAGACTCTTCCAACTCCTTCCCAATCCCCTGCAATGTCCTCAGATGGACACCAAAACACTCTAAAATGTTCGTATTGGAGCTTCCGACGCGAATGCCAATTAGTACAACATGCCATTTCCAAATTTCTGACAGAGTGAATTGCTCTTTTTTAATCACAGACAATACCCCACTGACTCCACTTTCCTGTGCAGTCGATAAAACCCAAAACAAACAATGCGCATGCGCGAAATTAAAAATATAAAATGGCGACAGTTTACCCCTCGTACTATGTATATGATAAAATATAGTTTTACATTTTGCTGTCTATATTAATACACGCAGCAGTAGTGCATTTGTTTGACGGAGCCAATTCATCTTTAGGTTGATTTTGAATCCAAAATTATGTTTCTCTTAGACTGATTGTCTCAGGAATACTGTAGATCTTACTTGTCTTCTATTATTTACGACGGTTGGAATTCAATTTTTCCTTCACATAGTCTATAGCCGTAATCAAGGCAACTGTAGGCAACTAAGGTTTTCTAAGGTTATTAATGCGAAATAAACATTTATAAACTTGGTCAGAATTTGAACTGTGCACTCCGCTTCTACTTTATGGACCGTTAGCCATTACACTAACCGCACATATGAATCTATACAGAATTTGATTAAAAAAATGTAAATTGAGTTTAATTTGGAATTTAAAAGAGAATAACTAACCGTTCTAAAATGGGCCACGAAGTTGCAACGCAAAGAACGTTTGCATCATTTCGGAAACAGTAAATACCAGTTGCCATGGCGAGGAATGAAATTCGGAACGAAGATGGGCGGGGAATAGGCAGTTTATTCACTTAACTCCGAAAACAATCGCTACTTATTGCCAGAAAGGACATGTCGAATTCCCTTTACCAATTTAGCCCCAAAATGCCACTCAATATCAGTCTTATTTACACAACATCGTTGTAATATTTGTTCACATTTAATTGAACAATATCGGTAGAAATCGACTTCTCTCAGCCCAGTTTTAGACTGATGGGAAGTAAGATTGGACCAAGTGATAGTTAATCACCTAGATTGTCATAGATCGATTTGGTTCTTTTTACAGCTTATAAAACCTTTGTGGTGTATTTAAAGACGCATTATATATATATTTTGATTCGAGAGTGAATATTGCAATAACGTTTTGTTTGAAAATAAAAATGATTTTTCCAGGTACAAGTCCTACTATTTAACTCATAACTCATAGGAGAATGGATTCAGGCCTTTTCCAAAGGTCATTGCGCGTAAGTAAATCTAAGATACACGGCTGGGTTGAGTTTTCATTCCAAGCCACTATCCAGTACAACTCCCGCACATCCACAGTTTGTCTAGCAAGTTATTACGACTGAAATGAGTTCGATTCTCACTAGAGGCATCACAAATCTACTTTGAATATATATATATATATATATATATTCAAATTTTTAATATCTGTAAGGGAAGCGTGTTCACTATCAAAGATAGAACGTTTGTCTGGGCATCAGAATAACTTGCTCAGTCTATGGCATTGTCAGCATCTTCTTCAGGTTTTGCTAGATAGATAAATTCATAGACAAGCAGATAGATAGACGTCAACAGTCTGAGCTAGACATATAGATACGTAAATAGATGGATAAATAGATAGGTTATTAATATTTATATATTTATTTTTCTCTAATGACATATTGATACACTTCATATACCTACCACACACACACACATATATATATAGAGAGAGATATAGATATAATGGAACATATTTCAGACAAAACTAATATTTTAACTAAAAAATAAAATAACCAATCCCCGATAAAAAAAAACGGATATAACCCAAAAAATATTTAAAAAATCAACAAATTAATTAAATAAAAAACAAATTATCAAACTACCAATGCACACATAGATACAAGCAAATCTAATAATAATAATTAACAATAAATATTTATGTAATCAATAATAAAGAATAATTAACAAATAGCATCATAAAATAACTACAAATATTAGGTTGGTGTAAAAATCCTAAGGGTTTTAAAATTGTAAATTTAGTCACTCTTTACAGATGTAAAATATTTTAAAATGTTGAGAACTTCAATATATTCAAAGCATGCATAACTAAGCACTGAAAATATGGCAGCCATATTTGAAAGTTTTTTTGAATTATGATGATGATGATTTGAAAAAAACAAAAAAGAAAAAAAAAGAAAATACAAAACAATACATTTTTTCAAAGAGGAAAAGTGAACAAAGAACAATACCTTCATAAGTGTTGTATTAGTTTGTTGCAAAAATAATGAGGTAATAATGTCGTTTTTTGACCTATTTTTAACGTCAAAAAACGACATTATTACCTCATTATTTTTGCATAAACTAAATAGATATAATTCTTAAAAATGCCACGTAAGACGAAGATAAAAGTTTCATCGATTTAAAAAGAAAAACGAAAACAGAAGAAACATTTGATTGTAGTTCCATCCTTAAAATACCATGTGCCACATTCCAAAGTGTGAAAATGTATGAATCAGCTATTAGGTTGGTGCAAAAATAATGACGTAATAATGTCGTTTTTTGACGTTAAAAAATACGTCAAAAAACGACATTATGACGTCATTTTTGCACCAACCTAATAACTGCATTCGGATCGCCAATTATTTCTTCTAAATAGAATAATTTCAAACATATGCGTTACTGAAAACCTGATAACCGTCCGGAAAATACAACAGACTTGGCTAACTATAATGCAACATTGATCAGCATATATAAGCAGTCAAGCGATGACACATGGCCTGAAGATCGTGTTCAAGCATAAAGCAGAATGTTGCCGCTTGGTGTTGAATTCAATATCCACTGTTGTATTTACATACCTTCTCTGATATTTTGCACTTTTAACAATAAATATTGCATAACGTAGAACTATATTTTTAATATATATATATATATATATATATATATATATATATATATATATATATGTATGTGTATGTGTGTAATAAAAAGGTTTAAACACTAATATTCAATGGTTATAATTTATTACATTTGAATTGTAATTACGATCCAATTCATTAGACCTAGAAATTCAAAAAGAAATCAGAAAATTAACTCCGAGAATAAAAAATAAAATTTAGTGAGAGTTTATGTATGAATGAGAAAGGGGGACGAATGTGAGAGGTAAATGAAATCTCTAGAGAGGGGTAACAGACGTGATAAGAACAGAAAGGCCTAAAAGTGAAGGTGGGGATTAAAATTTACAAGTATAGGATTAGTGTAAACGGAATAAAATTCCAGTAACCGAAAACACTGTTCTTAATAAGTGCTCAATAGTAGAGCAAATAGCATTCATTCAAAAATTATAACAGATATTTATGTTACAATTTTTTAATAAATAATATGATATATATATATATATATATATATATATATATATATATATATATATATATATATATATATATATATATGAGTGTGTGTGTGTGTGTGTGATAGAATGGATATTTTTATTAATCCGGCAGATAGATTTTTATCCCTTTAAGAATCTTCGACATGAATCGAACTTGCGTCTCTTAGGGCAGAAGGAGCTACTGTGTAGCCCGGCACGCCTTACCAACTTGGTCGTGGATAACAGTCAATCAAGGGAAGGCAAAATTCAAGCGAAATTTCTGCTGTCATAGATGTAAGTTCCATATTTGCGCAGTTTCGTATCCAAACGTAAAGAGAATTTTACAATGGAGTTTTTTTTTTATTAATTCAAACGTTTGTTATCGCTTTAAAACTTATTTTTATTGGATAACCGTATTTTAGTAGACGTTCCATTTATTTATTAAACAGTATATTTATTTTCACCTACCCGGTCGGAATGTTCGCGAAATCTTATTAAAGAAAAATTTTCAAATAAAAAATAAGAAGAATAGGTGAACAGAAATGAAAACAAGACTCTCACAGATATTTGTGTTTCAACATAATCTCCTTCTTTGGATTCAGTCAAGATTTTGTCTTTAACTGAGGCACGCATAAACCGCGCCTGTTTCTAAGTTTTCAAACCGCGATCAAATTCTTTAATCAAATCAGTAGCAGAATTTAATTCTGGTTGATCCACTCGAGTGAAATTGTCTTACAACGAACTACGCTGCTTGGATCTCGCACTAATATTTGTGTTTCTGTACGTGGCATTGAAGTTTAAGAAAAAACACAAGAAGCATATAAGCGCCTTTTTCTTTCCTTCTTTCAATGTGTCTTTCTTTGTTTTGTCCTCTCTCTCTCTCTCTTTCTCTCCTTCTTTCACTCCCTCCCTTTGTCTCTCTCTCTCTGTCTCTTTCTGTCTCCCTCTCTCTCTGTATTTATGTCCATTTCTCTGTGTGTCTGCTTCTCTCTGTCTCTGCTTGATATTGGATAATTTGGCGTGGGCACTGAAGTGTAAATGATGGAACAAAAAATGATGGAAGCTAGGTAGGCCAAGAAATGAAATAAAATAATCTAAAAAGAGAAATAAGTAAGACATTGGGAAAATGGCTGCCGATGAATAATTGTAGAGAACGTGAAGCATTCTGGGATATTATAATAATACGGACAAATGGCAAATAAAATATTAAATAATAATAATAATAATAATAATAATAACATTGGGATTTTTCAATATAAACCGATATGAAAGTGGAGCACAACAAACCGGACATGATGGTGGGAGAATAATATAGAAAAATGAGGGTTAATCATTAATCCATCGGGTTCTTCATGGTACACCGACAGAGCCGAAGGAAGAAGAGAAAATGACCAACTATGATTCATTGATCTTTAAACTCACAAGACGTTTGAAGTTGAAGATGATCACAATCATCCCAATTGTCATTGGTGCATTTTGTACACCGACTGACAGAATGGATACATTAATAAAGAAAATAGACTTTGATTGCCTAGTGGAACTGCCGCAGAAAGGAAGAATAATCTGGAAGGTGATGAACAATAAGAGTCAAAGGAAAATTGCATGATACCGAATAATAATAATAATAATAATAATAATAATAATAATAATAATAATAATAATAATAATAATCAGGTTGCACAGCATTGGCGCCCATTGAATATAAAATCCGGCATGGCAGAGTGGGCCAATATCTGCATTGGAAAACAACATTTATGGAAATAAAGTGCAAGAAATTGGTATGAACAGACCCGGTTACAGACATACAACCTATAACAATTTTATGGGACTTTACAATACACACAGACAAAACAATCAAAGCTAATCACCCAGACATCGTTATTAGAGACCGCAAACAAACAAAAAAAATACCTCCTTATTGATATGGTAGTCCTGGCAGACCGCTATGGATCTTTGAAGATCTTCCAAAAACTTTCAAAATACAAGGACATTGAAATCGAAATCTCAAAAATATGACACATGAAGACATCAATAATTCCATCTGTAGTTGGTGCCCGTAGACTGATTAGAAAATGTCTCTACAGACTCAATGAAGGAATTCTTGGTAGGCCAAGCCTTAAAGAAATGCAAAAAAATTGCACTCACAAGAACAGCACACGCGTTACGAAGAGCGTTATCTATGAAAAATGACTGTCATGTTTGTTTTTCTCAAAAAAGCTCGGGGGAAAATGTCATGATGACATTTCTGACCTTAGGTTTCTGGTTGTGACCCGGAAATAAATAAGTATACACCAGAGATCAAAGAAATAACATAATAATAATAATAATAATAATAATAATAATAATAATAATAATAAATGTTGAGAAGTCTTACCTCTTTGCCAAAGACGACAATGAGTTGAAAGGCCTCCTCAATATTGTAAAATACTTCAGTGACGACATAGGTATGGACTTCGGATTAGATAAATGTGCAAACGTAACATTCAAGAAAGGTAGAATTACAGAAACACCCTTAATAGACTTAGATTTTGTCACAAAGATTAGGGAACTGGAGCATGATGAAGCTTATAAGTACCTAGGAATTAGCGGAGATGGCATACAACAACCCCAAATGAAGGAAAAAATACGAAAAGAGTACTACAGGCGTGTACGTCTGGTACTAAATACTGTGCTAAACTCAAAAAAACAGAATATCAGCTATAAACACATTGGCTGTCCCTGTGGTGCAATACAGCTTTAATGTCCTTAACTGGACCATAGCTGAAATTAAGCGAATGGACGCCAAAACGAGAAAGCTTCTCACTTGCTATCGCATCCATCATCCCAAAGCTGATGTTGATCGTCTGTATGTGCCCAGATCCGAAGGAGGCAGAGGATTAGTTCAACTAGAACTGTCCTACAAAACTACAACAATTTGCCTCCAAAGATACTTGGAAACTACAGAAGACTGGATGATGGTATGCGTCAAGGAACATGAAAGTAGTAAGCGTCTTCACTCCGTAATGAAAGAAGCCAACAAATTCAAAATGGAGTTTCAAATGGGCGTAGAGATGCAACTACAGCACAATACACCGGTTGAAACTGCAAAATACAGAAGCGATGGCAAGATAAACCACTTCATGGCCAATACACTGCCCGTACCAAACAAGCTGATGTAGACAAAACCCGTACCCATCAGTGGCTACGCAGTGCAGGGTTGAAAGCTGAAACTGAAGGTTTTATCCTTGCTACGCAGGACCAATGCTTGCTAACTAGTAATTATCAAGTATTTATACTAAAATATTGTGTCAGCCCAAAATGCAGATTCTGTGATAAATATCCAGAAACGATTGATCATCTTGTATCAGGTTGCACGATGTTGGCAGCCACTGAATATAAAACCCGACATGACAGAGTGGGCCAATATCTGCACTGGAAAATCTGCAACTTCTACGGGAAGGAAACTGAAAGAAACTGGTATGAACACCACCCAGACCCAGTTACGGAGATAGGACCTGTTACAATTCTATGGGATTACACAATACACACTGACAGAACAATCAAGGCCAACCGCCCAGATATTGTTATTAAAGACCACAAACAAAAACGGTGCCTCCTTATTGATATGGCAGTCCCTGCTGACTGCAATGTATCTGTCAAAATACAAGGACCTTGAAATAGAAATCTCGAAAATGTGGCATATGGGAACATCAATAATCCCTGTTGTAGTTGGAGCCCTAGGACTGGTTGGAAAAGATTGCAGTAGGCTAATTGTAGGGATTCCTGGAAGTCCATGCCTCAAGGAGATACAAAAACTGTTCTGACAAGTACAGCTCACACTTTACGAAGGGCTTTATCTATGTAATTTTTTTTTTTTTTTTTTTTGTCAGTGGGAAGTGTCATGATGCCATTTCTAATCTTAGGTCCATGTGCGGGACCCGGAAAGAAATGTGTAAACGCCAGAAATCAAAGAAAGTCAAAAATAATAATAATAAATGTTGAGAAGTCTTAACACGTATATATGTAGGTCTTGGTGACTATCTTAAGCTTACAGTAAATATTCCGTTCAGTAACAGCTTTTCTTGTCAGACGTTTTTATTTAGTTGTATGGATTGAAGTAGGTCAGAAACGAATGTAAAGTAGCGTTTTGATGTTTTCGATTGAATGTTCGATTAGCTTTTCTCGAGAATTAAAACCTTAGAATTCCAATTGAAGATTTTTTTTAATTAAATTTAAACATTTCGTCAGAGATTTTCAAATTCAGTTTTTGAGCACCTAGTTAGAAACAACCTCTTGTATGACGAACAGTACGGGTTTCAATCAGCCTGATCCACTGCTGATGTCCTAACAACCATTGCACATAGAATTAGTGAGACTCTTGACGATAAACACACCTCGCGGTCCATAGTATTAGTCATTTTGAAACCCTTTGACAGGGTATAGCACAAAGATTTTCTACACAAGCTGTCTAGCTACTGAAAGTGTTTTCTCAATTATAAAATCCTTCCTAACAGATAGATCTCTGAATGTAGTAATTAACGGCACGTCATTCAAGGTCCTGACAGTCAACGCAGGCGTTCCCTAGGGGTCACTTCACAGACCCAACCTGTTTTTTGATTTATGTGAAGGATTTGCCTAGAGAATATACTCCGGTCATTTGTAAACGTCTGTGATACGACGATGTACGGGTACACCGCTAAAATTCTTGACGATCAGAGATTGGCAGGTGACAACTCTTCCCATCGAGCACTAACTTCCCAGTAGGGGAAAACACAGTGGTTGGTTGCATTCAATGCCGCGAAAATAAAATAAAAAACAAAATCCCCACTTTTCCATTTCGACAGAGTTCAAAAGAGCCTCCAAGTCCTTGTGGGTAACGAATTATTTTCCACCCTCCAAACTCACTGTATCTCTCTCTCTCTCTCTCTTTCTCTCTCTCTCTCTCTCTCACACACACACATACACACACAGACACACAGGCAGGACGTGGCGAGCCTCTTTTTGATCTATTACTACTTGCACGGAAAGTGCTCGGAAGAACTATATTCTTTGGTTCAGCAAGGTCTAACCTTCACGGCTAGGAACCGCCATGCCGGTTACATTGTATCAAATCACCCACAGTCCCTCCGTACTCCAACGGCAAGAAGTAAGTTCTGCTCTAACAGCATCTTCCCGCGAACCACTGCTTGTGGGAAAGACACCCAAGAGGATGTTTTTTTCCGATCACTACGCACCTGTTCAAGTCTAGAGCTAACAGTTATCTTTCCCTCCTTTTCTGTATAAACTGCCTCTTAACGTAACCCTCTACCTTGAGTGGCCCCATACTTTGTACAGGGTGAACCTTCTGTAAAAAGAAAAAAGAAGAAAAAAAGCTATTTGATGCATATTAAAAAATATATGTTTTTGCGCAATGGGGTAGATAATCAAAATATATACACATAGACACACACACGCATGCGCACACACATACAGACGATCACCATATAATGTCCAAATTCTCAGAAAGATTTAAAAAGAAGGTAACATCTATGAATATAAAGTTTTCTCAACTCTTCAGAATATAGATCTATATAATTAAAAGCCTTTGGACGATTCTTAAGCTACATGAAGAAATAATGTTGAGTAAAAAGAGTTCCTTGTCTTTGAATTTAATCAAATATTTATAGAGAACATGAAGACCCAGTAAAGAGAGTGAAAGAGAGAAAGAGCATTAATGAGAAAGAGGTGGAGACAAAGAAGGAATGCATTTTGAGAGAGAGAGAGGAGTGTGAAGTGCGAAAAATTGGAGAGAGTGTGAGAGTGAAAGAAAAAAAGAAAGAGAAGGGGAGAACTGAGGAGAGATAGATAAGTGAAGAGAAAGATGGAAATAGCAAGGGTGCAGTACAAGAAGAAAGAGGAGTGGAGTAAGAGAAGTGGAAAGAGCGTTGGGTGAGAGATACGCGTAGAGAGAGAGAGAGAGAGATGGAGTGATGGCGATGGAGATAGAGGTGGGGAGAGAGAGATTGAAGCGTCTGGGAAAGCATTGGAAAGAGGGTAGAGTATGTGCTGGGAGAAAACGGTAGAGAGAGGGGAGGTGGAAAAGAGAAGTGGGGTGAGAGGGAGGAAGAACAGTCATCAGAGAGAGAGAGAGAACTGGAGAGAAATATTAAGCTATCGAGGGCTCGGGAAAGAAAGAAAGAAAGAAAGAAAGAAAGAAAGAAAGAAAGAAAGAAAGAAAGAAAGAAAGATGAGAGGAGGGTTCAGTTGAGAGGTGGTGTAAGAGAGAGAGAAAGCAGGGAAATAAAGAGGTGGAGGGAGATAAGTACATCAGAACGTAGTGGAAAGAAAATGTCGGAGAGAGTGGTGGAAAGAGAGGTAGAGATAAAACGGCTGTGAGAGAGAAAAGGAGAGTGGGGAAGAGAAAGTTCGAAAGAGAAAATAGTGAAAAGAGAGAGCTGGAGGATGTGAGGGAGTTAATAGAGAAAGAGAGTGTGTGAAATGGTTAGAGCGAAAGAGAGAGAGAACGGTGGAGGGTAAGTGTTGAAAAGAAAAAAAGAATGAAGAGCGTATGAGAATAGCGGAAAAAAAGAGACAGAACAGTGGGGAGAGAAAGAGAGAGAGGGTGGAGAGAGAGAGGGGGTGGAGAGAGAGATAGGGTGGAGAGAGAGAGGGTGGAGAGAGAGATGGTGGAGAGAAAGAGAGAGAGAGGGTGGAGAGAGAGAGAGGGATCTGGAAGAGAAGAGTATTGCTGATTGAACTAAATTGATTATAAAAGGAAAATTGAGTTTGAAACGAAAAAAAAAGAAAACGTTTTAATAGCCTAATGAAAAGGATTATTCCTTGCGATTCTTGATTGACGCCATTCCGTACGCCCTCATAAGGCGGACAATGTTTCATTTGCTACGGGACAAATAAGATTCTCCATCTGTAATAAGAGACGCTTTAAACAAGTCCCAGCATTATTGATTAATTGTTTTAAAATAATTATGTCTAATCAAAAACTGCACATAAAATTTCATTGTCTCCCTCTTGCGCGTGCTCTCCCCCTCACTTTCTATCTATCTCAGCCTGTTCATATTTATCTATGTATCTATCTCAGCCTGTTCATATCAATATATCTATCTATCTCAGTCTGTTCATATATATCTATCTCAGTCTGTTAATATATATCTATCTATCTTAAACGCATACATATGCACACCTACTCGCGATAATTTGGTCATTTGGCCATATCTTGGGGAGATGGGTCAGGCCACTAACATATCAGTACCTTCTCATGTATATATATATATGTATACCGGGTTGTAACAGCAAAATTTTACAAATCGTGAAATAGGAAAATTGTCCAATTGTTATTAGGTTGGTGCAAAAATAATGACGTAATAATGTCGTTTTTTGACGTTACGTCAAAAAACGACATTATTACGTCATTATTTTTGCACCAACCTAATAGATTAAGCTTTGAACCATTGTATTAGGTTGGTGCAAAAATAATATCGTTTTTGACGTAAAAAATACGTCAAAAAACGATATTATTTTTGCACCAAACTAATATATTGGAAATGATTAAAGATATCTTACTGGAATTCTCAGAGGTTTTTTATGACACTATTGGACTCTCAACAATTGGAATGTATAATTACTCTCTAAGTTTAGCAGAAAAATGGTGTTGAAATCGATCATAAACGAAAATGACATGTTTATTATTAATTAATCATAGCTAAGGATCGGAATCTCATGAAGGACTGAAATAGAATTCAAATATATATATATATATATATATATATATATATATATATATATATATATATATATATATATATTATTGCAGGATCATTTTCCAACTTATTCAAGATGATCTTCGCCCTCTCTAACCTTGCAACTTTCTATCCTGGAGTAACAGGGTGCCTTACATGTTTTCGCGTATGATTTCATTTTCAATTCAATTTCCACTGCTCTTTAGACAGTCTTAGCTGAAATTCCTCTCTCGTGTGCTAAAAGTCTTATGAATTGATTTGGATCTTTTCTAATCGATCTCTTTAGATCTAAGTTGAAATGATAATCTCTCTTCCTGTTACGATGAACTGATCCAGTGTTCCTCTCTACTGTTCAAACTTATTCACCATTTTCGTGAATATTCTTGAATGTCTTTGAATATCGGTAGGTTGGTTGTTGTCTGAAGGCCTCAATGGTCTTTTTACTCTGACCATTACTCAGTTGGGAAGGCATAATGAGACCGACACAGAACGATTCTGACTTATTCTCTTTGTAGCTGAATAACTTCAATTTTTTCCAATGATTCTTACGACAAATAGTGTCAAGATGGCTAACCGTTTTATCTGAAAACTTTGAAAAATGAAAATCAGTTTGTTTAGTGATCTTTAGATATTTAATTAATGGGATGGACACATATCACATGATGTTATACGATTTGTACAATTTTACTGTTACATTCAGTATATAATATATATATATATATTATAATAAATTATAATTAAAAAAATAAATAAATATAAATTAATAAATAAATAAATAAAAAAGAATTTAAAATCGCTCCATAAAAGCTTTATTGTTTCAATATTATGATTGTACTTCATCAGGCGATGGTTGGTAACTGGTAATAAAAATGATTTTTATAGAGAAATTTAAGAACAAATCGTTATTAAAGTGGGGGGGGGGCATAAGGCCAGAATTAAAAATATACTTGTGGGTATGTCTCGATTAAGCAATTAAATGTCGGATCAACGCTAAATAGAAAAATAATATCGGATTGGGGGAGATGGGGGAGTTATTTTTACACGTCAAGATAAACCGGGAATTTGATATGGCATTCTTGGCGATTGTTTACTAGTAGTATTGAAACATGAAGGCTTTTGTGTAGAGATTTAAAATGTTTTTATTATAAACTCTGATGATATATATATATATATATATATATATATATATATATATATATATATATATATATAGATATATATTAGAAACGAAGGTATTGGTAAAGTTTCAAAGAACAACTCTACCAAGGAAAAGAAGATGAAAGGACCAAATAAAATAAAAAAAGAAAATAAAGAAAAGAAAAGAGAAAACGCAAAAAGAAATAATTTAAAAAATGAAAAGAACTGATTCTTGTCGTCTGACAATCGGTTAGCTTAAAGTTCCCTGAGTGCTCGCTCTTAGTGTTACTGTTCTGACTTAGTTTAATTTTTAATTGAGCACTTTAATTTTTGTCGAAATGGATGTTCCTCTTTTTTCTTTTACTTTTAGCGTTTTCCTTACTTTCATATTAGCAGATGTAAATGCCTACAATATTATACACTAGATATATAAAATTATGTATATATATATATATATATATATATATATATATATATATATATATATATATATATATATATTATAATTTTTTCATATAGACGAAAAAACAGTTTACTCACTACAAAGATGCAACTTCGTTTCGGTGCATTTGAATTGCAACTCGACGAGAGAGAACTCAAAATGGTTATGAACAATTATTTATATATATATATATATACCGGGTGTACCAACAACATTGTCCAAATCGTGTAACAGCATAATTGTTCATCCTAAAAAAAAATTTAATATCTAAAAAGCCACAAGACAAATTCAGTTACTTGTTTCCAGGTTTACAGAAAAGACTTTTAGCTATCGTGATACCATTTGTTGTAAGAATCCTTGAAAACCCTTTGAGTTATTCAGCTTGAAAGTTAAAATCGTTTTTTGTTTTCTTTTGTTTTTGTTTGTTTTTTTGTTGTTTTGTTTTGTTTGTTTTTTGTCCGTGCCACTGTGTCTTCTCAACTGAGCAATGGCGAGAAGAAAGAGATCATTCAAGCCTTCGGTAATAGTACCACCATTTATACTCTGGCTTCTTATTGCCCAAAATGGCGTCAAATATGTGTATTTAAGTAGAAATCCTTCATTAAATTACGCTTATTTACACACTAGAGAGAAAGCCTTAAAAATATATTTTGCTTAATCTTGCCAGTTTCTGTACGATCAAATTTCCCGTTAGTAACTAGTGAATGTCGGTAAGTGTACGTACTAAAAATGGCTTGATGCAGTGAACTTGTCTGTATGTCTGAAAATAATATTTTATTCTAGCCAAGAAACAACGCAGATCATTAAATTCCAAATGTGACACATCCAATGATTAAGACCTTCCGCTTACTGTGCATTCTCAAGAGCTGTCCACCTTCGGATTATCACTTGTTTTCTTCCATAAAACAATGTGTGTAGTCAGCAGTTCAAAGTTCAAAATACGGGGGAAAATTTGTCTGATTCCCCGTCGAATCAAAACCAGAATAGGTGTTTATAACGGACCAGACAGGCGAAGGATAGTTCAAGGTCAGAAAAAATTATCGGAAAATATTGATGACTCTGTCAGAATGCTGTGAATGAAAGATCTTGCCTAAAATTCTTTAAATACCCTCAACAATTTCAGATATATGGACTTTCCGAAAGCATTGCCTCTATTTCAGTTATTTGGGCTGTTTTACGGCAATAAAGACACCCACGAACAGAAAACATAATTTAGATTGTTATTATTATTAATATTATTATTATATAATTGTGCTTGACACTTCCTTTGTTAGTTCGCACGCCCGTTACTCCCTGCCAATGCCTCATAAATAATGTACTATTCGGTCTTGATCGCGTGGAAAGGCAGGACATATTAGAGAGGCTACTTGGTTTCAGTGACAAATAAAGAAAGAGATAGAAGTGTTTAATGTTTCCTGATGTTACCTCATAATTAATGGACTATTCCGTTTTAATCACGTGGAAAGACGGAAAAGACATATCAGAGACGCTACTTGGTTTCAGTGATAAAAAGAAAGAGAGATAGATGTCTTTAACGTCTCCTGCTAATACGTCCTAAATAATGGACTATTCCGTTTTGATTGCGTGGGAAGACAAAAGACATATTAAAGATGTGACTTGGTTTGTCAGATATTGAACGAAAGAAGGGAAGATATGAAGTGTTTAATGTCTGTTTCAGTGAAATGGTAAACCTTGTCAATTTCAAATCTTTTCATTTGTACTCCCTTACTTCTTAAAAATAAAGACCAATATTCGTATTTATGATTGTTATTGCAACATTTTGTTAAAGTTGTTAAGCCCAAATATTACCTAAAGAATTAAGATTCATCATAAATTTCAAATATGACATTTTCACGGTCGAAACTAGTTGTTATTATTATTATTATTATTATTATTATTATTATTATTATTATTATTATTATTACCATTTGTGTATGTTATGTTCCTGCTTTGTTTCCTGTAGAGCTGGGTCCAAATTATGGTCCTTTGGCCCTATAGGAGAATTGTCATTTAATTAATAGCAATGTTCTTAGTATATGGGATGTTCCTAGTAGGGCGATCTACTGGGCAACATTTATAATATTGTTATCTGGGATACTGTGAGTAAAATTGTCCATTCCTTTTCTCACGAGGCCCAGAGTTCCAATTACTATTGGTACAGTCTCAGTCATCATTCCCCACATCCTGTTAATCTCAATCTCCAGTTCCTTGTATTTGGACAATTTATCGATATTATTATTACTATCATTATTATTATTATTATTACCAACAGTATAAGATATTAGTTGCTGGCAAAAACTTTATTTTCAGGTTGCGACTCGGGACTTAAAAAACTAAACAGATCATTTCAATACTTTCCGAAAATATCCTTTTCTGTTCGCAACAGGCAAGCGTTTGTAATAAACTCTATTTCCAAATCCCAATCTAATATCCCTAAGGTTCTTCCCCCCCCCATTTTCTTCAACAATCCAATATTCCAATGGTCACAGATACTATAATGATTTTCTTTGCTAGAACTTTTTCACTCTTACAGGATTTCGTACATTAAATCATTCTACTTATCGATTTTATATTTTCTTCGGCTTCAATTCTCATGCCAAAATGGACAAGTGGCATCTACCTTGTAGCAAATCTTTTTTTTTTCTTTGTCTGTCCCTCAGGCTGTATTTGGCTTATTGTTTTCTAACGTTGTTACTGTCTTTGTCGGAATATCCCACATCATTTTCCTTTTGCTAGTCCCCAACATTTTATTATTATTATTATTATTATTATTATTTGATTTGTTATCCTCTCCGATTCTTAGATGTTTCAGCCGGGTGATGATAATCGTATCTCAGCTTCTACGCGTAGGACTTAAGCAACTTTCAACCTGGCCAGTACCTAGATGAGTGACCACTTGTGAATACCAGATACTGTAAGCTTGGATTTCCCGTTGTTGCAATGGATAATGGCTCCGATAGGCGAGTTCTAATTCCAGTGGGGCTCGTTATATTCACTTGTGCACAGTTACCCTTGGAAAAGGTATGAATCCATATCTTCTTTACTCCCCAGCTATGGGTTAATTATTAAGACTTATATCACAAATAACATTATCATCTTCAAAAATAAAATTGCATAGAAAATATTTAGATTTCGGTATCAATATATATATATATATATATATATATATATATATATATGTGTGTGTGTGTGTGTGTGTGTGTGTGTGTGTGTGTGTGTGTGTGTGTGTGTGATAAAATAGTTTTCGGTATTAAATAACAATATGGAGGTTCGTATTCCGCTAAACAAAAACGACCAACCAAAAAGCATATTCTAAGCTTAGAGACAAAATACTTGCTACAGTACATGAGCCGTTCCAAGCTGTGCTGCTACCTGCGCACTCTCAATGAGATCGGATATCTCTAAGAGGTCCTGCGTGGCAGAAAGATTCCTGGAGATAGTCCCGATGTCTTCCACCCCAAAAGGGACAACTTGAGCCACAGCTTGGTATATTTCTTTGATTTGACTTGCCAGGTCTTGCTACCTCTTCATTTTCGCCTGCTCCGATATTGCGATGTTCTTTCCCCAAGGTACCGTAACCTCTATCAGGATCCATTCATCAGAGCCATTGCTCTCCAAGTGAAAATGGTCGTTTTCCATATGAGATTCACTTATTCATTCTAGGCTACTAACAGTGGTGAATATTCGTACCACTTCGCTGCACACTCGAGGACATACTTCCTACGTAGCTTCCAATGAATTCTGACAGCTATTTCTCTTTCATTGTTCTCTCTCTCACAAGCAGTTATTTCCCTTTTGTCGTAAATGAACGATCAGGAGCAAATCTTAACAAATGGACGCCACACGTCTTCAACATGGCCATAATTTTTTTTATTCATTCTTCCCAATCAGTGTTGTTTTTTTAAACACTTCATTTTTCGCTGCTCTATCGCTATTTCCATGAAAAGTGTTCAGACCAACTACATTCCTTAGTTCCACCAGTTCTAACCTTCAGGGCAAAGACGTACCATTCCACGAACATTGTAACAAAAAAAAACCTTCATTCTCTCCGTATTCCACTGGCGTTAGTTCATCTCGATCGACTCCCAAGAGGACACTTCCCTGATTGCTACAATCTTTACCTGTTCAAGTTTAGGCAGAACGTTAATCTTTCCCATTACATATCCTCATATACTTTGCCTCTTAATCTGTAACATTCTACATCAAGTGGCTCTTCGGACTTGTGCAAGGTTAACATTACTGTAAACGAAATTTAAAATATATTCACCAGACTCTCTCCAGAAACATTAATGAATTGAAGATCTTTAGTAAGAAACAGAATGCAAATATTAGGAAAGTTTTCTCTGAAGGGCTTTTGAAGGTTTAAGAAAAAATTTCCTGTGCAATAACTGAAAGTCAACGCTGAGGAAATATGTATTGAAATCTGAAATCTGTCTAATGGACACTTATTTTTTTAGTTTGCATAGGATCTTAGGTTATATATATATATATATATATATATATATATATATATATATATATATATATATATATATATAGGTTGGTGCAAAAATAATGACGTAATAATGTCGTTTTTTGACGTTAAAAATACGTCAAAAAACGACATTATTACGCCATTGTTTTTGCACCAACCTAATATATATGTATATATGTATATGTGTGTGTGTGTGTGTGTTTTCTGAAACATTTCAGTTTGAATCCCAATCTCAATTTTACGCGGCGATTTTGTCTCTCAAACTGCCGGGGGGGGGCTACATTAAGAGAAGCCATTTCTACTTTCTTAATCCCCTACATGAATGTTATCTCATGTTTTAAAATTACTATTCTTTTTCAATTGTCATTACATCTATTGGTACCGCTGCAAGTGGAAAATAATAGATAGATAGATAGATAGATAGATAGATAGATAGATAGATAGATAGATAGATAGATATGAATATAATCTGATAGAAAGATGAAAAGAATTATATCGATAAAGAGATATGAATAGAATTAGATAGATAGATATTTATTGACTGAATACTATATTAAATGAATAACATCACTCCACAAATTAATTTATATACATTTAATTTTTTCTCCTTACTTATGGATTTTATTTATTTTATTTTTTACTTTTTATTGTCCATTTTTTTCTAACTACCCAACCCCCTGTCTCTATTAATAATCTCGAACGCTAAACATAATTATTTTATATTATCGCTCTGAATGGAAATTTAAAGACATAAGACATTATTATTTTGCGGCCTAAGAAATGCTGATAGCATTTACAGAGAATACCCGATCTATGAAAAGATGTAGAAAGTGAATTAAGTTTACTTAAGTAAATTTCGTCCAGACACGACATTCAAAGAAATTCGAAAAATATATCCGAAAAAATCATATTACCCACCAAACATTTTCTACTTCCATCGTTAAAATTGCAAAATGATTATCCTGTCAACCACTGATCGATAATCAGTCATTATTTTCTCTGCTTTCCTATTATTAAAAGTATTCAAATGCCAAATGCGTTCAAGTATTTTGTTTAGAAAAATGCAAAGAATGGCTCCTTCCCGTTTGATTACCGCAAGCACTTTCTTCCTTGTCCGCAATCATATCATTGACTATTAATAAAAAAAAAAAAAAAGTAACTGCCACTAATAGAAATAATAACAAAATTTAAGAGACTAACAAAAGAAAATATCAGACATAAGTCTGGTTACACAAAGTACAATTTTTGCTGTGTCGATTTGTCAAGAAGGAGACTTCCTGATGTTATCCGACTGGAGGGCTCGATCCCAGCATGTAGCACCTTTGGAAAGTACCTGAAAACCATACCACGGGTTGCCCCAAGCCTTGTGAGTGTAATTTCATTCTAACCATGAGCCCCAGGTTCGAATCTCACTATGGTCGTTTTGTCAAGAAGGAGACTCCCTGATGTTATCGGACTGGAGTTGGGGAACGATCCCAGCATGTAGCACCTTTTGAAACTGTCTGAAAACCATACCACGAGATGACCCAAGCCTTCTGAGTGAAATTGGGTAGACAGAACCCTTGGGTGCCGTTGATAGCTGAGCTAGCACAAAGTCACAATTCATCGGGGCCAAGTGCTTGAGTGGGTTGGCCTTGGTCAAATTGTTGATCATGCTAGATAACACGCTCTTTCCCAGAAACTGTAACAAATGTCTGTTCAGCATATTTGCAGCATAAAACACAGGTGAGCTCTGTGGGTGTTGAATAAACACAAATGCGCCTGAGCAAGCGTCCGCAACAGCGATTGGCTAACCACCCTAGTAGACGGGTATCCTCAAATACGAGTGGCTAGCTATATATATATATATATATATATATATATATTGTCACGTGGCCGAGTGGTTCGAACATTCGCTTTCTGACTATGAAACCCAGATTCGAAACTCAACAAGATCGATTTCTATGGAAGGAGTCTTCCTGATTATATGGGTGTGGAGGGAGCGATGAAAACTTTCAGTACCTTTTTTAAAATGTCCGAAAGCTATGGCCAGTGTTGACTCAAGGCTTGTGAGTGAAATTGGGTCCGTCACTGGCTGTGTTGGAACAAAATCACAAGTCAACGTGAGCGAGAGTTTGATTTTGCTGGCGTTGTTTAGATTATTGATCACGTTAGATAACACACTCTCACTAAGAAACTATAAGATCTGCTCAGCATAGTTGCAGTTTAAACCAGAGGTTGGCTCTGTACGTATTGAATAAACACAAATGCACCTGAGCAAGCGTCTACAAAAGGGAATGTCTAGACGCCCTAGTAGACAGGTATCCTCGAATACGAGTGAGCAGCTATATATACATACATACATACTTCAGGAAGTCGGCGATCATAGCTCTCGACAGGAGGTTTGAGGAACGTGAAACTACCTGTTAATTACTGTTGTTCCCAGGTCCACCCTGACCCGCGGTGGTAGCACCTGTTAGGGTCCCAGCTATGGGAAAACTGGCGTCAAAGCACCTATGAAGTGTAAAAATAGGTTTTTATAGAAAAATATACCAGTAATACATTAAAAAAATATTACCAGCAATATATTTGACTCTCAACAAAATCCCACTTTACAAAAATACGTCAATGAAACCTGATCTAAAAAATACTTTTATTACAAAGTATACATACATACATACATACATACATACATGCATATAGAGAGAGAGAGACATGGTGCGATGGGTAAATTGTCGACATTTTATATTTTAAATTTCGGGAATGAGAGTCATTTGCTTTTTATTTTGTTTACTGAACGGCATAGTAGGGTCAGTTGGGTATCGTCTTTGAGAAAAAAATAGATCAAGACGCAATTCACTCCACCAATAATTTAGAAACGTCATGCTGTACTGTTTGCCATCGCGGCGGAAGCACCGGTACGAACATTTCAGATTGTTTGGATATCAATCTGAGGACAGTGCAGAGAATTAGGAAAGTGTTGAGTCTAATAGTGATTACGATGGTACTGCAGCATGTAAAACTTACTCTGATCATTCTGATAAGGAAAGAACTTGATGGTGGGGCCTCACATTCAACACGGAGGCCTACATAAAATACTTTGATGAGGTTGTGCTGCCTTTGGTCAAGAGAGTGGCCGCTAAAAGACCCCATGTCTGGCAATAGGAGTCAGCACAATGCCGCACAAACAAGAGAAACCCAACCATGGCTGTTAGACAATTTCTACGACCGCAACTGGCCACCTAAATCTCCAAGTATAGGATTGGTGTATACGGAATAAATTCCAGTAACCAACAAAAACTATTCTTAAAAGAGTGCTCAGTACAGAGTAGAGCAAATATAATTATTTATTCGACAATTATAACATATATACGTTATAAGATTATTACAAAAATAGTCATTTTTTCGACACTTCTGGTGTCTTATCAAGAGATGGTGTTGAAACAAAATGGATATTTTTGTAGTGATTTTATAACATATTCACGTTAAAATTTTCGAATAAATAATTACATATATATATATATATATATATATATATATATATATTCACCTGTTGCAAATTCTCTATTGCTATAAGTCAACGTTATCTCCAAGTTTAAGTTCTGACGATCTATAAACAGACTTCTTTCGAGCTTTGATACTAAACAATCTTTGATATTGCTAAAATTAGTCGGTCTATTCAAAAGCTACCAACGCATTCTTTTTTTTTAAATTGAAAACCAAATAAAAGCAGAAAACTTCTTTTTCAATAAATAAATCTAAAATAAATCAAGATGGACTGTCTGCAAATAACTTATCGTTCTTTTCGGCACAGCTTTTCATTCGTTGTTAAAATATGAACTTGACTTTGATAATCAGAATTACATGCAATGGTTTATTCAATGCCTTCATGAACATTTTTTCTATTTTGGCATAAGAGTTTAAAGAATAATTTACGTCTGAGTCAAGAAAAAGATCTACTGAAAACTCAATCCTGTATTTATAATACAAGATAGATCTTTCCAAGAACAATCCATCTTCATAAAATGGAAAGATATGCCCCAAACGCATAACTAAATAATGGTTAGTCTTTTTGAAGACGGGAAAATAATACCGTGTACCATTCCTTTTTAACATTTTCATTATTAACTAAATTCGGTGTGTTTAATTCAAGGGCGTCTTCTAGAAGTCACGAACTTTGATAATTATAGCTTCTTATTCGTGCAACACTAAATATTTTTACTTGCAGATGTTAACTCGGGATAGGTAAAAAAAAAAAAAAAAAAAAAAAAAAAAGACATAAATGAAAGAAAAAAAGAAGAGAGAAAAAATAAAATGAAACGATGAATTACTTGCCCAAGGTCTATCGATTGCACGTATAAACTTACTTTTAGATTGGATAAGAAATTTTTAATGCATTTTTCTCAGAGCGCGAACCAACAGACGCCGGATGTCGTGGAGTATTTTTCTTTTAGTATCTCTCACTTATCGATTACATAAAACATGATTATAATCTTATATAAGACGTGCTTGTCTGACTAACTGACTCTTTCACTCACACACTTTCTCTCTTTTTGCTCTCCCTTTCTATTTCTTTCTTTCACTTTCACGATGTCTTTCTACCTGTCTCTATTTTTCTCACTGACTCTCTGGGTATACTTCTCTTTCTATGTTTCTTTTACTTGTCGGAGAACTGAGCTGCTAGTCAAGACATGATCCTGACAAAAGGCCAGGAGAAACTGTTTTTTATAAGAATAAACAGAAACACCGTAATCGTAATATCATATGGTTTAGTGCAGCTTTTAATCGTAATGTTCAAACTAATATCGGAAGAATTTTCCTAAATTTGATTCATAAGGAAAAATAAATTTAACAAAAATAATGTCAAGATCAGTTATAGCTGCGTTAATAACATAGATAAATCTATATCCCAACATAACAACATTATATTTAACAAATATATTTCCAACAAAGACAACGTTAATTTGTTTTGTTTTTAAATAAATGCAACTGCCGAAAAATGTGATCTGTCCCTTAAATGGTTAATGTATGACTGACAATACTGTATTCCAAGCTAGCATACATTCCAGTAACGATGTTAAATTTTACTTTGGTTTCACCGAAAATTCTAGGAAATATTCTTTCTACCATCATCGTGTGAATTTAAACAATATAAAATACAAAAACAGCACTGATGTCTCTAAATATATTCGAGAGTTAAGGAATAATGGCAACAGACCTTTTATCTCATGGGATATTATAGCTAGAGCCAAATTCTATAACGGGAAAGAAAATACAAGTAATTTCTGTCATGTTGAAAAATTTTTTAAATCTTAAAACACCTATATAAACCTAGCTTATTAAACAAGAGAAATGAATTGATGATTATTATGTAGGTGATAAAATAAATATCTGCTTAAACACGATGATCAGGATTAATTTTTTAATCTCTTTATCTGCTTAATATAAAAAATGAATAATCACAACTCTAAAATATTTTTTCTTTTATATATATATATATATATATATATATATATGTGTGTGTGTGTGTGTGTGTGTGTGTCTGTGTGCGAAAAGTGTGTGTATATAAATATAAATAAATATATATATATAATTATTTATATATTATATGCGCGGTACTTTTTAGAAAGCGCTCAATATTAGAGATAGAGCTAGCATATTTGGTTGGATTGATGTGAGTTTGTGACTCTGGGTTTCACGCTTTTGCGATCGTCAGACAAACGGGTTTGTCTGACGATCGCAAAAGCGTGAAACCCAGGATCACAAACTCACATCTATCCAACCATATATATATATATATATATATATATATATATATATATATATATAAATCACATTTATTTTAAATGTCAAATATATTTCTTTCTAAATTAAGATCTATAATCCCAGTATCATATATGACTGCGCCAACGTTGTAATAACCGGATATTTTTAAAAAATTAAATTATGTAAAGGTCCGTCTATACTCGGCATATGAAACTCCGAGTCGTGCTATCGGTGTGGGATATATATATATATATATATATATATATATATATATATATATATATATATATATATATATACGTGTATGTGTGTACAATTTTAGTTAAATACCAACGAAAGTTCTTTGTTAAGTCATTTTTGGGGATGTTCCAGATTATTACCTTGGTTTCGTATTCATATTTGGAAAGATATTTTCTAATGTCTGAATTATCAATGATCAAAGACTTATGTTTGTTTGTTTGTTTGTTTGTTTGTTTGTTTTTTTGTTTTGTTTTTTTAGCGATCACAAAAAATCTAAATCATTTTATAACAGCTGTTCTTCATGACACCACGTTCATTTCAAATTTCATACATACACAGGGAGTTATGTAAGAAGCCAACCTCAGACGGAAAAGCCCGAATCCTGCACACCATTTTGAAAAGAAAATCCACGTTCGAAGAAACTTCCCACAGCCACACACCTTCATTCCAATCTTAATTGACGAAGTCTAGAAGTTATTATAGAAGTCAATAATTCTACGTATAAAAGATTTATTTTCACATTCTTATTCATCTGTACACAGGTAACATTAAAATGTCATAGTAATATGTAATACCAGTATATATTTTGACCAGCTAAAACTGATGCTTTGACTTTTTTGTCTGTCAGTTATCTCTGTTAGTTTAAAAGATAAAAGAAATTTTAGAATCAAAATGAGAAAGGAAAATGTTGAGGAGAGAGAAAAAATATACTAATTTTGCTCATATCTTAAATGATATCTTTCAACAGTTTTTAACAACGATCTTTTACAACAGACATTAATATCGATTGTCTTACCTTTTTTTAGATATTTTCTTTGCGTTAATTTTATCGGCACTTTCTGTTAATGGGATCGGTGTTTACATGCTCCGGTCCAGATTGTTCACGTGAAAAGAAACCAGAAAAGAATTCGAAAGTCAAACCTATTGATTGCATTACAAAATACAGACAGTGCTTTTCACTTGGAGAAGTATTCCTTTGAAGTGCTTTTTTAGTTAATCCCAATAAAAATAATCTTTTTTTTTTTTTCATTTTAAAAGCTAAATTATCGTAAAATTCATATCCAAAAAGAGACTATATCTTTTCCAGTCGAATAATATTTTACTGTCTAACTTAGCTTTGTATTTCATAAAAGAATCTATCAAAATAATATAAATAAATGTTTGTTAAATTTTTGCATTGGCACCAAGAGTGACGTCATTGAGGAACACTACGTCACTGCCAGTATCGAAGGTCGCAACATTATCAACTTTCACTTTGCAGACGACACAAATGATCTAGCTAACAAAATGGAGGAACTCGTCAGTTTAGTGAAGAAACTGGATAAAACATCCTCCAGATATGACATAAGGATTAATACTGAAAAACAATCCATGACAAAGTAAAATGGCGCTCGAGCAATTTAAAATATATTGGCCTCGAAGTTATAGTAGTGAGCTAATTCAACTATCTTTTCTCGATTATAAGTCTCTAGAATACAATAGAAAACTTTTCCTTTTGGCACACTCGGGACTATTTCCAGGTTTCTTTCTACTTTGCAGTTTCTAATCAATTCAGAATTGGTTAAACATCTCACCTGACAGGATCTTCTTTCAGAAAAGCAACATGGTGTTTGCTTCTCTAGGTCAAGAGCTGATATGCTAACAGTTATTGCTGAAAGAGTCTGTCCAACTTTAGATAAGAATGGTGAAGCTTTGGATTACTCAAAGGTATTTGACAAATTTTAGCCTATTGGCCTTCTTTACAAGTTGAAACGTTCTGGTATTTCTCGGCGAATTTTTGAACTGATTCACTCTTTCGTATTGAATCTCGAAATGAAATTTCTCTTGAATGGCCACTCTTCTAGATTTTTTTGTATTAATACAGACGTCTCCCAAGTCTCTATCCTTGGAGGGACGCTGTTCATAATTTTCATGAACGACCTTTTTGATTGGTACGAATACTCAACTTGGTATCTATATTGATTTAATCTTGTCTTAACAGTAAATCTGATCGGTTCGAAAAGGTCAAATTGTCAGCTGATCGAAAAAAAACGACCAATTTTCTCTTGTTAACTCGGCCAACCGTTGCTTTGTTAATTTAAACGCCTCCAAAACAAAACTACATTCTATTAATCATCTGACAGACCATTTTTTACCTTCCACTAGTATGGCTGATGCTAACCTCCAGGAGAGTAATTCATTGCGCCTTCTTATGAAGTAAAACAATTATATCAAATCAATTGTTACGTCTGCTGCTAAAAATGTTGGTTCCCTGTGTCGTGCTAGGCAATTTTTCTCGCCATAATCTGACATATTTATACACCATTCGTCCTTACTTTGAAATACTACTGACACATCCTGGTCTAGTGCCCCTGCCATATATTTAGAAATTATTAATCAAATCAAAATAAGAATCTGCAATGTTTTTGGTCCTGACTTGGTATCGCGGCTTCAGTCTTTTCCCACCGTCATAACGTAGATTTCCTAACCCTTTTCTATAAATACTTTCAGGGTAATTTTTATGATAAACTTTCCTCCGTACTATATAGGTTTTATAATTTTAAGTACAGTACTAGATTAGTGACAATGTCTCATCATTTTACAGTTGACAACACTAGATGTAACCGTAAGTTCTATCCAAACAGTTTCTTCGCTCGCACTTCTGGCTTGTGGAACTCTCTCCCGGTTTCTTGTTTCCTAGTCAACTTCAAAAGTTTAAATGCAACGTCAATTGTTACCAAATGTCTTCTTGATTCCACTTCATTTTTCTCCCCACTTAATATTTTTCTCTTATTCTTTAACATTCATTAACCCCTTGCGTCTTAGTGGCTTTATTGCTTTGCTTAGGGTGAAATTTTTGTTTAAATTTTTGAGAGCCCTTTAAGTGAGACACATAATCATTTTCTTGATATCATAATTACAGAATTGTGAAAATAGACGAAAAACCCTATCTATCTATCTATCTATCTATCTATCTAAATAACTATCTATCTCTCTATCTGTGTGTCTCACTATGTTCATATCTATCAATCTATCTATCGATCTACCTCACTCTATTCATATCTATCTATAATCTTCTGTTCATATTTTTCTTGAGTCTATTCATATATATCTTTCGTCTACTCATATCTATCTTTCGGTCTTTTCATATCTATCTCATTCTGTTCATATCTATCTCAGTATCTCAGTTTTTAATATCACTCTCTACAAACACACACATATATATATATATATATATATATATATATATATATACAGTGCATATTTTTGTTTCATCCTGATAGATTTTTTGAAAGAAATTGTAAATTATTTAATAAATGTTTCACTTAGCGAATGCATAGCTTAATTAAGATTTTTTGATTATTTTAAAAACGAGACCATTTTCGTAAAAACATTATCTTAGTCGTTATCTTAGTCGTTCACTTATTGTGCAGAGCAATGTATATATATATATATATATATATATATATATATATATATATATATATATATATATATATATATATATATATATGATGTTGATGATGATGAGTGGACCAAACAATTACACAAATGTTCGTCTACGAATCTCCGGAGTAGAGGTGCTGAATATAATATCACTCAGCTAACTGACCAATTTCCTACTTGCATTAGTACTTCTCTCTCTCTCTCTCTCTATATATATATATATATATATATATATATTCAATTGTATGGATATGAGTTTGTTACACTGAGTTTCATGCTTTTGCGATTATTACAGTTTGTCTGAATGACGGCAAAAGCGTGAAACCCAGGGTCACAAACTCATATCCATACAACTGAATATGTTAGCTCTATTACTGATATTGACCGCTTTCCACTAAGTACTGCGCATATAAAATAAAATATATACAATATATATATATATATATATATATATATATATATATATATATATATATATATTAGAGATAGATAGAGAGATAGATAGATAGATATATAGATTGATTGATTGTGTATATTTAGGCAGCAGTTTTTCATTGATGCATGTTTCATTAAATAATATAGACAAGTTTTGTCTATTTATTTTAAGTAAGTTCCTTTTATTTTGTCTGATAAGCTTAATAACATTATCATTGAAAGAAGAAAGAAAATCACAATATTGATACATATTTTTTAATCCTATCTAAGCTTTCGGCTTACATAAGCCATTATCAAAGATAACAATTACATTTCAATGCATCAAACAATACACGGACAAAACAATAATGGTAGTCTGTTTTTGCTGCATGAAAGATTTCAAAGATACTTTCCAAATATATAAAAAGATAAGCAAAATGCATGTGTTGCTTCTATTCTCTAGAAGAATAATTTGTAAAAAAAAAAAAAGAACAATATGGCAACGCAAATTACTTACGATTACTTTGGACCCAGCAATATAATTCAAGTAATAGATTATGTTTTCTTTTTTTTTTTTTTTTTTCAAAATCTAAACCACGTTGATCCCTTGCAGGCTAACTCGTTAGTTTTTTCGATTATCACTCAGCGTTCCGTTCACCTGTGTAACGTCGTTTCAGGCTAAGCTTGCTAAATATTGACAGGTAAAGCGTACACGTCTTAGGAGATTCACGATAACTAATAATTAACTTCAGGCACAGATGACAATATGGCCGTGATGTAAGACTTTGTAACAAAAATAAATATATATATATGGGATTAGTAATTTCGTCTTGCGTTTTGTCACGTCGTGAGTACTGCTGAATCCTTAAAAATTACGCCAATCAAGCAACGATTTGCTGGCAATCAATGGAACCAAAACAAACAACAGAACAGTAACCGTTCTGGACACAAAAATAACAATCACGAATTCTGTAATCCCTAAATTCGAGGGGGCACCACATCTTGTCCTGGGTAAGACGATAAACTGCGTCCAACATGAAGGACTCTGATCAGGAGGTTTTGATGTGCGTGAAACCACCTTTTAATCACTGGTGATCTTAAGTCCACCATAACCCGGAGTGGTAGCACCTGTTAGGGTCCCAGCTATGGGTAAATAGTTAACCTCCCAAAATGGAGTCAAAGCACCTTAAAAGTATAAAAATAGGTTTTAATCCCAGCAACACTTTCTTGGAAAAATTATTACCAGCAATACATTTTTTTAAATTATATGTTACCAGAAATACATTTTTGGAAAAAAAAAATATTATAGCAATACATTTTTGGAAAATAAATATCACCAGCAATAAAAATCATGTCGACGCTAAATAACCCATTTAGGTTAGTATGCCGTAAACCTAACCAAACCAAACCAAACCAAAATAAGCGCCACATCTAACGCATTCACATCAGCAGTGGAGTTTAATGGGCATGCCATCCTGACGAAGATGAATTCAGAGATTCCTTTCACCTAGACTGGTCGCCACCCAAGGCTATTGGGCATAATCTGTTCTGCTCTTTACTCATAGTTGAAGTGAAAAGAGATAGATTCATTCCTTTCTTAATGGTGTTAGCATGTGTTTGAATGTAATGTTCTCGAATGGAATTCGAACTCGGCTCTCCGATTCCTCAATCCGAGCCACTATCTGTCCATCCACTGTGCCTCCACAAAAAATGAAGAGGTTGAAATTCTCCAACCAACAGATAAACAACGATTCTTGCGTTCGTCCTTTCTGAAAATAGGCGATCGTGATTCTTCAGAATGTCCTTTTTTTTTCTTGCTGGAAGTAACTTTTCACCCTTTGAATTATACACTGTCTCTATTCACATAAACACTGTTAGCAACTGAATTTCCCAACAACACAGTGTCGTGTGTACAAACTTTAACCGCAGCCCTTCCTTCAGCAAGATTATACTCATTTCCTATAGAAATGAATATGAAGTCCGATAAATACCATTATATGAGCTTCAGTTATCTTGAGAAAGAAATAATTTACTAGTTGATCGTTAACACAAAAGGAAATGCCAATGCCAACATCAAAACCAAAACTTCATCCATAGAAGTGCCGAGCAGAATATGAAAGCTGCCGTTCATTACGAGGTCATACACCATGGAAGGACCATCACTGCAACGTATAATTGCCAGCAACAGGATCGAGTAAATAAAGAACTACATCAAACGTGACCTGCTTGTTAAATAGAAAACATTTTATTCTTCATGTTCAAACTTGACTAATGCATGGAATAATAATGCAACACAAAATGTACTTAGAACAAAATGTATTGAAACAACAAAGTGTACACAATATTTACATATAGTCTTTTGTATATTCCTGGGAAGACCGTTCCTGGAGAATGTGTTGACTGAGTCGCAGTCGGGCAGAGTCGCTATTTATCAATCCACCCACGAGGATCGAATGTGGCACAAGGCCGTTTTAATGTGGGTATCCCCGAGCCCGTAGGCTCGGTCAAAAATATGGCCTTTCTGAACCCGCCTAGACGGGTTCAGGCCCTGTCAACCTCCCCGGACGAAACCTTGCCCTTCGGCAAAGCCTCGTCCGGGTTCCCCTCTGCTAATGCAGAGAGTTCGACAGTCGCCGAGGAATCTCTTGATTCCTGTATTTATCAATCCACCCACGAGGATCGAATGTGGCGCAAGGCCGTTTTAATGTGGGTATCCCCGAGCCCGTAGGCTCGGCCAAAAATATGGCTTTTCTGAACCCGCCTAGACGGGTTCAGGCCCTGTCAAACTCCCCGGACGAAACCTTGCCCTTCGGCAAAACCTCGTCCGGGTTCCCCTCTGCTAATGCAGAGAGTTCGACAGTCGCCGAGAGTCTGTCTCTCGGTCTCAGAATCTCTTGATTCCTTCCCTCTCTTCCCGGTATCAACCATATTTATATGGTCGGTACTTCACTATGCAAATTAGGTGGATCCTACCACAACACTTCAGAATGACAATGCTAGGTTATATTTTGAAAAACAAGCCTAAGAAAAAAAATTGATAGCGTTAAGATAGGAAGATCCTTCCACGATCGCCATGCACACAAGATTTGGCACGTGCAGATTTTTACTTGTTTTAATCACCAGAATATTTCATAGGTGGCAGAACATTCTGAAACAAAGAAATTGAAAATTTTCTTTCAAGATTTTCGGAGGGAAAAAAAAACAAAGATTTCTTTAAATGTGGAATCGAAAATTTGCACTTCAGTTTTGGGCAGAGGCTGGAAACATATATAAGTACCTCGTTACTTGACTTTACATATGACGATATTATATTCGAAAAAATAGTTCTAGTGGTATTTTTCTTTACATTTTGACATACGGTTCGCATTTGGACATCGTTCTGTTATAGGTTTTTGTTACTACAATATCCGCTGCATCTTTTAGAAGGAATAAAAACTAAAGACTTGATATTTTGGTTGATAAACGATTCATTAACAACGTGAACTAGATGCACAAGTAATACTGGAAACTAACATCTAATAATTGCATTGATTTTCCTGGCACAGTTTTCATTTTTAGTTGTTTTTTTTTTTATTTGTTTTTCAGCAGGTAAAAGTGCGATGAATATCATTGGTCGATATTATTTTATGTTCTTTGCTAAGAACTGATTATTAAAACGATTGGTTCCATATTGAGGCTCTTTTACGCAGGACTGATGGGTTTGATGTTTCTTTAACAATATTAATACCAGGTATATCAACTCTGCGAATCAGTTTATTTATATATATATATATATATATATATATATATATATATATATATATATATATATATATATATATATATATGAGCATGTGTGTGTGTTTTTCTGAGTATGTGTATGCGTTCAGTAGGCCAAGGTAGATGTTACAAATATTTTCACAGTAAATGTAAAAAAGACGAAGAGAGAGAATAAAGAAAATGTGAAAGTCAAATTGAAAAAAAACGATATAGATAGATAGATAGATAGACAGACAGACAGATAGATAGATAGATAGATAGATAGATAGATAGATAGATAGATAGATAGATAGACTATGAACAGACAGAGATAGATAGATAGATAGATAGATAGATAGATAGATAGATAGATAGATAGATAGATAGATAGATAGACTATGAACGGACAGAGATAGATAGATAGATAGATAGATAGATAGATAGATAGATAGATAGATAGATAGATAGATAGATAGATAGACTATGAACAGACAGAGATAGATAGATAGATAGATAGATAGATAGATAGATAGATAGATAGATAGATAGATAGATAGATAGATATGGACGTACTGTGACAGAGAAATAGACAAAATATTTAAAGATAAATAATTTTAAAAAGAAGAAACGGAAAGGGGGTGATCAAAGAAAGAGAGAAAAAGCTAAAAGAGAAAAAAATTTAGAATGGGATGTAGTCAATATTAGAAAGAAAGAAAGAAAGAAAGAAAGAAAGAAAGAAAGAAAGAAAGAAAGAAAGAAAGAAAGGCTGAAAAATGCAAACACTATCGATTAGAATCTGAACGAACGATGCCTCAGCGATCAGTTATCGAGAAATGAATTCCATGAATCATCATAGTAAAAAATGAAAGAAGATTCTAAAGATATTTCAAAACAACAGTTGTAGTGATTAAGAACAATGTGTTGACGTTTTGCAGAGATTCCGGCGAGGAATCGATAGTGGGAAATCTACCGATATGGAATTGGTGAGAAAGTCGAGAATGATTGGTCGAATAGGAAGATGATAGATCGCATGTATGGCAGACATATTGAACATTCTTTTGATCGTGGAAAATAAGGCCAAACAGAAGCGTCTCTTGCGTAGATAGATAGATAGATAGATAGATAGATAGATAGATAGATAGATAGATAGATAGATAGATAGATAAAGAACAGACTGGCACAGATAGATAGATAGATAGATAGATAGATAGATAGATAGATAGATAGATAGATAGATAAAGAACAGACTGACACAGATAGATAGATAGATAGATAGATAGATAGATAGATAGATAGATAGATAGATAGAGAACAGACTGGCACAGATAGATAGATAGATAGATAGATAGATAGATAGATAGATAGATAGATAGATAGATAAAGAACAGACTGGCACAGATAGATAGATAGATAGATAGATAGATAGATAGATAGATAGATAGATAGATAGATAGATAACAGACTGGCACAGATAGATAGATAGATAGATAGATAGATAGATAGATAGATAGATAGATAGATAGATAGATAGATAGATAGATAGATAAAGAACAGACTGGCACAGATAGATAGATAGATAGATAGATAGATAGATAGATAGATAGATAGATAGATAGATAACAGACTGAAATACATAGATAATATAGAAAGATATATAACTAGATAGAAAGGAGGGATGCATAGGACACCTAAATTTATTTTATGTCGTAAAGTTTGAGATAAGAAATTATCATAATTATATCCTTTATTTTTTCTTTATTATTAAAGAGTTTTTGTCGTAATATCTTCCAGCTTTCTTCAGGTAATTCCTTTCAGGTGCTCTATAATTTCCTTACAATTTCGACCGGAACCCTTTATTCAATCCATGAGACAAATTGTTCCCTTTGCATTTCGGCTTCTTCGCTGCATACACTCGCTTCATTCGCCTTTACGCTGCTTGGGCCGTATCTTCCACCTCAGCTTGAAGTTCTTCAGATTTACTTGAATTTCTCTCTACAGATTTTAGATCAGTTGTAGCAGAAAGTTAGTGACTTCAGTCCCTGGGTCTGGTTGTGCTGATTGATTGGTTCGGTTTGGGTTTTTTTTACGGTTTATCAACTTTTCGCAGATTAATTAAAGCCAGAAAATATATTTAGATTGTAAGAATTTTTTTTTATTTTTATTTTTATTTTTTTGCGATAATAATTAACCTATATCCGGTGGGGGTGACGTGGAGTCATGCCTATGCAAAATTGAATGAACAAACAAGAAATTATAATGTAGATATAATATGGGGATCAATTCTATATTAAAATCAATATATAAACTGATCCCTCACTTTTTGGCCACTGTAGTTTCTAGACATTTATATTCCAGAGAATGCAAATAAATCTACATGTCATGCCTATGTAACTAAGCAGTATTTAATTGATTGATTCGTTTTCTACGGGTTATCAACCCTTTACAGGTTATTTAACGCCAGAAAATATATTTAGATTGTAAGAATTTTTATTTGGGGATAATAATGATTTCGAGATACAAATCTTAGTATAACGAACCCAACTAAAATTAGAACTCGATTCTCCGATTCACCATTCCGAGTCATTATCAATTACACCACCCGCACATCCAAGCTTACAGCACCTCGTATTCCTAGCGCGGTTACCCATCTGGATACTGATCAGGTTCGACGCTGCTTAACATCGGTGATCCTACGGATGTTTTTTACACTCTAAAAATGTGTCTCTTGCACACTGAAAATATTTTCTGGCTTTAAATAACATGCAATGGGTTGATAAACCGTAAAAAACGAATGAATCAATCAGTGGAAGTAACAGACACACGACCGAAAGGCGAATAGACAAGAAAGTATTAATCGATATAAAATAGACAGTGACAAGGGAAAGAGTAATACGGACAAATCTATAGTTGGGAATCGAATAACATGTTTGTTTTGAGATCCCGAAAAGGTTACTCAGTAAGACGACAGACACCTGAAGAAGACCAGTAGGTGTTACAGTTGAAACGTTAGTATAACCGAGATGAGTATTCTGGTCCAAATAGCAAGGCATCTAATAATGCCTGCATCCAAAGAATAAAATACTACTCCAACAAAGAATGTATAAACATAAAAATGTCTTAAAATAATTGTCGGACTTTGTCCATTTCATAATGTGTGACGTCATTTTTTTTACATTTGGATACGCATTGAGCAGATATGAATGTACGTGAGAAAATCATTATAGTTTAAAAACAGTAAAATCGACATCTGTCTATGTTTGAGATAAGATATTATGTACATTATTTACATTATTCGGACTATTGTCCTCATCTTTGTCACCATATCAAGGACACATGGCACAGTGGATAAAGGCGTTGGTTAGATCCAGTGACATGACCCAAAGAGTGTGAGTTCAATACCCGGTTAAGGCAGTGGAGAACTTTCAGAGGGAAAATTAACAGGAGATAACTGATAACTGACATCCATTAAACATGGCACGTGGAACTAGAACAGTGAGCGAAATAAAGGGTTCAGTTCGACATTCCAACCACCTGAAGAAGGCCGGAGCGTACAACGACCGAAACGTTGTAATAAATATGGCAACAAAGATGAGCACAATAGTTCGAATAATATAAATAAAGTAAAATTGACCAGATCCTCCGTGGCTCAATCGGTTAAAGCACGTCAGGCTAACTGACGGTTCCGAATAGGATACAGGTTCAATTCACGTCGGAGGACGAATATTTTCTATGAACATTTCTCAGGCCGTTAATACTGTTTATTATAAACAGAGAATTTACTTAAATGTTTGTATCTGTAAAAAAAGAATGTATAAACATAAAAAAATGTCTTAAAAGAATGGTTTGCTGTCATTTAATTAAAAATGCTTTTGATTACGTTTTGTCTTTTTTGCCTCCATTTTCTAATCTTTTCTCTTTTTTAATTACACTCTATTTTTCTCTCTCACTTTCCGTTTCTTTCTTCCTTCCTTCTTTCTTTCTCTCTCTACTTCGATATCTCCCTCTTTATTTATCTCTCTACGTATCTCTCTCTATCCATCTATCTTTCTTTCTTTCTCTCTCCCCCACATTCCCTTTCACTCGCTCTATCCCTCTCTACCTCGCTCTCTTTCTTTCTTTTTCGCTCTACATCTCTATCTCTCTCTACTTCTCTCTATTCCTTTCTTTCTCTCTCACTCTTCTTCTCTCGCCCTCTTTCTGTCTCGTTCTCTCTATCTCTCTACTACGCTCTCTCTCTCTCTTTTCTCTCTCTCTTTTCTCTCTCTCTCTCTCTCTCTCTCTTTTCTCTCTCTCTCTCTACTGATTTTAGTTCCTTTATATCCGTCGTGTGCTTTTTATTTCGGTTCGACTTTCGAACCATAGAAACGGAATAATCATTTCATTTCTACGAAGAAAAAGAAAAGAAAAAATTAGAACAAAATATCTTCCATATTCCGCCTCCTTAGAATAATATATATATATATATATATATATGTCTTTTGATTTCCTTCAGTTTCAAACACAATTTCAGTATCCGAGCATGTAATTGATTTGAAGCCTACCTTTTCAACACGAGCAGGCAGAAGTGCACGTGCTGAGACATTAGAGGAAATTCATAGCACAAAGAAAACCTTCAAATTTACTAGAATTTCTCCAGACAAATATTATGTATGATATCATAAAGAGTTATAATAATCTTGAATTAGTCTTTATTATATGAACATGTCTTTATTAATTTCTACCCTCTTTTATATTATTTTTATTGGGGTTTTTTCTGTCAGGTCGTTTTTACATTCTACGACCATAAAGCAAGCGGCTTTGAATGGAAATGAAAAAGTAGCTTCCAACCAAATTTGAACTCATATTCTCTATTTTTTCATCCCCATTTTTTTTATATAGAGAGCAAAACTTCTCATTTTCCAATTGTTATTCCATATCACAGTGGTTAATTACAGCTAGTGATGGTGGTAGTGTTGGAGGAGGAAGAGTTGAAGAAGAAGAAGAAGAAGAAGAAGAAGAAGAAGAAGAAGAAGAAGAAGAAGAAGAAGAAGAAGCTAATAGTTTTAAATTTTTCGAATTTCTTAGATCTGGTATTATCATTACTCTCAATCTATGACTTGCCTTTCTTTCATTATATTTTTACTGGACCTTGAACAATAAACACTGCGTTGGGAAATGATAATTATTTTTCCATTTTCCTTTCAATATCCCTATAGATTAAGCACTTCAGATCATTGCAGATCCCTTCCAATCCAGATTAAAAGATAATCACATTTCCTAAATGCTAATGGTAACTTTTATAAAATTTAATAAATTCAGATACAAATTAGTTTTTAAGAGAAACTAATTTTAAAAAAATGTCGGAATTAGACAATGTGGTGTCTGCGCACAGTAATAATCACTTTTTTCCAAATTTTCATATCTTTATCACGAACATCCACAAAAGAGAAGTTTTATTATATTTTATCAAATTTAATAGGGGTCCAGTTTGCTATGTAAGATCATTGGAAATTGATCCCTCTTATGAAAACCAAAACAAATATGTTCACACGACAAGTTAATTGAAATTCATAAACTGAGGTGCGTAATCGATATTAAAATATATGAAAAATAAGAAATAACTCCCGATTACGAATTTCAAATTATATCACATTTTAAGAAATTACGTTGTATGGGCATATTTGTTTTTGGCTTCCGTAAGGGGATCAATTTGCAAACAAACCTGACAGCCAAATAACTTTTAGAAAATTTAATTAAAAAAAATATCTCCGTGATCGTGAATACCTCTCTTTCTTTTTCTCCTCTGTGTCACGTGACACTTTCCAAAGCACTTACTATCCCCTTGTAACCCATAGCAGTGTTTATCCCTTTGCTAGGCCTACTACACCCCCTTTCATCAACGATTCGTACAAACAAGCCATTTCTCTTGCCGCCCATCTGATCTGTGAGGGAAATGGCCAAGAAATGTGTTCAAGCCATTTTAAATGTCTCTTTCTGATTCTCAGTATAGCGATTTTCCAAGCATAGCTTAGATGTGGCACAAGGCCGAAAGTAGGGAGCACCCAATGAGGATTGAAGTCACTACTCAGTTGCAATTGTTCTAGCGAGACAAGCTTGCTAACCATTACACCGCCTCGATGTGCCAAAAATGATTTTTTAATCGTAGCTTAGATATAGCACAGGGCCAAATGTATAGGGCTCCCAATGAGGATTGAACTCACTACTTAGTCGTAATTTTTCGAGCGAGACAAGCTTGCTAACCATTGCACCACCTCAAGATGCCCTGAATGTCCAAGCGCAGCTTAAATGTGACACAAGGCCGAAAGTATAGGGCACCCAGTGACGATCGAAATCGCTACTCAGTCATAATTGTTCTATCGAGACAAGTTTGTTAACTATTACACCGCCTCGTGTTTCCCCTGATTCTCAGTAGATGTGTTGCTCTTGTTACCATTCTCTTGAAGACTTCCACGTTGTTTACTCGGTCCGGCCATAGAATTCTCAGTATCCTTCTGTAGAAGAGCATTTCCGTTACATCCATTTTTCTCTTCATCTATGAGGAGATTCTCCGGCATTCTTTCTTACTAACGATATTTTGCCTCTTTCTTAATACTTTGCTTAGCTTTTAAAATGCATCTTTTGCTATCTCAATGAGCGTTCGGATTTCGCTGTCACATTTTCTATCCCCTGTTAAAACTCTTCCCAGATATTTAAAATTATGTGTGTTGGGTGCCGACATATCCAATTCTTAACTCGCATCTTGGGTTTTGTCTCCCGAGCTGATGACCAGACTTTCTATCTTCTTACAATTGAACTTTAGTCCGTTCTTCTTGCTTTCTTTTACCACCCTATGTTGGAAGTCCTTTAGATTTCTTTTTAGCAACCATCAGCACAGTGTCATTTGCGTAGCTTATATTGGCAACATTAAACCCACCGATAATAAATCCTTGTAGAGTATCCAGCTCACTTAGCCTAGCTAAAGAGGTTGAATAAATCTGGTGAGAAGACACGTTCTTGTCTCACGCGCTATCCGTACGCAAGCGGTTTGCTCCCAATAGATCTTCTGTATTATTCTAACATCATTTTTAAATAGATTGTGCTTTCCTAACAGTTCAAATATATCCTTGTGCCGTACCTTGTCAAATACTTATGCGTAATCTATAAAACATAAATGCACTCCCTTCTGCATTTTTATTGCTGTGTGTGTATGTGTGTGTGTGTGTGTGTGTGTGTGTGTGTGTGTGTGTCCCCGATAGCTTCTCATCATAAATATTTTTCCAATATCCTTGAAAAAGCGGAACTACTCTTGTCCTATTTCCGTTTAAATTCTTCTTTGCGCTCTATTTATCAGAATTCGCATCATTAGTTTGGTTATGTGGCTCATGAAGCCGATTGTCCAGTGGAGCACACATTCATTTGAATGTTTTCTTAGGACGATAGATTTACTGAAATCCTCCGGCATACCGTCACTGTCTTATATTTTGTTTATGACTTCTCTGATCCTGTCGATGCTGAAATCGTCTAAGGCCGAGAGCATGTCCCTTACGATCCCATCAGGGCCTACTGCTTTGTTCCTGTTCAACTTGTGAAGTATTAATGTTACTTCAGGGTACCGCTTCCGTATTTTTAAGCCGTATAGGCTTAGTTCTCGCATCATGAAAAAGTTCTTTAACGTAATCGTTCCAGCTTTGTAGTATGCTACGATTTACCAATGATTTTTCTTTTGATTTTGTATAGCCTGTTGATTGGCACATGTTTACCTTCTGCTCATTATTTTATTCTATTGGGGCTACTTATTCTATTCGTGTTGCTCACCCTTTCTATTTCCGCGCACGTTTCGTTGAGCCATTCCTCTTTAGCCTGCTTGCATTTGTTATTTAATTTCTGGGTTTCATATTCGATGCTATTTTCCATGTTTGTTGTGGCTTTTTCATCTAGAATTTTATCCGCTCATTGCTTCCTTGACTTGTTTTGTTAGTTAGTTAGATCCAGTGACAGGACCCAAAGAATGTGAGTTCAATACCAGGATAAGGCAGTGGAGACCTTGGAGAGGGGAATTAACAGGAGATAATTGATAACTGGCATTCATTAAACATGGCACGTGGAACTAGAACAGTCTACCCCAGTGAACGAAATAAAGGGTTCAGTTCGACATTCCAAACACATGAAGAACGCCGGAGCGTACAACGGCCGAGACTTTGTAATAAACATGGCGACAAAGAGGAGGACAATAGTCCGAATAATGTATATAGTGTACATAATACCTCATCCCAGAAATATCGACAAATACTGAAGGGCCGAAACGTTGTGATAAATATGGCAAGTAAGATGAGGACAATAGTCCGAATAATGTAAATTGTGTACATAACACCTCATCTCAGAAATATAGACAGATACTGAAGGGCCAAAACGTTTTTTTTTAAATATGGCGACAAAGATGAGGACAATAGTCCGAATAATGTAAATAGTGGACATAATACCTCATCTCAGAAATATAAACAGATACTGAAGTGTCGAAACGTTGTGATCAATATGGCAACAAACATGAGGACAATAGTCCGAATAATGTAAATAGTGTACATAATACCTCATCTCAGGAATATAGACAGATACCGCAGGGCTGGAACGTTGTAATAAATATGGCAAGAAAGATGATAGTGCGAATAATGTAAATAGTGTACATAATACCTCATCTCAGAAATATTGACAGTTACTGAAGGGCCGAAACGTTGTGATAAATATGGTAAGAGAGATGAGGACAATAGTCCGAATAATGTAAATAGTGTACATAATACAGAATGTCGCAGAAATATAGACAGATACTGAAAGACCGAAACGTTGTAATAAATATGGCAACAAAGATAATAGTGCAAATAATGTAAATAGTGTATATAATACCTCATCTCAGAAATATAGACAGATACCGAAGTGCCGAAACGTTGTAATAAATATAGCAAGAAAGATAATAGTGCGAATAATGTAAATAGGGTACATAATACCTCATCTCAGAAATATAGACAGATACCGAAGGGCCGAACGTTGTAATAAATATGGCGACAAAGATGAGGACAATAGTCCGAATAATGTAAATAGCGTACATAATACCTCATCTTAGAAATAAAGACAGATACTGAAAGACCGAAACATTGTAATAAATATGGCGACAAAGATGAGGGCAATAGTCCGAATAATGTAAATAGCGTACATAATAACTCATCAAAGAAATATAGACAGATACTGAAAGGCCGAAACGTTGTAATAAATATGGCGACAAAGATGAGGACAATAGTCCGAATAATGTAAATAGCGTACATAATAACTCATCAAAGAAATATAGACAGATACTGAAAGGCCGAAACGTTGTAATAAATATGGCGACAAAGATGAGGACAATAGTCCGAATAATGTAAATAGCGTACATAATACGTCATCTCAGAAATATAGACAGATATTGAAGTGCCGAAACATTGTAATAAATATGGCAAGAAAGATAATAGTGCGAATAATGTAAATAGCGTACATAATACCTCATCTCAGAAATATAGACAGATACCGAAGGGCCGAACGTTGTAATAAATATGGCGACAAAGATGAGGACAATAGTCCGAATAATGTAAATAGCGTACATAATAACTCATCAAAGAAATATAGACAGATACTGAAAGGCCGAAACGTCGTAATAAATATGGAGACAAAGATGAGGGCAATAGTCCGAATAATGTAAATAGCGTACATAATAACTCATCACAGAAATATAGACAGATACTGAAAGGCCGAAACGTTGTAATAAATATGGCGACAAAGATGAGGACAATAGTCCGAATAATGTAAATAGCGTACATAATAACTCATCAAAGAAATATAGACAGATACTGAAAGGCCGAAACGTTGTAATAAATATGGCGACAAAGATGAGGGCAATAGTCCGAATAATGTAAATAGCGTACATAATAACTCATCTCAGAAATATTGACAGATACTGAAAGGCCGAAACGTTGTAATAAATATGGAGACAAAGATGAGGGCAATAGTCCGAATAATGTAAATAGCGTACATAATAACTCATCAAAGAAATATAGACAGATACTGAAAGGCCGAAACGTTGTAATAAATATGGCGACAAAGATGAGGGCAATAGTCCGAATAATGTAAATAGCGTACATAATACCTCATCTCAGAAATATAGACAGATACTGAAAGGCCGAAACGTTGTAATAAATATGGCGACAAAGATGAGGACAATAGTCCGAATAATGTAAATAGCATACATAATAACTCATCTCAGAAATATAGACAGATACTGAAAGGCCGAAACGTTGTAATAAATATGGAGACAAAGATGAGGGCAATAGTCCGAATAATGTAAATAGCGTACATAATAACTCATCAAAGAAATATAGACAGATACTGAAAGGCCGAAACGTTGTAATAAATATGGCAAGAAAGATAATAGTGCGAATAATGTAAATAGTGTACATAATACCTCATCTCAGAAATATAGACAGATACCGAAGTACCGAAACGTTGTAATAAATATGGCGACAAAGATGAGGACAATAGTCCGAATAATGTAAATAGCGTACATAATACCTCATCTTAGAAATATAGACAGATACTGAAAGGCCGAAACGTTGTAATAAATATGGCGACAAAGATGAGGACAATAGTCCGAATAATGTAAATAGCGTACATATTACCTCAACTCAGAAATATAGACAGATTCTGAAAGGCCGAAACGTTGTAATAAATATGGCGACAAAGATGAGGACAATAGTCCGAATAATGTAAATAGCGTATATAATACCTCATCTCAGAAATATAGACAGATACTGAAGGGCCGAAACGTTGTAATAAATATGGCAAGAAAGATAATAGTGCGAATAATGTAAATAATGTACATAATACCTCATCTCAGAAATATAGACAGATACTGAAGGGCCGAAACGTTGTAATAAATATGGCGACTAAGATGAGGACAATAGTCCGAATATTGTAAATAGCGTACATAATACCTTATCTTAGAAATATAGACAGATACTGAAGGGCCGAAACGTTGTAATAAATATGGCGACAAAGATGAGGACAATAGTCCGAATAATGTAAATAGCGTACATAATACCTCATCTTAGAAATATAGACAGATACTGAAGGGCCGAAACATTGTAATAAATATGGCGACAAAGATGAGGACAATAGTCCGAATAATGTAAATAGCGTCCATAATACCTCATTTTAGAAATATAGACAGATACTGAAGGGCCGAAACGTTGTAATAAATATGGCGACAAAGATGAGGAAAATAGTTCGAATAATGTAAATAGCGTCCATAATACCTCATCTTAGAAATATAGACAGATACTGAAGTGCCGAAACGTTGTAATAAATATGGCGACAAAGATGAGGACAATAGTCCTAATAATGTAAATAGCGTACATAATACCTCATCTTAGAAATCTAGAGAGTCTCCATGTAAATCGGGTCCTTCAAGAGTCTGTTGTATTGCGGTTTCGACATTGTTTTCGTCTTAATTTCCGTTGTTTTTCTCTGACGTAGCGCCTAACTGGAAGATGGCGACACTCGCAATCGGCAATTGGGTATGTTTTAAAGTGTCGAACTACGTTTCTTATCCTATTTTTGATAATTATGTACTCAATCTGGTCGTCCGCTGTCTTCTAACGGGCTTATCCAATGTCCATAGGCACCTCGGTTGCTTCTGAAACCAGATATTGATAATTATTTGATAGTTTTCGATTCACCACTGGACCTAACTACCTGCTCCCGTTTTAGCAACCAAGTTCGAAGTTGCCAATGACTTCTCGATCTTCTTCTTTTCTGTCCTTAGCATTCAGGTCTGCTATGATGTTGATTTCTTGTAATTTACATTAAGCCTTGACAATGTCCAGTGAGTTGTAAAAGTCATCAATTCCTTGCTTAATCTCTAGTAAAATAGGAACAATAAATAACAAATCAATATTTTAAGTCGCAGCGCCTATTGTAAAAATCCAACATTTGTTTTTATTTTTATATAGTAGTGAATGCTGGACAGTCGCCTCCCAGATGAAGAAAATATTTCAGGCAACAGAAATGTGGTTCTACAGAAGGATACTGAGAATACAATGGACTGAAAATGTAAGCAATGACGTAAGAATATAAATTTATACTTATCATCAGAAAGAAAGTTGAAATTTCCAGAGCACATAATGAAGAAAGGAGGCTTAGAAAATTTGAAACTCGTAGGACAGATTGAAACCGACGAACAGCCTACCTAACAAGCTTGGGGTGTAACAAAAAAAATATAAACATTACATGAAACAACGAAAATAGTTACATATAACATTACAGCTTAGAAAAACAGCAAAGATGAGAAAAGAGGTCTAAGCGAATTAGATACTCACAGGACATACTGAAGGCAAGAGGGACAGAGGAAAGCAACTAATAGCTTACCTAACAAGCTTTGTTGACAGAATATAAAGTAGGAGAGATAACAAGAAAGACAAAGCTACAAAAGACATGTAATTATGGAGAGCTATGATCGCCAACGTCTGGAAGGCAAATAGACGATATGGCATGAAGAAGCGGAAATATGTTGAAGTTAACTACTGCAAAAGAAGAAATCTTTGTAATTCCGCTTAGACTGCCAACTTTTCGGTGAAAATATCAAACAGAATTGTTGATGAGTTTAAAATATTAAATAATAAAACAGAATTACCAATAAAAAGAAAGTCAAACCGTTTAAAAGTAGACTTTATCTGTCACCTCCCAAAGAATCCGCTAGAGACAGATAGCAGGCCAACTGAGGTTATGCCGAATAACTTCAAGGCGAAAAGGAAGTACTTCTGCTTGCAAAGAGACAGTTGACAGCTAGAAATAAAAATAGATTCCAAAATCCTTAAGTGGAAAGACGTAAATGCAACACTTAGAATATTAAATTTGTCGTATGAAAAAGTGTTGGCACATCCAGGATTATCAATAAGTGTTGGCCAATCGTTTGATTCGAAATAAATTATGTTACCCTGTATAAATTAATTTGGCTGACTGTCTCAAGTGATTTTTTTTTTTTTTGCGTGATGACAGATAAAATCTACTTTTAAACCGTTCTACCTCGTTTTATTGGTAATACTGTTTTATTCTTTAATCTTTTAAACTAAACGACGCTCTTCTTTGATAAGGGCCGATCGTTAAAAGAAAATGGCCGCTTAAGAGTTATACATTTTTTTTTCGGCAGTAATTTTCATCGTTTCTCAGGTTTTCACGCTATGTAGAAGTACTGTACCGTCAAGAAATTATTTAAATACTTACAATTTTATTTTACAGCCGTTAAGCGAACCAGCATGGATCTAAAATCATCCTCAGAACTATTTCGACTTGAAGTTACTCTGCAAACCAGTGATTTCTCATTTTCAACATGGTCGCTCAACTCTTCAGCTTGATTTGTATTTCGTTAAGAACACCAGAAGCCACTTCAAATGATTTGGGGGATTTTGTTTTTGGATGACCAAAACTGCAACTATTAAAAGTTTCTTATATTTAAAATTTAATTCTATAATTTCCTTAAAAGTTAAGTAATGTTATCATCATTTATAATTTGAATTATATTCATTGTCTATTTTTTTTAGATATACTCTATATATTTATTTATTTTATTTTATTTATTTATTTATTTATTATTATTTTTTTGGCGAGGGGGGGGCACCTCGAGGTGGTGTAATTTTTAGCAAGCTTCTCTCGCTAGAACAATTACGACTGAGTAGTGAGTTCAATCCTCACTGGGTGCCCCATACATTCGGCCTTGTGCTACATCTAAGCTACGCTTGGAAAATCACTATACTCTATTTATTTTTCTTTCCATAAATCTCGTTTATTTTCCTACATACCGTCACCATAATTTTAATTTATCTTAAGATTTTATTATCGACATATTTCATAGATTTGTTCAATTATTTATTTTATTCGCAAATAATTATTTCTAATTAATTCGATTAATTATTGAATTCTCAAAAAAGATTCAAATTAACCACAGCTTTATTATGTAGCAAAGTCACCATGGTAATAACGTTTCCTTAATTTTTTCAGTTGTTCTGATGATGCTCTTATTGAACGAAACGTTCACAACAGAATACAAATTAAAACATCGAACTGATTTTCAGTTATTCGGTTATCCTCCACACGCACACAGACACACACACAGATATATGTGTATATATATATATATAAATATATATATATATATATATATATATATATATAATGATATCATTTAGTAATCCATATGGATAATTCCAAAGAGGATATAGATGCAGAGAGAGCTCAATGTAATAACAAATCAAATAAGATGAGATAAAACCGTAGTATCGGTTTTAACGAAATAAAATATTACCATGATCTTTTACAGTCTCTGTTTTCATAATAATTATATATTTTTTCCAGACGAGATCCGCATTCCATACTTCAGCAAGAATTGGTTGTCCTATTTTCAGAATAGTTCAGTAATATATGAATTTAAATGCCGTTGTTACGCGGTGAATATAGGACGAACCAATCAAAGGCTGGAAACGTGTAACAAGCAACACGTGCCTGCCTAGCTAGAGGCAACCGGACGTCTAGCCACAGTGGTGAGCTTGATACAGCGAAACAGTCTGTCTGTGGATGGCAATATATATATATATATATATATATATATATATATATATATGTATATGTATATGAGTGTGGGGGTGTTAAACTATATATTCCCTTGTGGAGTATATTGCCAAATTCCCAGTATGTTCGGTGTTGCAGCTTTGGTTTCTGTAGTATTATTTTTTTTATGTGTTGTATTTTCTAGCCTCGCTTTCAACAGAACTTTGATTAATACTTCTCCTAAATTAGTTTCTAAACGAAGCTAGAATGCTTAATTTACTCTGCTATTTAACCCATAGCTGGAGGCGAAGCTTTCGATTCATATCTTTGCACGGATTATTTTTTTTTTTTTGTTTACAAACGCGCACGCAATGGCGTTGGCTGGAATGTGAATATGATACCGCAATCCCACTTTCCCCTCCGATAACCGCTACCCCTCCTCTGTGAACATCATATTCTGGAGATTCATTTCAAAATAGAAAAAGAAAAAAAAAGAAAGAACTCACCGGTCTACAGACCAAAACTGTTAAGAAATCTCTTACCTGGAAAGATAAAAAATAAAAAAAAGATTAATACATTTTATTAATAAACATTTCATGTCTGTCGCTTCAAATGAAATATTACAATTTTAAAATTGCTCTATAGAAGGAAAAGTCTGCTCACTGACCTCTATGTAATGAAATGCTAATACAACACAAAGAATAACACTGCAGAATTTAGACGTCTAAAAGAAACACCGCATATGGTAATATTAACGGTGATAATTGCCGTTTCCTTATAAG
>OZ010602.1:23450226-23475226 GCA_963932145.1 Acanthosepion lycidas
GGCAGTAAAGGTGGGATAATCGCCACTCAGCGGAAGAGAAAACTAGAGACAACAACAGAAATTATATTCTACAGAAGGATGCAGAGAATTTTATGGACGGAGCGTGTAACGAAAAACGCTTAAGGAAAAAGGAAGTAAAAATATATACTTATATACTGAATCATAAAGGAACGCCTGAAACATCTTGAACATATAATCAGGAAGAAGGGCTTGGCGAATTTGACACTCAGCATCTATCTATCGATCTAAAATCTGTTCATATCTAGCCAGCAATCTCAGTCTGTTTATATAATTCTATTCAACTAGATACCATATCTATCTATCAATTTACCTATCTATCTATATTCAGTTTATTCATATCTATGTATTAACAGTATTTTCATATCTATCTGTCTCAATATGTTCATATATCTCGATCTTCAGTTTATTCATATCTATCTACCTATCTATCTTCAGTCTATTCATATCTATCAACAGTATTTTCATATCTATCTCAGTATGTTCATATCTGTCGATCTTCAGTCTATTCTGATCTATCTATCTACCTATCTAGCTAGCTAGCTATCTCAGTTTGTTCACATTTATCTAACTCAGCCGGTTCACATCTATCTATCTTTCTATCTATGAATTTATCTCAGTCTGTTCACTATCTATCTATCTATTTACTGACTTACCTATCTATCTCTTCAAATCTTTCGTGTTAGCAACGAAGAAAGCTTCGTGAAAATAGAAGCAAAAATATATATTCATACACAGAATCATAAAGGATCTCCTGGAATTTCTTGGACATTTAATCAGGAAGATGGGCTTGGAGAATTTGGCACTCAGAAACTCTTGAGAGCAAGAGGAAGAGCTAAAAACAGCCGTCCGCCTACCTGACGGGATTGTGTGAATGGATGACTGGACGTAAGGGCAAACGCTGCATAGAAGAAGATCTGCAGGTGTGCGTGTGTGTTTGTGTGGAATGGTATTGGAAAAATGCATAAACATTATACCATCACACCAGCAACACAATTCTAAACATCGTTCATAAAATCCAAAGAAGAGTCAGCAATATTATTGGTCCTGATCTGGCGTCACGGCTTCAGTCACTTTCCCACCACCGTGAAGTTGCCTCCCTGTGTCTTTTTTTTATATATATAAATGCTTTCACGGCAACTGTTCGGATGAGCTCTTCGTCAGAATGAGTGGTTTTGGTATAAGGAATATTGTTCGATATTTTGGTCAGTGTTTGTGGCTAGCTAAGTTCGACATTAAGACACAAGAAGACCATACATTTCCTCATTCCACATTTTGGCCTTGTGCCATATTTCTGTACATAGCAAAATAAATATCGCTTTTCGACATGGTAACTAGATTTTTTTTCAATTTAAGTGCATCGAGGTCTCACGAATTTACAGTTGAGATGGATAGATGTAACCCTAAGCTCTCTGCTAGGAGTTTCTTTTCTCGCACTTCTCGCTTGTGGAACTCTCTTCCGACTTCATGTTTTCCACCCAAATTTAATGATTCCAAAATTTAAATGTCAATCCGTTTCAACCGTCCTCCAGATTATTCTTCTTGCTACATAATGCAGTTCCTGTTTTCTGATTGTTCCACACACAGTCACCTCTTGTGGATTGACTTCTTTGCTTGAGTTGAATTCGATTAAAAAATTTATATATCATTTCAATTTTCGAAATATTCCACTTGTGATGGTACGCAGCTAATCACAGTCAGGTGACATACTTTTCAACAATGTCGACGATATTCGGTTACTTACGCGGTACTCTCCTAGAAAACTCCATAATTGATTCCAATTCTGTGAGGAAGCTGATGGATTGTTCAGTCACTGTTTTCATAGATTTTCACGAATTGTTGGTTGGGGGAGGTAGATGTTGCAGTTTTTCAATTTCTTCATAACTACGTAACGCAGTTTTAAACTCAGTAAAAGTGAATTGTTTATCTTTTTGAGTTATAACTGTCGTGAATGGTTTGAATGACGGTGGTAAACCCTTTAAGACCATGGCTATTAGCAGCCCATCTGAGATAGTCTCACCTGCAATTTTTAAGGCATTTGTGACATTCTCAGCTCGTATAATATAATCTGTTACAGATTCATTTTCTTGTCTCTTTAACGCGGTTAGTTCCGTACATAAAGCAATAATTTTAGGCTTACCTTTTGACAAGTAGTGTTCACGCAAAATTTGTAGGGCTCGCCGTCCATTGTCCTTGGCCTTTCTCATTATTAAAGACAAACTCCGTTCATCCAGGAATTGTATTAAATCAGCGAAGACGGTTGCATTTTTTTCCATAAAATCATCATCCCCCTTCTGGTCCTCTTCGCAAAGCATGATGTCATGGAGTTTTTTGTATTCTGTGGTAGCCTAAGAATTGCGTTTCCCACAATTCATATCTCGATTCATTCCCGTCAAAATATAGTCGTGGTCTGCGCTCATAATAAATGTTGTTCCTGATGACCATCGTCTTCGAGTATAGAATCCAGAGGTTAGCAGTGAATATTTCGAAGACAGTAGGGAAGCGTTATTCAGGTTAGCAGTGGATATTTTGGTAAAAGGTAGCAGAGCATAGTTCGTCCTTCTGTTTCTCTTCGCCTGACAAGCTGGACTGGACATTCGGGTAGAGTGAATAAAATGGCCGCCTTTATACACGACGGATTGTATATTCTACGTCTTCTAATTGGTTAACCTTCTATTGGTGGACTATAAAGTGAGTCAAGTCATTTGGGTTGGCTCACTAGTTACATATATATACACAAAAAACTGCAACAGTAGATCGTCTTCCTCAGCACTCATTATCTTTAGCCGATATTCGACCGACCTTGAAAGACGTGTCGAACCCAACAACTTAAGGAATGTCTGCTAAAAGCATGACGAAGCATTTCAAAGATTTGAGGCGCAGAATTACTAAACTGCACACACAGTCTTTGTCAGCCATTATGCAGATCTCGGGGCCGTTACAAGACAATATTGCAAAACCACGAGAAATAACTTAGCGTGAGAAGATAGCACAAATCCTATTAGCAGACTGATTCATAAAACTGGATACCAATGGGCGTTATCCCGGACAATTCGTAGCCTTTCTGAATCCACTTTGTATTCATATACAGGGTGCCGTGGATAAAGTGTCATCTAGATTACGTAAAAATGAAAATAAGACTGACATCTCACTTGAAAAGACGTATTTACCAAAATTACACAAAAATATAATGAAATACCAAAGAGTAAATTTATTCAATAAAAATCGCCATTAGTTTCAACCACAGCCTCCAGACGACTTCGGAATCTCCTGCAACTCTTCTGGACGACCTCCTTTATGGTGAATGCTGGCATAATCCTTGCCTTCAGTTCATTTTTTATGTTAGAAAGAGTTTTGTTGGTCTCTCGTTCAACTGCGCCCCAACACATAATAATCAAGGGGGTTGCAGTTTGGGGAGTTAGGTGACCAGATGTAATGGGTGATGTGATCGCAGAAATTGTCTGACAGCTATAACTGGGTTCTCCTGTTTGTGTGGCATGATGCAGAGGTCTGTCACTAGACATAGGCTCATCCAGCAGCTACCATCTTGATCGAGGGCAGTGCTACCTCTTCAAGGTACCTTATGTAGATCTCCGTATTGAGTCTGGGGCCCTAACAAGCAAATTCGAGAGTTCTTTTCTTATCAGAACGATCAGAGTGAATTTTCCGAGCTGTCGTAACTTCGTAATCACCATTAGACTCATCCAACTATTTCTGAATCCTCTACACTGTACTCAGATTGACACCCAAACACTCTGAAATTGGAACTTCTGGTGCGAATGCCAAGCAGTACAGCATGACGTTTCCAAATTTCTGTCGGAGTGAATTGTGTCATGGTGCACTTTTTCTCACAGACTCTTACCCAACTGACCCTACTATACTCTGCAGTCGAAAAAATCAAAAGCAAACAACACATATGAGCGAAATTAAAAATATAAAATGGCAAAAATTTACCCATTACACACTGTATACCAAGAGATCTAGCCCACAAAAATGTTAAACATTTTATTTCTACAGTCACACCAATTTTTTAAAATATAGTATTTTAAATTATCTCTTTGTGGTACAAAATTTGAGTAGACCGTAGAGCTGTAAAGTCAGTCGAAAACGAAAGGAGTAGTGTAAATCCTTTTAAGCTGACATCTTGTTTTTTTTGGGGGGTTGGGGGGGTTTGGGGGGTATCATGCCTGATCAGAGTATTGTTGAGAGGTTTTCAAAAATTTATTTAGGCTAAATCTGTCGAAATTGTTCTCGACCCAAGGTTGCAAAATTTAGAATCTACAAGACTATATATATATATGTTATATACCTTACCTATGAACACTAATGTGTATGTCTCAATCCTCATAAATACATTGGATACTATTGTAAGAAAGGGGAATATGCTATCTAAATGGTCCACTATTAGCAGTGGTTTACCTACTTCACGCCGCTGGCGAGTATTTGTTTTGTTGATTTGGTAAAGATTACCATTTTATTTTCGTTATGGTTATTCCTCATTCAGTAACCCACTCTAGGTTACAACAGTACACACGAATACACACAGGCATACACATAAACATACACATACACCCCCCTACGCACGCAAGAAGTTTCTGGAAAATGCTCAGCACGACCATGTTTCTTCTTCCCAAATATCTATTTGAACTTTTAGTCTGATATTGGGAAGTGAGTTGGAACAAGAAATTCTCAGCATCTATCTATCTATCTATCTATCTATCTATCTGTCTCGATCTGTTCATATCTATCTATCTATCTTAGTGCTTAGTGTGTTTATATCTATCCATCTATCTATCTCTGTCGGTTTATATCTATCTTAAATCATATCGCCTTTACAAAAGCGCGGGAACTTATGATGCCATATTCAAATCGAGATTGATGCATTCATGTCGCACCCTGTCTCTGAACTGCATTTTCATCAAGAGACCATCTACTTACCAAAAAACGTAAACATGTTTTCTTAAACGGCTCAGAATTCTGGATCAGTTTCTTTCATTTAGGGACACCTAAGTGCTTCCTGGTTTCGTTTTTATGTTCCGAAGAACACAAATTCTGTTTCCTCGCAGATAAAAACAGAAGGAAGATTCACTGTTTTAAAAGTGCATAGCGAACAGAACAACCTGTTTGATTGTGTGTGTTTTTTTTTGTTTTTTTTTTCTTAGAACCGTTGTTTACGAGGAAAAGATTTTAGCCTGTTCGGCCACGTGACACCACCGGATTAGCATGTAATGCAGACATGGAGATGTCAACAGCTAAAGAAAAAAAAAAGATTGCCTTAATCATTATGCTTTTATATCCGAGACATATTTCTTTCTTTCTTGTTCATGACTGAAACCAAGAGAAAACTCAAACGCTTAACAAGAATACAACATGCGGGAAAAAAAATCGCCAAATAGAAAATCTTAATAACATAATGCATCTAGCTTGTCTATTATCTTTAATAAAAGACGTTTGAACACACACGCACACACACATATCTAGATAGATAGATAAATAGATAGATAGATAGATAGATAGATAGATAGATAGATAGATAGATAGATAGATAGATAGATAGATAGATAGATAGATAGATGCGCCTTCTGATATCAAGGCAAAAAAGAAGAAAAAATGTAAATTGTTCATTCATGGTTCCAAATAAATTTCCGCGTGCATCTGTAGGATTTGGCTATACATTTGGGAAGGAGAGGTTTTTAGCAGACATGCCTACCAATTTTAACCAAAAGTTTTCTTTCTCCTAGGTTGGTTGAGAAACAAACTTAACGAGCCCATTCTTGCACAGCTATCTTCTCTTTTAGCTGATGGAAATGTCCCGTTTTCCGGTGATCATTTCCATATAAATCGTCCAAATACTTTCGACTTTCAGAAGCTATGATTTTTCAACTGTGCATTATCAGTTTGACATCCCTTTTCATATACCGCGTCTTCACATGTCATGTTGGTTTCTTAAGAAGTCACGTCTTCACGCCTCAGATCATGTTGCCTTGTCGTAGTTTTTGCTTTTCAAAAATATGTTTGAAATATGTTTGGCTCTTTTTTGGTGGTTCCAGGCTTCTCAAAACCTCCAGCGTTTCAATCAGAGGCCTTGCTGCTGGTTGTAGTTCATCGTCATACCTAGGACTAGATATTAGATGGCATACGTGTTACAAACAATGAAACTATTACATAGCTTGTACTGTATAAACATTGAAAGTTGTTATAGTCACTAATATTATTATTATTATTCGTAGTAGTAGTAGTAGTAGTAGTAGTAGTAGTAGTAGTCTAAAACTTAAAAGGAAGCGGTTCGTCTCAAAGGGTTAAGCCTTTAACGTCCTCACTGTTCACATCAAACAGCGTCTCGTTGTTCGTCAGACTTTATTAGACATGAAAAAGTGAGACTGCACTCGGGAAATGAAGGCGGGAAAGAGGGAAACTTGTACTGTTGAGAGCATCTGAGAGAGAAAATGAACGGACGTCTGTGCGGTCGATTTAAAACCGACTTTAGAAAAACGTAGCTGCGGTATGAACAAATGACTGTCCAAGACAGTACGGAGTGATTTAGTCAGCCATATTTGAATGATAGCCGTTCCATGTATAATTGGAAGGATGAAAGGAACAGTTATATAAAAACAACCCCACCATTTTCGCCAGCAAGAACGCCAACGTCTCCGTCTCGGAAGGAGGTCGTCACTTAAACAAAAAGAAAAACAAGCACAAAACCTCCTTGAAACAAAATTTAATCATGGAGCGTCCCCATATTCATCGCAATTTAATATCGACCTCATCGTTTCAACAAGTGGAAAGGATCTTTTAGATTGTTATGTTGGTCAGGGATTTAGGAAGAATACCGAAATAATTATTTTCATATAATTTGTTTTCCAATTGATTTGCGTAGTTATCGCTTTCCTCGTAAAATTGTTAGAAAACGATCCTATTATCCTGCTTTGAGAGAAACACAGATAGGGCACCCTACTAATCATTAGCAATCAAATGTCACTAACCAACGCCACTATAGTAAGTTCAGACCTTCATGAGTACATTGCGGGTAAGGCCTAGAGAAGTCAATAGAAATTAAACTTATCAAATCAAGCAAAACCAAACCTAAACTCCAAGCAAATTTGAAATTTATACCAGTAAAAGATTCGTTAATATCGTGACATTTAAATATTCAGGTACATTATAATATGACGATGTTAGAGTATATATATATATATATATATATATATATATATATATATATATATATATGTAGTAATGATAGAGTAATATATATATATATATATATATATATATATAGTAATGATACAATATATATATATATATATATATATATATATATATATATATGTGTGTGTGTGTGTGTGTGTGTGTGTGTGTGTGTGTGTGTGTAGATAGTAATGATACGATATCGTCATCCGTATGGAATTTCCAATAGGATATAGATCCAGGGAGAGCTCTATGTCAAAAGACTATTATTATTATCAAAATTATTATTAATTAAAGAATATCAAACACTTTAAATCCCATAGGTAATAATTTTTATTTCTTGAGAGCTCAAAAAATAGCAGCTCTCAATCTTCAAGACCTAAAAATAAAGTTTATATATATATAATAATAATAATAATAATAATAATATATTATTAGGCAAATAAACATTAGATTCGTGATGAGGAAATTGTTAAAAATCGGAATCCTCTAATAAACCTGTGTCTTTTCCGAATGTTAAATAAATGAAGCTGGACTCTTATCTTTTATTTTTGTTAATAAAATGTTTAAGGAACGTCATATTGCGCATGTCTATATTTGTTGTAAGGCTCGTGGCCATTTTGGGACGGTTGAACCTTCAGTTGAATAATTATAAAGTATTCATGTATGAATTTGTCTATATGGTTTTAACTTCGCTAAAAGATGTAAGGACAATGTTTATATATATATATATATATATATATATATACATACACACACACACAGAAAATAAACGGAGCTATTCACTAAAAATAACGTCTAAAGTTTGAAAAAATCTGTCGGATGAATAAATAAACATTCATTACTTCTTAAGAAATTGCTTTGTTTATCTTTCGGATGCGAAATGGGCAGACATGAACTTTCCGGAATCTAGAACATGAAGTATTGCACTAAAAATGCAGTAATCCGCGTTACTTGATCGGCGACACAACTAACGACTGTTTCTTATGCAAAGGTGACGCAAGTTCTAATGCTGGCGGAGGACACGTCATTTTCTTTAATAAAATTTAGAATATTCAGATCGGTAGACGAAAATAAGTATACTGTTTAAAATAAACGCAACGTCTACTCAAATATCAGTATCCAATAAAAGTAAAGTTTAAACTGATTACATATATATATATACAGTGTAACCCGGATATAAGAGACCCTGGTATAAGATAAACCCGGATATAAGAGAGATTTTATCTGGTCCCAAATTAGAGTCATACTTACCTAAACAAAATAGACCAAACCCGGATATAAGAGACTTCTTCTCCGGTCCCGACAACTCTCTTATATCCGGGTTACACTGTATATATTTATATATATATATATATATATATATATATATATATATGCGACGAGGACGAAAGTAATATATAACATCATTAATCCAAAAGAGGGCTCGATAACGATAGTAGAGCGATAATTATTTAATTATTTATCTATTATAATTTTATCATATAGACAAAACCATTTTACTCACTACAAAAATGCAACTTGGTTTCAGTGCATTTCAACTGCACTTCGACGGGTGACAAAATCTAAGTTGAAACCAAGTTGCTTCTTTGTAGTGAGTAAAATGGTATAGTCTATATGATAAAATTATAATAAATTTTTTATATATATATATATATATATATATATATATATATACAGTGTAACCCGGATATAAGAGACCCGGATATAAGAGAAACCCGGATATACGAGAGATTTTCTCTGGTCCCAAATTAGAGCCATACTTACCTAAACAAAATAGACCAAACCCGGATATAAGAGAATCCCGGATATAAGAGACTTCTTCTCCGGTCCCGACAACTCTCTTATATCCAGGTTACACTGTATATATATATATATATATATATATATATCAACAAACAGTATTTTAGAAAAATATGAAAACTGGAAAAATTTATTGGTGACACGTTTCATTGAATGAATCGAGTCCCAAATAAACATTTCCAGTTTTTCATATATATATATATATATATATATATATATATATATATATATTAGCATATTACACCGAAAACATCTAAAGTTGTTAAACTATTGCACTTATTATTTCCTAGTTTCTTAAATATTTCATTTATTTATCAATAAGAATATTTATTTTATTTAGGAAATTCACAAAGGATATAAGTTATTTAGCATTTAGTTAAATTACCCCCTCTACCTCCCCATCCCTATTCCTTATCACTGGTTTGTACAATTAATGTAACAATATGCATTAGCTTTAATAGCTGGCTGCTGTTAGCTGCCAATGTACGCCCAGCTGCCAAATCCCATTTATATAAAAAAAATGATTTTTAATTTTTGCTTCTTCGCTTAGTTTAAATTTAACGTAGGTAATATTTGTCTGATTGATGAAGCTAAAGCCGTCAAACCTTATGATTTTTGTTTTCAAAAAAACGTTGTATTTTGCTTTTAAATCTAAATAAATCGTTCACTCGCCAGTAGTTTACAATCACCTGATGAGATGCATTGATATGCATTGAAACACGACTGCAATTGTGTAGCGATTTTGACATGTTTTTCGATGTAATATCCTAAAATAAATAACACTGCTCTGTATTGAGCCCTCTTTTAAATTAAGTCTTACGAACCTCGGAATTGTACTCTATTCGTTCTCATCGTATCTTTAACCGATTCCGCCACAGAGGATCGTTCGGTTAGCAAGGTCGAATTTACTGCTTTTAAACTTCAATCATTCATGAATCTCTCACATACATTCATATCTGCTCATAGCGTATCAAATGTAAACAAATGACGTCACACATGATGAAATGTTAAAACCGAATTGGTTAAAAGGTATATCAGGCTATAGGACGATTCCGTATAGGATACAGGTTCGAAACCTGTCGGAGGACGAATATTTTCTATGAACATTTCTCGGACATTAGGTCGGTAAATGTTGTTTAATACTGTTTATTATAAACAGAGCATTTACTTAAATATTTGTATCTATAAAAAGAATGTATAAACGTAAGATGTCTTAAAATAATTGTCGGACTTTCTCCATTTCATAATGTGTGACGTCATTTATATGTGTGTGTGTGTGTGTGTGTGTGTGTGTGTGTGTGTGTGTGTGTGTGTGTGTGTGTGTGTGTGTGTGTGTGTGTAAAAATATATAGAAAATAGAAAAGAACTCGTTAGGTAAATAATACACTCCTGATCAAAAATTTAAGACCACTTGAAATTTTTTTTAAAAAAGACTTTTTCATTGAAGAATTTTAAACATTTCTTACTTGAGGTTACTAATTTTATAATCTAGAAGGTTATGTAGACAAAAAGTTATAATCCGAACATTTTATTGAGAAATTGACATTTTTATAAAATGAGCCGTTTTGCACTTGATCAAAATTATAAGATCAGGAGGTACATATTGTTAGATCTTGGGTAATTCCAATGTTTTTAGTTAGAGATTAGCAATCACCGCGTAAAGGTGTCACCATGCCTAAAGCAAGCAAACTTACCGAAGTTGAGCACGCTCGAATTCTAGATTTCCATAATCAAGGTTTGTTACAGTGGGCGATCGCAGCTAAGGTAAATCGCAGTAAAACTGATTTGCGTCTTTCTAAAGGACAGTACGAATTATGGAAACGCAAAGTCTACTGGTAGACCCCCCACCCCAAATATTTCTCTGGCATTGAGTAGGAGAATAAGACGGGTTGCTGTGAAAGCCAGTGGATTTTCTTCTAGTCAAATTAAGGCAGCCACAGATGCTGATTGCAGTCCAGTAACCATCAGACGACACTTTCGACAAAAAGGCATGGTAAATAAAAAGCGCAAACAAATGCCTTGGCTGCTTCCACGTCACAAAGTGAACCGTTTATGGTTTGGTCATGAATACCAAACAAGGGACATTGATAAGAAAAAAATCAATCTAGATGCTCCTGTTTATAATGTATCCATAAAAAACAGTCTTTTTAAAAAAAAATTCAAGTGGTCTTAAATTTTTGATCAAGAGTGTATATATATATATATATATATATATATATATATATATATATGAAAGTGCTGAAATGTTCTCAGTTGTAATTATTTCATAAGATCTAAACAAATCTGTTATCTGATGATTGCATTTATAGTGAAACTGACACATGTGCCTGTTCGTTTGTAGAGACTTGGAATTGTACATTTAAAGACTTTTTAATATCGATCTCCATCGGTCTTTGTATTGGGTCTCTCTTTGATATTGATCACTGTAAAAAATCAACGTTATGCTGTATCTATTATGATTATCTGATAAGATATACATACATATATATATATATATATATATATATATATATATTAAGCATTTCATCCAAGCAAGGCGGGAAGCCACTAGCACGCAGTGAGTTACAGAGTATTTGGAGCGAGAGCAGATAGGAATGATAGAGGAAAGGATGAGGAGAAGGATAGTGGATAGATCAAGGCAACTGGAGATGTCGATTGACATTACATTTGAATAGTTGGAGATTATAGCTATCAGGGAAACAGGAAAAAGGAAGTGAGTTCCACAGGCGAGAGATGCGAGATAGGAAGCTATTGAAGTAGAAGAGACGGATACATTTAACAGTTTCAGCAGTGAAAGGGTGAGAGCAGGATGCCAGCCTCGTAGGACGCTTGAATTCGCGAAGTCTGGGAACCAGCGAAAGCAGCTCATCGGAGCTATTGCACTGAAAGTATTTGTAAAAAAGACAGAGAGAGGCGACGGCACGTCTGTGAGACAGTGACTGCAGACGAGATGCTAGATCAGGGCCAATTACATTGCATATCCGTCTTTGGATTTTATCAAGGACCTTGAGACAATTAGCAGGGGCTCCAGACTATATATGGCAGTAATACTCCATGCAAGGGCGAATGGTTGATTTGTAGATTTGAAGGATCGATTCCGGGGAGAAAATTTCCTGGCGCGGCACAGGGAACCAACGTTCCTTGCTGTGGACGAAGCAATTGACTCAATGTATATGAGATATATTTAGGCAGCAAGTATTCGCCCAAAAAAGTTTAATTAAAAATAACCGACAAAGTCTGCTAGTTTAATATTTTATTATATTTTTACAATTTTCGGATGTGTTGAGCATTGTGCTCGAAGTTGTGGATAAATTATTCCAAGTTCATATTTTGTTATCTTTGGTCTAGTTCTTTCGACTTTAGCAGTCATCATCAAGAACCGACGTTATATTTGTGCGATACTTAGAATTCTTTTGTTTGTATGTTGGTATTCTTTAGAAAGCAGGATGTTTGAAATGGTCTAGCTAGCCTGATTTTACGGCAGTTGCGAACGAGGACGCACAAAAGAAAGCGATTTATTTATTTTATTTTTATACAATAAGAATAAATATATGCACACATTAATTATATCATATGCATTTCTTGCATTGAATGATAGTTTCTTTGATGTGGGATATTTATTTTGTATATTAACTTTCAGGGTTTTGAGTTTTCCTGGCATACATTTTGTACAGCCTCGTTTTCAATAGTCGTTACACATGACGTCACGCTAATAAAAAATTAAACAAACAAAACTTGTTTGAATATTTATGGATATTTACACTATCTATATTTGAATTTATTGTTATTGTTGTAGTTCTTATTATCGCAATTGTTTGTGTGTGTGTATATATATATATATATATATATATATATATATATATATATATATATATATATATACTGGGCGTATTTGTGAGTGTATTTTTGAGAATATAATTCTCTTATGGATATTTGATCAAAGACGACTGAAATATTTCTTTTGATAAATATTTTATTCAAATATCCTAGTCTTGATATAAGTCTCTTACTGATTATTCGAAATGGAGCAAAAGACAAAAGGAAATATTTTAGTCGTCTTCAATATGTACATACATGCACACACACGCAGGCATACATACGTACAAGCACACACACACACACACACACATATATTCTTTATTCTTTTTCACGCTTATATCTAGTGTAAATTATTCTAAAGGAGCATCTTAACCCGATATATACCAGAAAAGAATAATACATTTTCGGAATGCTATCAAGACAGACACCCATTTTGAAAAATCGCTAATCGTGAAACAGCATTGTAAATGAATAAATGTAAGAAAAATATTATTTTTGCGTACATACACAAACACTCACATGTATACATACATACATGCATACACACACACACACATATATATATATATATATATATATATATATATATATATATATATATTCAAATATAGATGGATAAAAAATTCACGTGTCAGTTTCACACCTCTCTATAACAGTTTCACTACGTTTCTGTACATATTCCAACTTTTATATAATATATATATATATATATATATATATATATATATATACAGACACACAAACCTGTGGGTGTGTATAAAGCGGTATAAATATAAACGAAGTGTGATAGCTTGAAACAAATTGTCTTAGATAGATAGATAGATAGATAGATAGATAGATAGATAGATAGATATGAAGAACCTGACATAGATAGATAGATAGATAGATAGATAGATAGATAGATATGAAGAACCTGACATAGATAGATAGATAGATAGATAGATAGATAGATAGATAGATAGATAGATAGATAGATAGATCTGAAGAGACTGTGAAAAATATGGAAAGCCTAAGGAATAAAATGACTGACTAGACTGAAATATAAGCACTTATTATTAATTACTCAGATTTTCTCAGTTTCTCCCATTTTAATTTTTCCGATGGTCTCCCAGACATTATACTGTAAATAGAACAATTTTGACATTTTCGAATCGTTCTGCTATATTTTAAAATAATTTCAAAACGGTGACATCCACGACGAAATAAACCACGTTCGCGATCACGCCTTCGAACTCATTCACTCCCTCTCTCTCTCTATCACTCCACCGTTCTCTCTCTCCTTCCATCTACCTCCACCCCTCTCTCTCTCTTTCTCTGTTTTAATATTGTCTTCATTTTAAGCGCATGTTGCTTCGTATGTATCGATTTTGGATTTCAAAAAAGAAACACTATTGATAATATGCATGTTACGTGCAGTAAGCAAGTGCAAACGTTGCAAATTAATGCCACATAAGTAAGAATTTATAGAAAGTATCTGAAGATTAAATGAAAGGCATCTTGAGTAATAAATAATTGCATATCTATACCAGGTAGGTATTGTAGATACTGCGGATAATGATTATAAATGCCGTGGAAAAACACATAATTATCACGGCTACTAATCAGGCCAAGATAGGAAGATAGGTAAGTATTTATCTATTTAGAAAGATAGATACTGATTCACTGATCAGGCCCGACAGAGCAAGTGTTAAAAAATATCAATTCTATCAAAAGTCGGCTAATAAAATGAAAATCAGAAATATCGAATCAAAATCCAAAGAGCATACTAAACACAAGTAAATAAGAAATGGCTTGTTAATCGTAACGCCTCCAAAATGAACTTCTCTTGTTTAATCGTATAAGAGACCCTTTTTCTGCCTTCTATCGGCTTTGCCGGTGCTAACTTCCAGGGGAATAACTCATTACGTATTTTCAGTCAGTTTTCTACTGACGGGAAATGAAACGATTACCGTAATTTCCGGCTTACACGACGCTACGGCTTGGAAGACGCACCCTAATATTGGAAAGAAATTTCTAAGAAAAAGAACAATTCATTCTCATGCAACAACACATTCACAATCCGTCCCTAACATACTGTTTCCATTAATCACTCGTCAGATTTTGTTTGTATGGCAATGACATACTAGTCAAGAGCATAAAGGTTCCCGCCGCTGCTAAAACAGTGCATTTTTAAGCTTGTGGCTCGGCTCTAGGAAGGTTTATAGTCTTGGAAATACTTGTAACAGAGAAGTACTGAGGTTACATCATCGAAAAGACTGAATGAGATAGATAGCTAACATTATAGTGTAATGACTCAACATACAGACTAACATAATGACTCCCTATCAGTCAAGACAATTAAGTGACCGTCCAAGCTTACTTGAGCCTGGGCGTTGTTTTAGGGTATTTTTAAGAAAAAGATTGCGTCTTGAAAGCTGGAAAATACGGTATATTAAATTAATTGCTAGATCTGCTGCTAGGTAAATTGGTCTACTGTGTTGTGCTAGACAATATTATTTTTCTTACTAGAATCTCTCTTACAGATTTATAAGTCTACCATTCATCGGTGCATTGAATATTGCTATCATAAGTGGTCTGCTGCTTCTGCTATATATCTAGAGATTCTTGCCAGAATCCAAAGAAGAATCTGCAATGTTGCTGGCCTTAACCTGGCATCTTAGCTTCAGTCACTTCTCCGCTGCCGTGACGTAGCTTCTCTGTGTTTTTTGTTTTTTTTTTTCAATAAATACTTTCATGATAATTGTTCTAAGCTTCCTTTTTTGCTATTTCAACTCCACGAATTTAAGCACCGTACTCGATTGTCTCATCATTTACTGTTTAAATTCCATTTATGGCCGTGAATGCTAAACAATCTCCTATCAGATGAAGAGAAACTGAAAACACCAGAAAGGTGGTTCTACAGAAGGATGTTGGGAATGGCGGGAGTGAGCAAGCAACGAAGATGGAAACAAAAAAAAAAGGCGCTTTTACTCAGAATCTGAAAGATACAGTTGAAATTTCTCGGGTATATAAAGAGGAAGCAGCTGTATGACGCTCACGAGACAAGAGGGGACAGGAGAAGTCAGCTACCCTAACCTACCTGATGGGTTTGTGTGAATGAATAGCATAAGAGGGGTGGGTAGGCTTGGCAAAGAGGAAAATATTTCTAAGAAGGAGGTTGTGGAGAGCCATGATCCTGAAAGAGTACCGTAGAGATAGATATGAACAGACTAAGATTTGATTTATTTGTGTTTTATGGTTTATCAACGTTTTGCAGTTTATTTAAAACCAGAAAATATTTTTATTTTAGATTGTACAAATTTTTGGGAGATAATACTGATTTGCTGATAGAAATCCTACTAATTAACCCATAGCACCTGGTATCCCCCACCACTAAATACTTGACAAACTGGATATTCTTAAACTTCGGTGATCTTGTGAGAACAGTTCATTCAACGGGATATGGCCGTATATCAGAGATAGATAGATAGATAGATAGATAGATAGATAGATAGATAGATAGATCCATATGATCTCTGAGATAGCCATGAGCAGTCATAGATAGATAGATAGATAGATAGATAGATAGATAGATAGATAGATATGAACATATTGAGATAGCCATGAGCAGTCATAGATAGATAGATAGATAGATAGATAGATAGATAGATAGATAGATATGGATAGGCTGAGATAGACAGACATGAACATAGATAGATAGATAGATAGATAGATAGATAGATAGATAGATAGATATGAATAGGCTGAGATAGACAGATATGAACATAGATAGATAGATAGATAGATAGATAGATAGATAGATATGAATAGGCTGAGATAGACAGATATGAACATAGATAGATAGATAGATAGATAGATAGATATGAATAGGCTGAGATAGACAGATATGAACATAGATAGATAGATAGATAGATAGATAGATAGATAGATATGAATAGGCTGAGATAGACAGATATGAACATAGATAGATAGATAGATAGATAGATAGATAGATAGATAGATAGATAGATAGATAAGCTTACTGGAATAGATAGATAGATAGATAGATAGATAGATAGATAGATAGATAGATAGATAGATAGATAGATAGATAGATAGATAGATAGATAGATAGATAGATAGATTCTGAGAAAGAAATATGAACAGACTGAAATATACCCAGATAACGAGAAAATATTATGAATCATGCCAAATAACACTGAGTAACGAAACAAAATCCTCGTACACATACGCCAGTCTAAAACTGTGTGCGTGTTCCTGGGTAATTTTATGGTTTATGAGTGGGGGTTAATACATTCATGCCTTTCACAGAGGTGAGATCGAGACGATATAAATGCCTCCTGATATTTTATTTAGATATAACCAGAAAACAATAAGCAAAATAAAAAAAAAGTAAAAAACGCTAACTTCTAAGGTCCTTTTGTCACGGTAAGTTGCTAAGCCCTACGTCCAATAATACGCAATAAAAAAAAACAATAAAAATACAGAGACAGCCAATCTAGATTTCAATATGGAAATCAATAATACTTGGTCCGCTATCATAATACAAAAATGCAACAAGGGCGGTAACTCTCAACAGAGAAACAGCGTGGACAGGTGACGTAAGTATATGACGATGGAACTGTAAAATAAACGAAGACATCAGTCAAGTTATTGTGCATTGTCAGTTATTATTCCCAATTCGTGTCTGGCCTTAAAAAAACAAAAAAAAAAACAAACAAACTATAAATGTGGACGCAAACGTTACATACTGTAGGGAAATGTAGTTTGAAGTTATAGACTTGGACAACCAAATCTCCTTAAAAGACTCCTATTGACGGAACTGGCTTTCATTTTATTTGATTGTGACGGCTGAGCCAAAGCAGCGTTTCCCAAGTGGTCAGTCTAGTAGCAACACTGTTGTTATTGTTGTTGTAGTAGTAGTAGTAGTAGTAGTAGTAGTAGTAATAATAATAATAATAATAATAAGAAGAAGAAGAAGAAGAAGAAGAAGAAGAAGAAGAAGAAGAAGAAGAAGAAGAAGAAGAATATATTGTTATTAAAGGCCACAAACAAAAAAAAGTGCCTCCTTATTGATATGGCAGTCCCTGCTGACTGCAATGTATCTTTGAAAATATTCAAAAAGCTGTCAAAATACAAGGACCTTGAAATAGAAATCTCAAAAATGTGGCACATGGGAACATCAACAATTCCTGTTGTAGTTGGAGCCTTAGGATTGGTTGGAAAAGATTCCAGTAGACTAATTGAAGGGATTCCTGGAAATCCATGCCTCAAAGAGATACAAAAAATTGTTCTGACAAGTACAGCCCACACTTTACGAAGGGCTTTATCTGTGTAATTTTTTTTTTTTTTTTTTTTTTGTCAGTGAAAAGTGTCATGATGCTATTTCTAATCCTAGGTCCCTGGGCGGGACCCGGAAAGAAATGTGTAAACGCCAGAAATCAAAGGAAATAATAATAATAATAATAATAATAATAATAATAATAATAATAATAATGCTGGAGCAGTGTGATGCAGCATGGAGCGACGTCAACAGATTTTTTTTTTTGTTTTTTGTTTTTTTTTGTTTTTATTGCCGTTTTTTTTATTTTATTTATTTATTTATTTGTTGTTGTTGCTTGTTTTATCTAAAGTTTGATGAATGTGATACTCATGATGGGTTGAGAATCATTAAAAAAAAACAAAAAGCTAATGAGCAACTTAAATCGAAGATCGTATGAGCGAACTAGGTTAAAGGACTTGAAGATTATTTTCTAACTGAAACTCACCTACCAGGTTACGCGCTGCTTTTCTTAAAACCGGTCACCAAATTGCGCAAATTTGGCTGTGAGGCGAGTCAGACTGGGTATCATAATGGCCATATTGGGATACGTATATTGGCATCCCATCGTTACTACTCTACGAAAATTTTCTTTTTCTTAATACTTTGTTTAGCTTTTGAAAGGCATCTTTCACTACTTCACCACGTCTTTGGATTTTTGGTGTCGCATTTTTCGTCCTCTGTTAAAACACTTCCCAGATGTTTGTACTTGCTTGATTTCAACATCTCCAGTTCATACTTCGCATCTTAAACTGTTCCTCTTGCTGACAACAATACATTCTGTCTTCTTACAATTGATAATTAGTCTTTTATTCACGCTTTCCTTTATTAACTTCTGTGTGAGTTCCTGAAGTTTCCGTTCTCTTTTTGATATTAAAACTGTATCATCTGTGAAAAGTCTACATAAAATGAATAATTCACTACCATTTAGGAGGACCGATATTACAATAACAGTTCAGTACTTTTTTTCTTTGTTTCTAACGACGTTTTCCTATTTCTTAATATCTTGTTTAACTTTTCGAAGGCATATTTTGCTTTTCCAATGCGCCTTTGGATAAACTGCGGATTGTTATTATAAAACCGTAAGCGTTGCTAAGAACATAACGCTAGACCTCTCGTTTTGCAGTCCAATGCTTTAACTAGATAAACCCTTTTCAAGTGTGTTCTGCATGCATATGACAGTCACCTATTTGCATTCATCTGCAATTGCAGATGCTTCGCTACTTTCTTCACGGTATTTTTATCCCCTGTAGAGCCGAACCTAAGATTTGGCGCGAATACAATTAGGCAATGTGAACCTCTACTCTACTTCAACAGACCCTCTCCCTGCTCCCATCTCCTTTTCTTCGAGAATGGTGAGTACCGACGAGGTTTTTACGAGGAAAAAAAAACTATTTAAAGACATAACGTGTGGAATTCCGTCCATGTAGATCTAATTCATATTGGACCAATTTTCACATAAGTGAAAAGTTTATGGGCAGGTTATGGGGGAAAATCGAACCAGAAAAGATCTGCAGTAATGTTTTGGGCGAAACGCCTTAAGAACATGTCTAGTCGTTCTTTTACAATTCCTCGACAATGGATGTTAGTATAATAAGAAAATAAGTCGGGGAAATGTGTTCGTTAATTTTAGAAAAGAAGATTTTGTGTGTATTATTTCTCGAAGTGCAAACACTGTTAAACAAAAGAAGCGCCAAAAACAAATACGAAAACGAAGAATGGAGGAACAGGTAAATATTCCATAAATGATAGAATGGAATGATTAAAATAAATGAATGAAAGCCGAAAGAAAGCGAGGATCAATCAAGTAAAACAGGAGCGAAGAAAGTTCAGATAAAAGAGAGAACGAACATTACTGATAAGAAAAATGAAAGACAAGAGAAGAATATTGAAGAAAGTTGGGATCGTCGAGCCAATGCGAACGATCCTTTCTTTAATTTAATTATATGTGCTACGCCAGGGATATACACAGATTTGAATTCAGAGTTACTTTCTCTTAGATTAGTTGCCCCCCAGAGTTATAAAACCCAGGCTATTTACCAATATCTGGGTAGGGAGAAGAAGATTCATATCTTGCCCAAGGGTATTAGTACGTAAGTGAATGTAATTCATTCGACTGGAATTCGAATTCAGAGCCTATATCCATTACTCCACCGTGCCTATATCTAAATATAAAAAGGGGACATTGAGGTCAACAGTCTGTTTCATGCTTAAACGCAGTCTTCAGTCCATGTGTGTTGTGTTTTATTTATCTAGAGGATTTCTAAGCAAATTATTTTTTTTATTTCTATGTAAACATTGACAGACTATCATCACTGTCGTGTCCGTATATTGTTTAATATGTTGTAATTGACATCTTTGATAATGGCTTAAGTAAGCCGAAAGCTTAGATTGTATTAAAAAAAATATGGATCACTACTGGGAATTTCTTTGTTCGTTCAACGATAATGTTATTAAACTTATCAGAAGTGACGAAACAAATTTACATAAAATAAATAGACAACACTTGTCTATATTATTTAATGAAACGTGTATGAATGAAAAGATGCTGCCTAAATACACACAATATATACATATATATATATATATATATATATATATATATATATATATATATATATATATATATATATATATAGAGAGAGAGAGAGGGGGGAGAGAGAGAGAGGCTGAACAATAAAAAAATATGAAAAATTAAAATTTTCAGACACATTGGGTTGTATATTAATACTTTTTGTTTTATTATTTCAATTATGTTTCTCGACTATTTGCATCCAGCACGGCCATCATCAGAAGAAAAAGGTCCCTACTGGTTAGTAGCAATGAACTACAGAAGTGAATGCCTGTTTCTGAAGAAAATTCACTTTATCTGTAGTTTTCATTTGTTTGTTTTTGTTTCTTTTTGTTGTTTGTTTGTTTTTTGTTTTTTGTTTATTTGTTTTTATCGTTAACTTTGGTCACTCCGTACTTTGGTCAAACAGACTCTTTGAAGTTGTTTTTAAGACAGAGGATGACAGATTCCTGACTAAAAATTCCCTCCTTGGTCATTTTGACAGTTTTATTGGTTGCTGGGAATGGGATGGGTGTGTTAAGTGTATGCTATCTTTTAGTTCTTTAGGAGTGTGTATGATGTGAGTATGTGTATATATTTGTGTCAGTGTGTGTATAAATATGAGACCTTGACACATCTGCAAGCATGTCTGTCTTATGTGGGTGAGAAATATGGGTAAAAAGGTGGTATGTATATATATATATATATATATATATATATATATATATATATATATGATTCTTTAACTTTAAGATAGGTGACCATTTTGAAAACTTCCCAAAAACTGAAACACCAGTTATACGAATAAAATTTCGAAAACATACTAGAAGGAAACCATCATTTAATTTCCATCTGTATAGATATGCGAGAAAAACAGGAAGTTGTGAAGAGTTGTGATTTTCCACGTCCTTTCAGAAATATGCGGCGAGAGATTAAGACATGGCTAACAGTTTGTGAGTTGGATTTTCCTATAACCATCTCTCTGTGTTTCCCTACCTCTCTCCCTCCCCCTCTCTCTCTTTATCTCCCTCTCACTCTCTCTGTTTCACAATGTCTCCCCCTCTCTCTTTATATATATATATATATATATATATATATATATATAAATGCCCGTACATACAGAGAAAGAGGAGCAGGTGGTTGCAACCAGTACTTATCAGTCAAATATCCGTTTGGACGTGAAAACGCCCGAGATATAATTTTGGTCTCGCGGTCGTTTCTTCGGTCTAAATATAGTTAAATGGACAGATAAGAGTTAAGAAGTTTAGCTCGGTTTTAGCATGAGAAGAATATCAGCTTATTGTTTAGAAAGAAAGAAAGAAAGAAAGAAAGAAATGAAAAACAAAATAGTATTTGCGAATCATATATGAGAATATAGCAGGATAAAACGAATAAAACTAGGCGCAATAAAGAGAGAGGAAAGTGAAAGTGAAAGTGAAAGTGAAAGTGAAAATGAAGCCAGTAACGGAAGAGGTTAAATAAATATATGCATGAGATACGATATAGAAAGCTCGCCTGACCATAAGAAAGTCTCAATGTAAATTCCAAGAGAAAATTCTACTCAAGAATATTAATAAATATTATATATATATTTCATTTTAATCTTTCATCTTTATTTTATTTCATTTAAACCTTTATTTTTATTTCTTATTTTAGTGTTTTGTCTTTTCAAGACTTAAATAACCCTACATAGGCATCTTCTTTTTTTTTTTTTTTTTGATGTGACCTCTTGGGAAGTATAAAGAAGTAGTTTCCTATTTCCTTTTCCACATTTAATTTCTTTCTTTTTTTTTGTTTTTGGTTTTGATTTTTTTGTTTATTTTGTTTTTTATTTTTTTAGAAGTACTTTCGGCCTTTTCAATCATGATCAAGAACTTGGTGTTGTTAGTGACGGTCGAACATGCGTGAACTAAACAGAAAAAATGTCTTCGGAAAATTTATCCACAATTTTGATCGTTATGTTCATCTTATTCGAATATTGTAAAAAATACAATAAAATTTAAACAGACTTTGTCAGTCGGATTTAACAAAATTGTTTGTAAGAATTCTTAAAGCCTAAGATATCTTATAGATATGTTGTGTCTGTATTTGAATTGAAGCTGGCGTCTAATGAAACACTTAGGGTGAACGGTATTTGCTTTCGTTTGGTTTGTTTTACGGCATATCAACCTCAATGTTATCAGTAGTACATTTTTGGGAGAGAAAAAATATATATCTATATTTCAAAAATGTACTGCTTGTAATATTTTTTTTCAAAAATGTATTGCTGTTAATAATGTATTGCTCTTGTTTTTGAAACATGAGAACTCTTATGTAGCGAAGGAATCATATTTTTTTTAAATAATTATATATATATATATATATATATATATATATATATATATATATATATTTCATAAAAATATACTGCTGGTAATATTTTTTTAAAAAAATGTATTGCTGATAATAATTTTTCTTTCAAAAATTCATTGCTACTAATAATTTTTTTTACAAAAAAACATTGTTAGTATTAAAACCTATTTTTACACTTTCATAGTGTCTTGTCTTTAGTTTGGGTGGGGGTCAACTATTTGCCCATAGTTGGGACCACCCGGGGTCAGGATGGATCTGGGAACACATTCAAAAGCTCCTGATCAGAGGCCTTGTAGTTGGATGTAGTTTATCGTCTTTCCCAGGAAGTGGATGTAGTTTATCGTCTTACCCAGGACGTAAAATAAATAAGAAGCCACATTCGTAGGTAAGTAATGAAATAGAAGATTTACTACACAAGGGTACAATTACCAATTGACCTAATGCTAACTCGGTATTTACCCGAGCTCCCCACAGAACAGGATGTGGCACAAGGCCGCTTTAACGTGGGTTTTTCCGAGCGTAGATCACATAAACGGAGTCGGGTTTGTTTACCTTCCCAGTCGAGATAAGAGCTTAGCCCGCGTCTAAGACCTAATGCTAACTCGGTATTTACCCAAGTCCTCCCACAAGGCGGGATGTGGCACAAGGCCGGGTCTTTTTTTTTTAATGTGGGGGGATTCTGAGCCCGTAGGTTCGGTCAAAAATTCCCCATAGACCTCGTATAAACGGGGTCGAGTTTGTGTACCTTCCTAAGCGAGACTCTACCCTTCGACATAGCCGCATCTGGGTTCCTCTCTACTCGAAGCCATACGGTTCGACAAACGCGGCTAAGACTTAATGCTAACTCTGCTCAACTCCGCTTAAGTCAGTGTTTTAGTGTGTTTATTATCTATAAAACATTATATATATATATATATATATATATATATATATATATAACGTCGAATCCATTACATTTACTTACATGCTAATGCCTTTGGGAAAGGTGTGAATACTCTTCTTCTCCCTCCAGCTATGGGTAAACAGCAGGACAGAATGACCTTGGATGGCAACTGGTCTAGGAGAACTCTGAATTCAAAACCTGCGGAGGGTCGTTTGGGGACCTTGTGGCACATAGTGCACCAGATCTCTGTATTCGGCCCTTCAAAAAGTGTGGATAGTTCTGCACGAAAACTTCACCACTATAATCAAATCTCATGTGCTGTTGTCGAGCTGACGGTTTGACCCTCATACGTCGAATTTGATGAGAGAGTCGAGAGTATATATATATATATATATATATATATATATATATATATATATATTTATATATATTATAAATTCAAAAAAGGAAATACATTGAATATGTCATTATTATTATTGAAGTATTATCTCACAATAGAAATGCATTGAAGAATCAGCCATAAACGGCCAGAGGTCACTAATTTTGGCAACTTTGACTTAGAGATTTCGTTGAATACTATTCTTTACATTAATGAAATTAAATATATGTAAATAATTTTAATATATTTACATGATGAAAATTTACTAATTACTAACTTTTAATTAGTCGGGCATTGAAAATACCGATTCTTGAAAGACTGTTGAAAGAAAATTGCACCATTTCAGTTTTGTGAAATTCTTGCTCAATACAGCTATAACTGTTCTACTTTGATTTTTTGCATATTTTTATAAGTGGACATATCCATAAACTCATCCATAAAAAATATATCCATAAAAAAATAAATAATATATCCATAAAAAAATATAAGAAAATAAATAATATATAATAATATATAATATAAATAAAAATAATATAATATAATAATATAATAAAAATAAAATAAATAATATATAAGAATATATATAATAAATAATATATCCATAAAAAATATATCCATAAAAAAATAAATTGATAAATGCCTAATATTTAAATACATAATGTTTTTCTCTTGAACGTAATTTAAACA
>OZ010602.1:23480226-23485226 GCA_963932145.1 Acanthosepion lycidas
TCTTCACTTGCGTTCCATTGTCGGAGACTATAGATATTTGCAGTGATTTGCTATATCGTAGTCATTTGACACCTCCGACAATACCTGAAGATGTTTTTATTGAACTCATGAAATTTGCTACCATGTCTGTCGATTTCAGTTTTGATAATATTATGTATCGACAGATTGATGGGGTTGCTATGGGTTCCCCTTTGGGTCCTGTTTTAGCTAACATTTTTGTGGGTTTCTATGAACAGAGTTTGTTTACAGATTCCTCTAAGCCCACTGTTTACTTCCGTTACGTTGATGACACTTTTTGTGTGTTTCGTAATGAATTCGAGGTAGACAAATTTTTCTCCCTACTAAATAGTGTTCATCCTGCCCTTAAATATACAGTGGAGAAGGAAGAGGATAATACTTTACCCTTCCTTGATGTTCTAGTTCGTAGAACACCTTCCTTATATACTACTACAGTTTATAGGAAGTCCACTTTTACGGGTCTTTACACTCGTTGGGATTCCTTTTGTCCCAAACAGCAAAAGATTAATTTAATTAAGTCTTTGACCCATAGGGCATTGAGGATTTGCTCAGATGACACTTTGAAAGATGAGATTAAGTTTTTAACTCACATCTTCACTAGTAACGGTTATCCTTATGATATCGTTCAAATGGTTATTCGTCAAAAGTTGGTGGACTTTAATAAAGTAAAACCAGTGCTTGTCAAAAAATGTCCCGTGTATTTACGAGTTCCATATTTTGGGGGGGATAGCGAAATGTTGGCTAAGCAAATTTCATCGAGTTCTAATCAATGCTATTTTGCAGCGAATGTACGTGTTGTGTTTAAAACAAGATCTGTTCTTCCATCCATGAGTAAGGATGTTTTACCTCCTCATCATATTAATTCTGTAATTTACAAATTTAAATGTAGTTGCGGTGCCGACTACATAGGTAGAACTACACAACGATTGGATGTTAGAATCAAGCAACACGTGCCTGCGAAAATTTATAATAAAAATTTTTCGATTGGTGATACCGTTCGAAACACATACGGGTCATCTATAGCGGATCATCTCATAAATAGTCCTGGTTGTGCGGTGGACTTCAGTGTGAATTGGTTTTCTGTGGTGTCCACTTCGCACTCGTTGTTCCATCTGAAGGTGTTGGAGACATTGTTTATCAAGTCTGGGCGACCTTCTCTTTGTAAACAGAGAGATTGTTTGCTTGGGCTTGCTCTACTGGGTCTCTAGCATCTTTAGGTGTAACAACTTCCCTTCCGTTCATTCACGTCACCCATATATATATATTTTTTTTTTTTTTTTTTTTTTTTTTTGTTTCTCCTTTTTCATAATTTTCCCCCGTTTACAGCTCTGAAGAGAGGGGGCGAAACCGGTCGGCTGGTATTTTATTTTAATAACATCATGGCCCAATGTAAAAATATTTATGTTTTTAACGCCGTAATAAAGTTTTGTACCACAAAAAATATTTTTAAATATATATATATATATATATATATATATATATGTATGTATGTATTAGTTGTGTATTTGGGCAACAGACCCTCTGTAATAGAAGTTTCATTAAAAATGATTGACATTGACAGTATTAGGACAGTCCATTATACTGCTGGCTGAAATTATTGGCAGTGTTTGATATTTTTTTAATTTATTTGATATAATTCCAAAGATATTTGAGACGTAAAGGCTTTCTGAAAAACAAAGATTGGTATGAACATAATTGTAAAGACGAAAAATACTCATATATACAAAGATTAATGCCACAAGAAAATTACTAATCAAATGTCTTTTTGATCTATGATTTTATTTCATCTTTTGGCAATAACCTTCTACTACATCAGTACAAACATCTGCAGGGACATTTTTTGAACACTTCTTGTATAGGATCTTCATGTTCTTACAAATGAAATTACTTGCTTTTATGTGTGGTTTCAATTCATCCCATAAGTTTTAAATTGAATTCAGGCCAGAACCTGGTAATGACAACGTAATATTTTGAAATGTTCTTATTCAGAAAATAGCATTGGATTTATTTAGAAAAAATGTTTATGGGGTCCTTGTTATGCGCTTTTGGTCAAATCAAGCAGAAAATTTATTATCGACGTTAAGCAGGGCCGATTCTCTGAGGAACATCGGGTACAGCCAACGACCTCCTACAATCCAAAATATGTCCTGGCTTTAAATAACCCACGTAAGTGTTGATAAAATGTAAAAAGTCGAAGAGAATGTCCTCTACTTTTCTATTTACATACGCTCTATCCCTGATATAGAGCACTTTAACCAATAAATATAGCATATAATAAAGCTATATTTTTTCACATATATATATATATATATATATATATATATATGTTATATGCGCAGTACTTAGTGGAATGCGCTCAATATCAGTAACATATTCAGGTGTATAGATATGAGTTTATGACCCTGGGTTTCACGCTCCTGATGATGTTTGTCTGACGATCGCAAAAGCATGAAACCCAGAATCACAAACTCATATCCATACTACTGAATATATATATAATATATATTTTACTAAAAATGAATGATAATGTACTTATTTTAAGGTTTTTATCAAATTTTATGTTCTTCTTTTCGAGACATAAATTAAGTAGAAATTCTTCAGAAAAGATAAATTATAACGCAATAAAAAGTACATAAAAACATAACAGCAGTACATTATCAGTCGTTTTTATACTTGTGTAAAATATCCAATTATCTATCTATCTATCTATCTATCACAGTCTGCTTCTATCTATCTATCTATCTATCTATCTATTCAAGTCGGTCCACATCTATCTATCTATCTATCTGTGCCAGTCTGTTCTTTATCTATCTATCTATCTATATATATATATATATATATATATATATATATAATGGTTTTATATTTCAAAACACGGTCAAGACATTCTGTCCATGTTCATAGTTGATATTATTGACTATTGTTTTGTTTTGCTTTTTATTAACAAGACTTCCATTATTTTTAGCCTTTTTTTTGCATGTAGCTTATGCTATTATATTTGTGTTGTAGGTCTCCATGAGTGTTTAAATATCATGTCTTGACCATGTTTTGAAAGATGAAAACATTATATAAATACATACATGTAACAAACTATTTCTTATATATATATATATATATATATATATATATATATATATATATATATATATATGTAGTTGTATTTTGTCCTGGAAAAACAATGCAACACAATTTTCAGCATATATCAGAATTGGAATAAACTCAACTATATCTGGGATGTTTTTTTAACAAACAAATCAATCCGAATATGCATTGGCATAGCGAAAGATGCCTTCCAAAATATAACCAAAGTATTAAGGAAAAGGAAAATTTCTTCAGAATCAAAGAAATGAATATTGCGATATCAGTTGTTGTATATGGAAATAAATGCTGGACAGATGAAGAAGAGTCTTTGGCACCACAAATGTGGCTCTACAGAAGGATACTGAGAATACCAAGGACCGAACATGCCAAGTTTTAGAGAAAATGGAAAACAAAAAAGATACTTATATTTAATATCTGAAAGAAACAGTTGAAATATCTAGGGCAGATAATAAGGAAAGAGAGTTTAGAAAATTTGATACTCGCATTTTGAAAGCAAGAGAGACAAGACAAAACAACGCTTAACCTACCAAACGAACTTATGCAAATTAATGGCCCAACAGTGTCTAGGATAGATAACATTTAAAAGACAAGATAAAATTTGCTAAGCACTACAAAGGACAGGAAATTGCTATCATCGCGCACGTCCGGAAGGGACACGGCACATTTGTTTTTGTTGCATAGATTTCCAAAGAGATATATCTGTATGAGCGATATAGTGCAACCTTAATGGCCGTAAAGATTAAAAATGACCCAAGCATTTATAAAAAGTATTTTAGAACTAATGAGAAATTGATGATTCTACTTTTAGTTATAATTTCAAACATTATTTTGCTTCTTCTAGTTCATTGATACTTGTAGATCTTTGTCCCTAGGACAAGACGCTAACATCTCGGCTATCTACACAGACTCACACATTCGGCACCCGCTGCTTTTTTTTACTTTTCCTTTATTTCATTTTTATCAAGTGAAAATTAGTGAAGCATTTTTTTTTCTCTTCGCTCAGTTTTACATTTCTAATTTGATTAACTCATTTGGGGAATTAAATCCACAAAGCATTAAATTAAATTTGTTTAAAAAAAGTCAAAACGAATATACCTTATGGTTTCTATTTTCATTTCTTTTTATTTTATTTTTTCCTAACATAAGCACTTTATATTTACTTCCATTTTACATTTTAAATATTTTCTCCTAAATTAAATTTGAAATACTCAACCACCATAACCACAAGGCAATCAAGTTAACTAAATAGCTATGGAAAGACCACAATCGATTGATAGAGGGAGAGGAACAGAGAGAGATAGAGAAATTCAGATAGATAGATAGATAGATAGATAGATAGAAACAACCTGAGATAGATAGATAGATAGATAGATAGATAGACAGAAAAAATCTGAGATAGATAGATAGATAGATAGATAGATAGAAAGAAACAACCTGAGATAGATAGATAGATAGATAGATAGATAGATCATCATTAAGCGATGCTTAAATTGCTTATCTCGCAAGATATATATGTACATTGCCTCGTAGCAAATTATTAAATTATATCCAGTATTAGTCGAACCGTTACCATCAAAAGAATTATAATTAAAAAAAAGAAAAGAAAATATTAAATATAATGCAAGGAATTTTCTCACTCTTTTGAAATACAACTGAAATCTTTCTGAAATAATTCTTGGTATCAATGGAAATTTAAATGTCTATGACACTTGCTAGCGCTTTTATTGGACAACTACATTAGTCAGAATACGACACACATATCGTGTCTTCCTTCAAGTCAATAAAGAGGAATGAAAGTGATTAAATCCATTTCGATAGTGCATAAATATGCGTGGGAGGGCAGAGAATAAATGCTACAAGAACTAACGATTAGATTGGTC
>OZ010602.1:23487726-23547726 GCA_963932145.1 Acanthosepion lycidas
ACGAAATAAAGGGTTAAGTTCGACATTTCAACCACCTGAAGAAGGCCAGAGCGTACAATGGCCGAAACGTTGTAATAAATATGGCGACAAAGTTGAGGACAATAGTCCGAATAATGTAAATATTGTACATAATACCTCATCTCAGAAATATAGACAGATACTGAAAAGCCAAAACGTTGTGATAAATATGGCAACAAAATGAGGACAATAGTCCGAATAATGTAAATAGTGTACATAATACCTCATCTCAGAAATATAGACAGATACTGAAGGGCCGAAACGTTGTGATAAATATGGCAACAAAATGAGAACAATAGTCAGAATAATGTAAATAGTGTACATAATACCTCATCTCAGAAATATAGACAGATACTGAAGGGCCGAAACGTTGTGATAAATATGGCAACAAAATGAGGACAATAGTCCGAATAATGTAAATAGTGTACATAATACCTCATCTCAGAAATATAGACAGATACTAAAGGGCCGAAACGTTGTGATAAATATGGCGACAAAATGAGGACAATAGTCCGAATAATGTAAATAGTGTACATAATACCTCATCTCAGAAATATAGACAGATACTAAAGGGCCGAAACGTTGTAATAAATATGGCGACAAAATGAGGACAATAGTCCGAATAATGTAAATAGTGTACATAATACCTCATCTCAGAAATATAGACAGATACTGAAGGGCCGAAACGTTGTGATAAATATGGCAACAAAATGAGGACAATAGTCCGAATAATGTAAATAGTGTACATAATACCTCATCTCAGAAATATAGACAGATACTAAAGGGCCGAAACGTTGTGATAAATATGGCGACAAAATGAGGACAATAGTCCGAATAATGTAAATAGTGTACATAATACCTCATCTCAGAAATATAGACAGATACTGAAGGGCCGAAACGTTGTGATAAATATGGCAACAAAATGAGGACAATAGTCCGAATAATGTAAATAGTGTACATAATACCTCATCTCAGAAATATAGACAGATACTGAAGGGCCGAAACGTTGTGATAAATATGGCAACAAAATGAGGACAATAGTCCGAATAATGTAAATAGTGTACATAATACCTCATCTCAGAAATATAGACAGATACTAAAGGGCCGAAACGTTGTAATAAATATGGCAACAAAATGAGGACAATAGTCCGAATAATGTAAATAGTGTACATAATACCTCATCTCAGAAATATAGACAGATACTAAAGGGCCGAAACGTTGTAATAAATATGGCGACAAAATGAGGACAATAGTCCGAATAATGTAAATAGTGTACATAATACCTCATCTCAGAAATATAGACAGATACTGAAGGGCCGAAACGTTGTGATAAATATGGCAACAAAATGAGGACAATAGTCCGAATAATGTAAATAGTGTACATAATACCTCATCTCAGAAATATAGACAGATACTGAAGGGCCGAAACGTTGTGATAAATATGGCAACAAAATGAGGACAATAGTCCGAATAATGTAAATAGTGTACATAATACCTCATCTCAGAAATATAGACAGATACTGAAGGGCCGAAACGTTGTGATAAATATGGCAACAAAATGAGGACAATAGTCCGAATAATGTAAATAGTGTACATAATACCTCATCTCAGAAATATAGACAGATACTGAAGGGCCGAAACGTTGTGATAAATATGGCAACAAAATGAGGACAATAGTCCGAATAATGTAAATAGTGTACATAATACCTCATCTCAGAAATATAGACAGATACTGAAGGGCCGAAACGTTGTGATAAATATGGCAACAAAATGAGGACAATAGTCCGAATAATGTAAATAGTGTACATAATACCTCATCTCAGAAATATAGACAGATACTGAAGGGCCGAAACGTTGTGATAAATATGGCAACAAAATGAGGACAATAGTCCGAATAATGTAAATAGTGTACATAATACCTCATCTCAGAAATATAGACAGATACTAAAGGGCCGAAACGTTGTAATAAATATGGCGACAAAATGAGGACAATAGTCCGAATAATGTAAATAGTGTACATAATACCTCATCTCAGAAATATAGACAGATACTGAAGGGCCGAAACGTTGTGATAAATATGGCGACAAAATGAGGACAATAGTCCGAATAATGTAAATAGTGTACATAATACCTCATCTCAGAAATATAGACAGATACTAAAGGGCCGAAACGTTGTAATAAATATGGCAACAAAATGAGGACAATAGTCCGAATAATGTAAATAGTGTACATAATACCTCATCTCAGAAATATAGACAGATACTGAAGGGCCGAAACGTTGTGATAAATATGGCAACAAAATGAGGACAATAGTCCGAATAATGTAAATAGTGTACATAATACCTCATCTCAGAAATATAGACAGATACTAAAGGGCCGAAACGTTGTAATAAATATGGCGACAAAATGAGGACAATAGTCCGAATAATGTAAATAGTGTACATAATACCTCATCTCAGAAATATAGACAGATACTAAAGGGCCGAAACGTTGTAATAAATATGGCGACAAAATGAGGACAATAGTCCGAATAATGTAAATAGTGTACATAATACCTCATCTCAGAAATATAGACAGATACTGAAGGGCCGAAACGTTGTGATAAATATGGCAACAAAATGAGGACAATAGTCCGAATAATGTAAATAGTGTACATAATACCTCATCTCAGAAATATAGACAGATACTGAAGGGCCGAAACGTTGTGATAAATATGGCAACAAAATGAGGACAATAGTCCGAATAATGTAAATAGTGTACATAATACCTCATCTCAGAAATATAGACAGATACTGAAGGGCCGAAACGTTGTGATAAATATGGCAACAAAATGAGGACAATAGTCCGAATAATGTAAATAGTGTACATAATACCTCATCTCAGAAATATAGACAGATACTAAAGGGCCGAAACGTTGTAATAAATATGGCGACAAAATGAGGACAATAGTCCGAATAATGTAAATAGTGTACATAATACCTCATCTCAGAAATATAGACAGATACTAAAGGGCCGAAACGTTGTAATAAATATGGCGACAAAATGAGGACAATAGTCCGAATAATGTAAATAGTGTACATAATACCTCATCTCAGAAATATAGACAGATACTGAAGGGCCGAAACGTTGTGATAAATATGGCAACAAAATGAGGACAATAGTCCGAATAATGTAAATAGTGTACATAATACCTCATCTCAGAAATATAGACAGATACTGAAGGGCCGAAACGTTGTGATAAATATGGCAACAAAATGAGGACAATAGTCCGAATAATGTAAATAGTGTACATAATACCTCATCTCAGAAATATAGACAGATACTGAAGGGCCGAAACGTTGTGATAAATATGGCAACAAAATGAGGACAATAGTCCGAATAATGTAAATAGTGTACATAATACCTCATCTCAGAAATATAGACAGATACTGAAGGGCCGAAACGTTGTGATAAATATGGCAACAAAATGAGGACAATAGTCCGAATAATGTAAATAGTGTACATAATACCTCATCTCAGAAATATAGACAGATACTGAAGGGCCGAAACGTTGTGATAAATATGGCAACAAAATGAGGACAATAGTCCGAATAATGTAAATAGTGTACATAATACCTCATCTCAGAAATATAGACAGATACTGAAGGGCCGAAACGTTGTAATAAATATGGCGACAAAATGAGGACAATAGTCCGAATAATGTAAATAGTGTACATAATACCTCATCTCAGAAATATAGACAGATACTAAAGGGCCGAAATGTTGTAATAAATATGGCGACAAAATGAGGACAATAGTCCGAATAATGTAAATAGTGTACATAATACCTCATCTCAGAAATATAGACAGATACTAAAGGGCAGAAACGTTGTAATAAATATGGCGACAAAATGAGGACAATAGTCCGAATAATGTAAATAGTGTACATAATACCTCATCTCAGAAATATAGACAGATACTGAAGGGCCGAAACGTTGTGATAAATATGGCAACAAAATGAGGACAATAGTCCGAATAATGTAAATAGTGTACATAATACCTCATCTCAGAAATATAGACAGATACTGAAGGGCCGAAACGTTGTGATAAATATGGCAACAAAATGAGAACAATAGTCAGAATAATGTAAATAGTGTACATAATACCTCATCTCAGAAATATAGACAGAGTCTGAAGGGCCGAAACGTTGAGATAAATATGGCGACAAAATGAGGACAATAGTCCGAATAATGTAAATAGTGTACATAATACCTCATCTCAGAAATATAGACAGATACTGAAGGGCCGAAACGTTGTGATAAATATGGCGAGAAAATGAGGACAATAGTCCGAATAATGTAAATAGTGTACATAATACCTCATCTCAGAAATATAGACAGATACTAAAGGGCCGAAACGTTGTAATAAATATGGCGACAAAATGAGGACAATAGTCCGAATAATGTAAATAGTGTACATAATACCTCATCTCAGAAATATAGACAGATACTAAAGGGCCGAAACGTTGTAATAAATATGGCGACAAAATGAGGACAATAGTCCGAATAATGTAAATAGTGTACATAATACCTCATCTCAGAAATATAGACAGATACTGAAGGGCCGAAACGTTGTGATAAATATGGCAACAAAATGAGGACAATAGTCCGAATAATGTAAATAGTGTACATAATACCTCATCTCAGAAATATAGACAGATACTGAAGGGCCGAAACGTTGTGATAAATATGGCAAAAAAATGAGGACAATAGTCCGAATAATGTAAATAGTGTACATAATACCTCATCTCAGAAATATAGACAGAGTCTGAAGGGCCGAAACGTTGAGATAAATATGGCGACAAAATGAGATCAATAGTCCGAATAATGTAAATAGTGTACATAATACCTCATCTCAGAAATATAGACAGATACTGAAGGGCCGAAACGTTGTGATAAATATGGCAACAAAATGAGGACAATAGTCCGAATAATGTAAATAGTGTACATAATACCTCATCTCAGAAATATAGACAGAGTCTGAAGGGCCGAAACGTTGAGATAAATATGGCGACAAAATGAGGACAATAGTCCGAATAATGTAAATAGTGTACATAATACCTCATCTCAGAAATATAGACAGATACTAAAGGGCCGAAACGTTGTAATAAATATGGCGACAAAATGAGGACAATAGTCCGAATAATGTAAATAGTGTACATAATACCTCATCTCAGAAATATAGACAGATACTGAAGGGCCGAAACGTTGTGATAAATATGGCAACAAAATGAGGACAATAGTCCGAATAATGTAAATAGTGTACATAATACCTCATCTCAGAAATATAGACAGATACTGAAGGGCCGAAACGTTGTGATAAATATGGCAACAAAATGAGGACAATAGTCCGAATAATGTAAATAGTGTACATAATACCTCATCTCAGAAATATAGACAGAGTCTGAAGGGCCGAAACGTTGTAATAAATATGGCGACAAAATGAGGACAATAGTCCGAATAATGTAAATAGTGTACATAATACCTCATCTCAGAAATATAGACAGATACTGAAGGGCCGAAACGTTGTGATAAATATGGCAACAAAATGAGGACAATAGTCCGAATAATGTAAATAGTGTACATAATACCTCATCTCAGAAATATAGACAGATACTAAAGGGCCGAAACGTTGTAATAAATATGGCGAGAAAATGAGGACAATAGTCCGAATAATGTAAATAGTGTACATAATACCTCATCTCAGAAATATAGACAGATACTGAAGGGCCGAAACGTTGTGATAAATATGGCAACAAAATGAGGACAATAGTCCGAATAATGTAAATAGTGTACATAATACCTCATCTCAGAAATATAGACAGATACTAAAGGGCCGAAACGTTGTAATAAATATGGCGACAAAATGAGGACAATAGTCCGAATAATGTAAATAGTGTACATAATACCTCATCTCAGAAATATAGACAGATACTGAAGGGCCGAAACGTTGTGATAAATATGGCAACAAAATGAGGACAATAGTCCGAATAATGTAAATAGTGTACATAATACCTCATCTCAGAAACATAGACAGATACTAAAGGGCCGAAACGTTGTAATAAATATGGCGACAAAATGAGGACAATAGTCCGTATAATGTAAATAGTGTACATAATACATCATCTCAGAAATATAGACAGATACTGAAGGGCCGAAACGTTGTGATAAATATGGCAACAAAATGAGGACAATAGTCCGAATAATGTAAATAGTGTACATAATACCTCATCTCAGAAATATAGACAGATACTAAAGGGCCGAAACGTTGTAATAAATATGGCGACAAAATGAGGACAATAGTCCGAATAATGTAAATAGTGTACATAATACCTCATCTCAGAAATATAGACAGATACTGAAGGGCCGAAACGTTGTGATAAATATGGCAACAAAATGAGGACAATAGTCCGAATAATGTAAATAGTGTACATAATACCTCATCTCAGAAATATAGACAGATACTAAAGGGCCGAAACGTTGTAATAAATATGGCGACAAAATGAGGACAATAGTCCGAATAATGTAAATAGTGTACATAATACCTCATCTCAGAAATATAGACAGATACTGAAGGGCCGAAACGTTGTGATAAATATGGCAACAAAATGAGGACAATAGTCCGAATAATGTAAATAGTGTACATAATACCTCATCTCAGAAATATAGACAGATACTAAAGGGCCGAAACGTTGTAATAAATATGGCGACAAAATGAGGACAATAGTCCGAATAATGTAAATAGTGTACATAATACCTCATCTCAGAAATATAGACAGATACTGAAGGGCCGAAACGTTGTGATAAATATGGCAACAAAATGAGGACAATAGTCCGAATAATGTAAATAGTGTACATAATACCTCATCTCAGAAATATAGACAGATACTAAAGGGCCGAAACGTTGTAATAAATATGGCGACAAAATGAGGACAATAGTCCGAATAATGTAAATAGTGTACATAATACCTCATCTCAGAAATATAGACAGATACTGAAGGGCCGAAACGTTGTGATAAATATGGCGACAAAATGAGGACAATAGTCCGAATAATGTAAATAGTGTACATAATACCTCATCTCAGAAATATAGACAGATACTGAAGGGCCGAAACGTTGTGATAAATATGGCAACAAAATGAGGACAATAGTCCGAATAATGTAAATAGTGTACATAATACCTCATCTCAGAAATATAGACAGATACTGAAGGGCCGAAACGTTGTGATAAATATGGCAACAAAATGAGGACAATAGTCCGAATAATGTAAATAGTGTACATAATACCTCATCTCAGAAATATAGACAGATACTAAAGGGCCGAAACGTTGTAATAAATATGGCGACAAAATGAGGACAATAGTCCGAATAATGTAAATAGTGTACATAATACCTCATCTCAGAAATATAGACAGATACTGAAGGGCCGAAACGTTGTGATAAATATGGCAACAAAATGAGGACAATAGTCCGAATAATGTAAATAGTGTACATAATACCTCATCTCAGAAATATAGACAGATACTAAAGGGCCGAAACGTTGTAATAAATATGGCGACAAAATGAGGACAATAGTCCGAATAATGTAAATAGTGTACATAATACCTCATCTCAGAAATATAGACAGATACTAAAGGGCCGAAACGTTGTAATAAATATGGCGACAAAATGAGGACAATAGTCCGAATAATGTAAATAGTGTACATAATACCTCATCTCAGAAATATAGACAGATACTGAAGGGCCGAAACGTTGTAATAAATATGGCGACAAAATGAGGACAATAGTCCGAATAATGTAAATAGTGTACATAATACCTCATCTCAGAAATATAGACAGATAATGAAGAATTCCCAGTTAATGATTTTCGGATAATGTTTCTTTAATTTTATGCTTCCAATGAAATCACACTTCTTGTTCGATCGCCGTAGTCGCTCCTGGTCAGTACTTAGATGGAGGACCGTTTGGGAACACCAGGTACTGTAAGCAACCTCCTGCAATCCGAAATGTTTTTACGGCTTTACATAACAAACAAAGGGTTGATAAACCGTGAAAACACAAATCAATATTTCATTTTTATGTTGTTACTTATGTTGGAGAGTTAAACTAGTCTTCACACCATGCTACCTTCACAGAGTCGAATCATCCTCATTTCCTCCGTATTCCAAATGTAAGGAGAAAGTTCCATTTAGCTTTTCCAAAAAGGACTGTTACTTTGCCGAATAGACTCCGATCTGGATGCTTCCTTGAAAACTAGTCTTCACCCCTTCAAGTCAAGAGTCAACCGTCATCTGTCATCCTTATCTTCATAATCTTCATTTCCTACCACTTTTCATTCATGTTACGTACCTCATTGATCATAACCATTTTAACACTCTACCTTGAGAGGCTTTCGAGCATTGTATTTGGCGAAGTTTAGTATATTAAAGGAGAAATATTCTTAATTATATCATAGTGAGGATGTGACCTGATACTACGTGTAGTATGCTTGGAGCATCGGTGACTAAACTGGTTTCCCCATCAAACTTTTCTAGTGTGTAGGGTGGCGAGATACCCAGCCGGATAAAAACAAGACCTGTCAGAGCAAAGTAACTTTTTTCTAAGGTCAACCGCTATCTATGAGTTAGACTGGGAGCCCTAGCTATGTGTGCAGCCAGTGTGGGTTTTACACGGAATGGCTGGGTGGAGCACTCCCTAGCCTGAAACCAGGGACCGGGGTGTAGGGTTCCTTCGATGGAATCAATGGCCACGTGTCCGTGACTAAAGCGTTGGACATCAGCAGTGGATCGTTACTCAAGTTGGAGGACATCGGCAGCTGGAGAAGGATGACTATAGAATTGTCCGGCTTTTAACCAAGATGTTTGGAAAGCAACTCGTCAGAGGATCGGCGTCACAGCGACCGTGTCATAGGACTGATGATGAGGATGATGATGACAATGATGATCATGATAACGCTGATGATGGTGATTTCATGATTATGACGATGAAAATGACGATGATTATCATGATCAGACGTTGACGTTGATGATGATGACGATGACGATCATGATGATGACAATGATGATCATGATCATGATCAGACCTTGACGTTGATGATGATGACGATGACGATCATGATTATCATGATGATGATCATGACGATGACGATCAAGATCATGATTATGATGATTATCACGATGACGATCATGATGAAGATCCTGATCATGATGATACATATTCTTAACAATTCTGAATATTTATTTTAGAATGAAGCATTGTTAGTCATTAATTTTGACAAGTATTTATTTCATTTTAGCTCTCTTTTTTCTGCCCCTCGTTCTCTGTACTACCAACGTATAGAATAGAAAAGGTTATTCCGGTTAGAATAGCAAACGTGCAAATTCTACAAAGAAATTCTCTTTTTTCGATTTCTTGTTTTCCAATCAAAGTTGATTTTCAAAAATTTAAATACAATTTCTATTGTTTCTCTGTCTCCTTAGTGCGCCCCCTTTTATTGTCCTGTCTCCTTAAATAAAATTTCTATTGTTTCTCTGTCTCCTTAGTGCTCCCCCTTTTATTGTCCTGTCTCCTTAAATACAATTTCTATTGTTTCTCTGTCTCCTTAGTGCTCCCTCTTTTATTGTCCTGTCTCCTTAAATACAATTTCTGTTTATCTGTCTCCTTAGTGCTCCCACTTTTATTGTCCTGTCTCCTTAAATACAATTTCTGTTGTTTCTCTGTCTCCTTAGTGCTCCCCCTTTTATTGTCCTGTCTCCTTAAATACAATTTCTATTGTTTCTCTGTCTCCTTAGTGCTCCCCCTTTTATTGTCCTGTCTCCTTAAATACAATTTCTGTTTATCTGTCTCCTTAGTGCTCCCACTTTTATTGTCCTGTCTCCTTAAATACAATTTCTGTTGTTTCTCTGTCTCCTTAGTGCTCCCCCTTTTATTGTCCTGTCTCCTTAAATACAATTTCTATTGTTTCTCTGTCTCCTTAGTGCTCCCCCTTTTATTGTCCTGTCTCCTTAAATACAATTTCTATTGTTTCTCTGTCTCCTTAGTGCTCCCTCTTTTATTGTCCTGTCTCCTTAAATACAATTTCTATTGTTTCTCTGTCTCCTTAGTGCTCCCCCTTTTCTTGTCCTGTCTCCTTAAATACAATTTCTATTGTTTCTCTGTCTCCTTAGTGCTCCCCCTTTTATTGTCCTGTCTCCTTAAATACAATTTTTGTTGTTTCTCTGTCTCCTTAGTGCTCCCCCTTTTATTGTCCTGTCTCCTTAAATACAATTTCTATTGTTTCTCTGTCTCCATAGTGCTCCCCCTTTTATTGTCCTGTCTCCTTAAATACAATTTCTATTGTTTCTCTGTCTCCTTAGTGCACCCCCTTTTATTGTCCTGTCTCCTTAATAATGTTTTATTCACATATTTTTTTTTTTTTTTACATTCAGTAACACCCCTTGTAACGTAATTGGCTCTATCGTCTTGCTTAGGGGAAAAATGATTTTAAAAAAGAAAAAAAATGTTGGCGTATTATCAATACGAGAAATAAAGAATGTAGCTGCCTGTTTTATTTCAGCGACGTCTACCGGTACAGAATACATAGCTTAACTGTTAATAACATTCTGATGGAAAGCCAGGCCGCCAAAGAGGCGAGTACAAATCTCACAAATTGTAGTTTAAAAACAGTAAAATCGACTTTGCTAACCGAACTATCACTTGGTTAAGGCAACTCAGGCTATATGACGGTTCCGTATAGGTTACAGGTTCGATTCCTGTCGGAGGACGAATATTTTCTATGAAAATTTCTCGGACATTCAGGCTGGTAAATGTTATTAATACAGTTTAATATAAACAGAGTATTTACTTAAATATTTGTATCTATAAAAAGAATGTATAAGCATAAAAATGTCTTAAAGTAATTGTCGGACTTTGTCCATTTCATAATGTGTGACGTCATTTGTTTACATTTGATACGCCATGAGCAGATATGAATGTACGTGAGCGATTCATAGAAGATTGAAGTTCAAATACAGTAAATTCGACCTTGCTAGCCGAACGCTCCTCTGTGACCAATTCGATTAAAGGCATGTCAAGGTAAATGACGGTCCTGTATAGGATACAGGTTCGAATCCTGTTGGAGGATGAATAGTTTCTGTGAAAAATTCAGGCCGGTAAATTTTGTTTATTATAAACAGTGCATTTACTTAAATATTTGTATCTGTAAAAAGAATATTAAACATAAAAATGTCTTAAAATAATTTTCGGACGTTTCCATTTCATTTTTTTTATATATATATATATATATATATATATATATATATATATATATATATATATATATATATATATATATATATATATATATATATATATATATATATATATATATATATATATATTGCAGTAAATTTTTGATACCGAAATATGCAATACGGTTATTTGGTAATACCGAAAGATAAAAATGTTTTATCGGTCTTCTCTCATCAGAGCAAAAGTCGAGGGCAAAAAAAAAATTATCAGGTTAATATCCTTTAAGCCCACCAACTACTACTCCTGCTTACAGAGAGATGGCCTGTAGGACTTAATATACACTGATAAAGCTATTTTTAATCGTAGTTATATTTCATTAGAAATTTACCTGATATGTATTTTTGTTACACCCCTTTTTATATGAATGGCTTCTTTTTTGCCTGGAATTGTTCTTTTTTTTAGGATTTTTTTTTTTTAGGAATTGCTTTTTAATATGTTTGTATTTTAATCATTATTCTGCTTCAATAAGAAGCAGACGATGATTATTCCTCACCTTTCTCAAAGACTACGATTAAACACGAAAACTTCAAATCAATGTGGCCGCTCTTGTTCTAACCACTGAGCCATCGCAAGGTGAAGACAATCAGTGTTATTAATTTTGTTCTGCCCCATAGAATCAGCCCACAAGTATGAACGCGAGTCAAAATCCGGATTCAAAAGCTCAATTAATTAAAGCTGATCGATATTCAGAAATCAATTTCGGTATCTGAAACCATCTTAATCATTTCTAGAATAATGGACATCCAGACTCTGTTTGTCCAGTTCCAACATTATTTCTTGTATTATTGACTCTCTTTTATCATTTTCCAAGTCACTCTTGACTTACGACAGCTCAAATTTTCCGCCATTTTACGTTGCTACGACATGGGTATCGCAAGCTTTAAACTAGCAAGACTGATCGTCAGTTGGAATCGGTTGAATTTACTTTGATTTTAGTGCGTCTTTCGTTTATAAGCTTGGTTGTTTATACGGTTTTTATGACGTTTTGCTTCAAGACGAAAGTGATCATGGTTCTCCACAGTTTTCTTTATCTGTTAATTGTGATGCATTAGGAAAGATAGTTTAGTAGTTGCCCGTTGTCTTATCCGCGTCTTTGAATTCAGAGGAGTCCTTTTTCTAAACTGGCTACCGTCTACAGATGCCATTCCTCTCTAGTATTCAATTCGTTGTTGAAAGTGGGGGAAAGTGATTGACTCATGTCTTTCCGAAGTGAATTATTGTAAAAATCGAATGCAACATACAAGATCGGAATTGGACGTGGTTCGTCGATTACCACTTACCGAGAATATAACCGTTTCGCTAAACGTATATAATTTACAAAAGTCCTTCATATTAAAAATATCAACTGCCTTCTATGCATTCTACAAAGATATTTGTAATCTGAAAGGCATGTGAATGCGTTGAAAGCTTACAGAGTGATAAGACATTATTGGATATGATTTTCGTGTGACACTAATTACTAATGTATAACTGAATTTTATTAGGAGCTCTACAGCATGAAAATACAGCACAGCAAAGACCAATTCTTCTGAGTTGCAATCGGGCATTTTACTAATGGCTGCCTATAGATTATTGGCATGTCATCGATCGCTTAGTGAAGAGCAATTTTTGAAGATATTTAACTGCACCTGTTCACAGAGAAACATTTTTTTTCTTTTTTGATTAATCAATTCACCCCAAGCAAGGTGATAACGCCACTAATACATAAAGAGCTACCGAGAGTTAAAGAGAATCAAAAGACTTTAGAAGGAACTGGAAACCCAATCCTAAACCGAAAACAAGGGATAAACCTCTGCTCCTGCCAAAAAGACCGGGGAGAAGGGTGAACTGGACGATAGGCAAACCTATGAACAAAAAGTGTTGCATCTTTTCACATTGAAAATCTGATAGTGAAACAAGTTACTGTTTAAAAGTATTCGTAGGGAAATAAATATATATGAAAACTGGTTGATGTGTGTGTGTGCGTGTGTGTGCGTGTGTTGTGACTATAGTCGTTTTTTTTTACAGCTACCGTATTTTCTTGTTTTTAATACGACTTAATTATAATACGACCCTGTGATTCTGAACCTAAAAACAGGGAATAAATTAAGTCCTTCAATATAATACAACCCCGTAGTACAGATATATATACGTAAATTTATTTTTAAATTTTCTAACATATTATCCATTAAAATTTCAATGTTCAACCTATATTTCACTAAAACATTTAATCTTCCACGATATTAAATAGAAATGAACTAATTTTCAGATTTCTGTTTCAAAACTTATTTTCGACTCTAGGATGAGGTATTATATTTACTTATATTATTTACAATGTTATCCTCATCTTCATTGCCATATTCCCAAATTTTCCGCCGTTGTACGCTCCGGCCTTCTTCAGATGATTGGAATTTCTAACCGAAACCTTTATTTCGTCCACCGTTCTAGTTCCACGTGTCATGCCTCTTCCAGATGTCTCGGTTATTTTTCCTTTAACTCAACTCAACCAAGTTTTTGGTTTCACTACTGCTGTAGCCTAGCAGTGAACTCACAACTCTTTGGGTCTAGTCGCTAACCAATGCCTTTATCCCCTGGGCCATTTGTCCCGAAGACGCGTGGAACTAGAACAATTTACCTTCGTGGACGAAATAGAGGGTTCGGTTCGAAATTGCAATCACCTGAAGAAGGCCGGTGCGCACAACGGCCGTTGTGAATATGGCAATGAAGATGAGTATAACAATCCGAATGATGTAAATAATGTAAGTATTTATTTTCGAATTTTTGAGGAAATGCTCTAACTAGACATACCCGTAATAGATTTTATGTCATACTTTTCTGTTTCATACGACTTTATTATATTTCTATAGATTAATAAACTATGCAAATAAGAGATATTCTTTCATTAAGAATGGAGAAAGAAAATGGCGGACATATCAAATACCTTTTGTAAACAATTGGTATCAACACCTGCCTACTTTTTGTTTTATTATCTATTTTGCTACCTAGGTATGTTTGTAATCTTGCTGCTTCAAATATGAATTGTTTTTTTTTGTTTTTTTAACTGAGTAAAATTTATGAAAAAAAAAAACTTGTGTATAATGCGATCCCCTTTTTTGCCTTTAATTTACATTCAAAATTCTTTGTATTATGCGCTATAAAATACGATATTTCACTGCCGAATTTCAATCTAACTTTTATTTATAGAATATTCACTTAAATTGACCAATCAAATAATTAATTGTATCTTCGGAAAAAAAGACTATATTATGGGCTTAATCTTATTACGAAGATGTGATAGATATTTGCCAACCCAAATTATTTCAATAGCTTATCAATTTCTTTCAAAATCTATTTTAGGGAGGATGGCTTAATTTATATTTAAATTATTGTAAGTAATAATCTTGCAGCAATTATCATTTTAATTTATTTTCCCTTTCAAATATGAGAAGGACGAAATTATTAGGCAAATTGAGTGTTGTTTTAATTAATTTAAATTGATTTTATTCCGAGCATTTTAAAAAACGCGTTTTTTCTATAAGGAAACCTTGTCTTAAATTATGCAAGAATTTGTATTAACAAAACCCTATGCATGTAAGCGATTTCAAATAGTGCCTCATTCATCATTGTTTTATGGGTTTATTAGGCCTTTTTTAACAAACGTTGTCGGCTATGGTTTCGATGAGATATGCAAAAGTCGTGACTGAATAAAGGTTAAAAATCATTAGCTTAGCAAGACATGGTACACGCTTCCTTTAAGCACTTCTCTGAATTTCTCGCTCAAGTCACGTTAGACAATCAGCGGGATCTATCGATGTGTGAACAGAATTTTCAGAGAACCTGTCGTCTGTGACGCTATGCAAATGCAGTCTTTACAGATGACCACAAGAAACGCTTCAGTGGTGTCTTACTTTGTGCATATTTAATTTTCGCCTCGCAGCTGAATTAAAGCCAATATGGATTTAGTATCAAACAGCTTACTATTTCATAGATTTTAAAATTACAGAGTTATCGTTTCATGTGATGAATAACAATCTTCTTTCTTTTTATGAGCTGTTCTCTTTAAGAAGTACGCGTTCATGGCTCTCTACTTCCCCCTATCCCTTGTGGCTCTCAATAAGTTCCGTCATCTACTTGCTTAAGCCTGCCAGGTACGTCGTGTTGCTTTCCCTTGTCTCTCTTTCCTTCTATTCGACCTGTGAGCATCAGATTCTCGAAGCCTTCCTTTCTCATTACGTGTCCCAGAAACTTCAGCTGCCTCTTCCTGATAGAAGCCTCCTCCTTGTTTACATCCTCGCCAAAATCTTATCTTTGCTCAGACACTTGGTCCATGATATCCTTCTGTAGAACCATATCTCCGTTGCCTTGAGTCTCTTCTTCATCTTTGAGGAAACCGCCCAACATTCGCTGCCGAGGACAGATATCATGTAGCAGTTCAATACTCTTTTCTTTGTTACCAAAGAAATCCTCCTGTCTCGTAATACTCTGTTTAGCTTTTGGAATGCGTCTTTGGCCATTCCAATACGACTAACATATTCGGTCCATGGCATCGTTAGCATCCTACTGTAGAACCATACATCCGTTGCTTCGAGTCTCTTCTTCATCTTTGAGAAAACTGCCGTAAAAGAGGACAGATGTCACGTAGCAGCTAAGTAATCTTTTCTTTGTTATCAAAAAATCCTCCTGTCTCGTAATACTCTGCCTCACTTTTCGAATGCGTCTTTGGCCATCCCAATAAGTCTACGGATCTCCGCGTCGCACTTACCGTCCTCTGTCAGAACATTCCCTAGATATTTAAATTTCTACACCTGCTTGATTTTAGTGTCACCGACCTGAAAATCGCATTTCGGGCTCTTCTTATTATTGATGAGCATGCATTTTGTCTTCTTGTAGTTTGTGCTTAGTCCTTTCTTCTCGCTCTCCTTCACTATATTCCAAATGTTTTGATTGTAAAACTTGAATACAAACTGAGATGAATATAAGAAGTTCATTAGTATTCCATAGAATGTCGTTGTTAAATACAAGTTTATTTTCTTTAAATTAATCTTACTTCAAATCAAATATATACATTTACTATTTCTATATTGCAGTTCCTAGACTTATATATTAGTAAAAAAGAAATAAGCTTTTTTTTTCATCAAATAGTTATAGGGGTCCGCTAAAATTTGAGAGTAAACGTGGTCCATGAATAAAAAAAAAAGCTTGAGAACCACTAGTCTAAATGAAGGGCTTGAGAATATTGTCTAAGGAACGCTTGAGTTATTCTTAGAATCGGATCAAAATGTATCGGTCTATACCATAGGAATATTCCAAAGCATTAGACGCACCACTGGAGACAGTTTCCAAACATACAAGTTCCGTTTTCCTACGAAGACTTAAACCAGCGTCGGAGGAAAGTGTTTTTCTTTCCTTTTCTCGGATATGGAGTTAGTATGTGATTCGATCCAGGAAATACGAGATGGCTTGAATCGAATGCGATGTCAATAATGAACATTCGTCCTAAAAAGAATTGATCTGTGGTGTTCCAAGTATGTGCTAAGTTCTACGCTAAAATATTCCTAAGTAGACTTTGTAATCAATGTCACAGCAGAGCATCAGAGCAGCTAGGTGCACTAATGCGTTTTACTGGAAGGTGTCTGCATAGCCCCAAGTTGTAGATTCGGCCCTCACAGGAAACCAGTAATTGTCACCAACCTGGAAACAGGTGATCGACCCAGCTGCGCTTAAGGACAACCGGATAACCGGAAAATATATAGGGACACGTAGTACAACCGGATGTTAGAAAGATATATAAGCGCCACCCGACCGCGAGGAAAAACAGTGAGTCTCTGACATCCTCATGAGAATTTCAATTGATTCATTGATTTGGTTTTTACGGCTTATAAATCATTTACAGGTTATTTAAAGCCCCAAAATATATTTACTTTGTAAGAGCTTTGGGGGGATAATAATGATATAATAATACAAGTCTTACTAATTAACCCATAGTCGGGGGAGAAGAGGTAAATCCATTCCTTTCCTTTGCGTGTAAGTGAATATATCGAACCCGACTAGAATCGAAACTCGGCCCTCCGACTTCCAATTCTGAGTCGTTATCCATTACACCACCCGCACATCCAAGTTTATAGCAACTGGTATTTCTAAACGGTCAGTCATCTAGACTCGATGTTACTTAACCTCGGTAAATGTTCGAGAACCGGTGTTTCAACGTGATATGGCTGTAAGCCCTCCTTTTGAGAAAGAGATTCAGATTCGAAGAAAACTCCCAATATCACACATCCTGACGACGATATTAACTGACGTATATAGGTGAATAAACGATAATTTTACGTATGAGAGATTCAGCCACGTTTTCGTATTGGGTCTTTATAACGATGCAGTTAGAGTTCAATCAAGTATCTTAATTGTCACAAATGAATCTTCTATTTTATCATCTTGAGAAAATCTAAAAGTTCTCTAATTTCATAAAAAAAAACTGATTGGATTTGATTATTCAATAAAGGCCGATCAATTTACTAATTACGGATGCATTTTGTCTAGCACTTACTAAGCCTTTTGATTTTTTTAGAATCCGCTTCAATTCATTAACTGTTAACACAGTAAAACAAATGACGACAAGATCAGTGGATTATGCGTCTTTTGATCAGATACAACACGAAAACTTCTCCGAAATTCGAGGTAAATTCGACTTATATAGAAAAGATATGGCGATAATCAGCAACATTTACGTGAAATTAACGGCTTCAATGCGGATAGGAAAACGAGTAAAAAAACAGAAATGGAACATCAGGTAATGCTTTGTCTTGCCGGATTTGTCCAAGTTCAAACCCTGCTCAGTAGAGGTGAAGGAAAATACGAAAGTGAACCAACTTGCGACCACTTTTTAAGATTAGAGAAATACAATTTTCAGGTATCCATGTGAATACCAAAATATCAAAGTATGAAAAAAGTTGAAAATCTTCTTCTTCTTCTTCTTCTTTGTGCCGTGTCCATTCAGAACGTTGGCAATCATAGGTCCCCACAACTCTATATCTTTGTGGCTCTTACTAAGTATTTTGTTATCTTTCCTAATCCCTGTTCTGCAAGCCATTTACACAGGCTCGTTAGATAGGTCAATCGCTTCTTTTCTTTATACCTCTAGTTTTCAATATATACTGTGAGTGTTTGATTCTCCAATCCTTCTTTCCTCATTATGTTCCCTAGAAATTTCAATAATGTCTACTTGTATAAACATCCCTTTTGTTTCCAGTTTCGTTAAAACTTCCCCGTTCCATATTCAACCAAGTACCCTCATACTGTTGCCTCACATCTCTTCTTCGTCTGTAAGCAGATTGTCCAGCATTCACTATCGCACAGAAGGACTGATATTACATAATACTTCCGTACTTTTGTTGCTAAACAAATTCTCATGTTTCTTAATAATTTGCTTAGGGTTTGGAAGGCATCTTTCGATATTTCAATACGTCTTCGGATTTTGATGACACACTCATCCATCCTCTGTTAAAAAAAAAAATGGTAATTGGTCTTTTCTTCTCTCTTTCTTTTATTTCCTTCTCTACGATTTTCTTCAGTTACCTTCATGCGTTTGCTATTAAAAATGTGTCATCTGGATAGTGTGAAATACTATATAAAATACATAATTAAATTACTCATATATAATATATGTATATATATATATATATATATATATATATGTGTGTGTGTGTGTGTGTGTGTGCGTGTGGTTGTGTGTGTGTGTGCATATATATATATATATATATATATATATATATATATATATGAATGCATATAATTATAAATATGTGTTCATATATATATATATATATATATATAGATACACGAAACGAGTCTAGTTATCTATATTTATATATATATATATGTATATATATATATATATATATGAATGCATATAATTATAAATATGTGTTCATTAACCCCTACACAACCATACACATACACGCACACGCACATACACACACACACATTCATATATATATATATATATATATATATATATATATATATATATATATATATATATATATATATATATATATATCGACTACCTCAATTCATAGAATGCACTTTTTTTTTCAGAAGCTTGGTCATGAAACACACTCGTGGAACGTATCATTAACAATTCCAATGAAGAAGGGAGAAAAATTCTAAAATATCTTATTACCTTTCATTTCAGATTTTAATTATTTTTATCCGATGTGAATAATCATGTTTATTTTGAAAACAGACGTGATTCACCAAATAGGCCTTTGCGCATGCGCAAAATAAAATGAAATGTTTTCATTTTTTTCTTGATTTCTTCTCGAATTCCTTCCATTTGTTTGTGTTCCCCCCCCACACCTTTTTTTCACTTCTTGTTTAAAATCAGTCACAACATTTAAGTTGCTATACCCACGCTATTTGAGTTTTCTGACAACAGAGAAAATCATTAAGAAATCTAAAATTCATTCTGTGTGTGTGTGTGTGTGTGTGTGTGTGTGTGTGTGTGTGTGTGTGTGTGTGTGTGTGTGTGTGTGTGTGTGTGTGTGTGTGTAAGTGTGTGTGTGTGTGTGTGTGTGTGTGTGTAAGTGTGTGTGTCTGTGTATAGGTGTGTGTAAGTGTGTGTAGGTGTGTGTGTGTGTGGATATGTGTGTAGGTGTGTGTGTTTGTGCCTTTGTGTAGTTGTGTGTGTGTATGTGTCTGTGCGTCTGTATGTGCGTGTGTGTGTGTGTCTGTGTATATGTGTGTGTGTAGATGTGTGTGCAGATATTTTTAGGTGTGTAGATGTGTGTAGGTGTGTGTAGGTGTGTGCATGTACGTGCGTTTGTGTATCTTTGTGTAGGGGTGTGTGTCTGTGTTTAGGTGTGTGTGTAGGTGTGTCTGTGTCTTTGTGTGTATGTGGCGGGGTAGGTGTGCATATATCGGGACGGATGGAATTATTCTCTTTATGCTTTCTGTCTTTTATTGTCTCTCTCGCTATTTTTATCATCGATTATTTATAGTCAGAGGTTAATATATAAATATATTAAAACAACAATAATTGAAATTTTTGTGCCCATTTAAGATAAAAATAATGTTTGTGTATTGATGGCGCGAACGAAAAAAAATGAATTTTTAAGAAGAATACTATACTTCCGGTGATAGATTCTTCTACTTACCCTATTTTCCGGCTTACAATTTGCACATTTTTTCCTAAAAAATACCCTGAAAAATACGTCTTCCAAAACGAATGTAAAACAACGCCCAGGCTCAAGTAAGCTTGGACGGTCACCTAATTGGTTTGACTTATAGGGACGTGGATTTGTATGTAGAGTCATTACACTATAATTTTAGCTATCTTTCTAATTTAGTCTTTTCTATGATGTAACCTCAGTCCTTAGCTGTTACAAGTATTTCCAAGACTATAAACCTTCCTGAAACCGAGCCACAAGCTTAAACATGATCAGTTTACTAGCAGTGGCGGAAGCCTTTCTGTTCTTGACTATTATGTCATTGGCATACAAACAAAATCGGACGAGTGATTAATGTAAGCAATACGTAGCGCCAATATGTGAGGGACTCATGGTGAATGTGTTGTTGTATGAGAATGACTTTTTTTTCTTAGAAATTTCTTTCCAATATTAGGGTGCGTCTTGCAAGCAGCAGCATCTTGTAAGCCGGAAAATACGATAATTCCTTTGACAATCCCCTTCACAATATGGGCGACAATGGTTTCTGTTCTTTGTAGCTTATAGTATAATTTCTTTTATCACTATCCTTCACGTCTTAGGGTTATATCACATTGAAACAACGGTTATCTTATCAACAGCATTGAAATTAAGCAGTCTCGAGCCAGATCAGTACCTAGATATGTAAACGTCAATGTGCCGTAAGCTTGGATGTGCGGTTGGTGTAATAGATAACGGCACGGAATAGGAAATCGGAGAGCCGAGTTCCAATTCCAGCCTGCTTCGTCCTATTCACTTACGCGCAAATACACTTGGGAAAGGTATGAATCCACCTCTTCTCCCCCACAGCTACGGGTTAATTAGTAAATCATTCTTAACACCGAAAAATTCATAGAATGTAAAAATATGTTCTGGCTTTAAATAAACTGCAGGTTGATAAGCCGTAAAAAACAAATCAATCAATCAATCACTGACTTTCACATTACCTGTTTTGCCAACCATTTATACAAGCTCGTTAGGTAGGTGACTCGCTGTTTTCTTTCCCCTTTCTTGCCTTTAATATGACGTGAGTGCTATATTTGCAAAACCCTCTTTCCTCATTATGTGTACTAGCTATGTCAAATATCTCTTTCTGATTCTAAATATAACTTTCTTTTTCGTTTTTCTCTTTTGTCCTTTTTTTCTCCCTTTCTTTCATTTCTTTCTTGCTTTCAAGCAGTCACCCATCACTAACCAGACTAGGCTTTGCTTGACTTTTGTGATGTTACGGTTACCATAATCCTTGGTAAAATGGAAGTCAGTATTAAAAGGAAGGAAGGAAGGAAGGAAGGAAGGATGAAAGAAAGAAAGAAAGAAAGAAAGAAAGGCAGTAAGGAAGGGAGGAACAAAGGAGGAAGGAAGGAAGGACGGAAAAGAAAAACAAACAAACAAAGGAATATAGTACGGGTCGAAATTTAAACAAACACTGAGTAAGAATGCAGAAACTAAAAAAAAAACAAATAAATAAGGAAAAAAAGACGGAAAATGAAAGAATGAATTCCGAGGCGGGAAAACAGAAAAAAAATATATAATGAGAAATTGAAAGATGGCGAATAAATTGAAATGCTGGGCAAACAAAGAGAATAAAAAGATTAAATAAATTCCGGAAAGAATGATAGAAAAGAGAAAAATGAAAGAACGAGAAAAAAAAAATATGGCGGATTTTTATTGGTGCAAATTTGTCATAGTTAATTACTATTGACGAAATGAATGTCGGTGACTTTTTTTTTTTTTTTTTTTTTTTTCTTTGGTTAAGAACAAAAACGAGATTCTTAAAAACGATGACCAAAAAACAAACAAACATTTTCATCCTCTGTTGGCATGAATTCACACATCTGCAAGGCTATATAATACCCGATTCTCTGTTTATTTACGCAAGATTAGTTCAGTCAGCCCAGTAACTTTGAGGCAACGATTACTACTATTTTAAAAAGAAAGAAAAAAAAAGATTTTAAACTTGATTGTTCACTATTTACGTCATTGAACACAATTCTGAACAGGATGTGCTGTAGGGAACGAACTGATAACCCACAGTATACAAAGAACTGAAACTAATAGAGATGTTTAGTTCTTTGTATACTGAGGGTTATAAATGGACTTTTCCAGTAGGAATATAAGCATCTATGGCATTGGTCTCAGGGGAGGAGGGTTTGTTTTCCAGCTTCAGACGAACTGATAAATATCTACTTGTTCTTGTTTAAAATAAACCCTTATACTTTGTAAGTTGCTGTCCTTGTTAATATTATTTTCAATAACCACCCCGGACGACATTACAAAAGGATGAGATCGTGATGAGACATTATTTTTTTTAACTAATATTCTTGTGTTGGTTGTCACAAACATTCGGCTCTTGTACGTTTTCTTCAAGAGCCGAATGTCAATTTGTTAACCAGGGAATTTCTAGCCGAACGTTTTTTTTTTGGAAGCACGCTAGCAACATACGCTGTTCTCTTTCCGCTAGGAAGACGATAACATCTTAATTATTTCCTTGTTGTCTTATTATTACTTTTACATCGACGGGAGTGTTCGAATCGGATCAAGTGGCGTCATTATGTAATGTACGCATAGTACAGTAAATTCACTTGACCAATGCTTTTGACTATGTCATCATTGTCTTGAAGGTAATTCCAAATATGCCTATTGAGAACAATAAAACACAACTTTTAATCATTTTCCAAATATGTTGAGTGCGACTAATGCAGAATATCCCAATCTGAATATATAGTCTCCTCTTGCGTGAGAATTTCTGAAATCTATTATCAGTCCTTTTTATATAGCAGAGAATGCAGGACAATTTCCGCACAGGTGAAGAGGAAATTTGGGGCAACACAGCGGGAAGGAGATAAATGTTTTCAATTAATTTCTTGTTATTATGTTATCCATTTTTCTATAAGAGATGGAATTCACTAACTGACTCAAGGATTGAACTCACATTATATTATGGATTAGCTTTGCAAACAAATAATAAAGATCCGACTTTTTGGAGCTACTTTGTTTCGTCGGCATTTCTTTCGGGGTTTTTTTTGGGTTTTTTTTTCCTGGGTTGATTTTCTTGGAGAGAAATTTCGCCTCCAATCTTGCCCTGCCAGCTTCTTTTATTTCTTACTTTTTAGGTAATCTTTATATCGCATCAGTGATCCTTCTCTGTCGGTAATAAGTTACTTCCCCAAATAGGACGCTCATTGGGAAGTGATCGTCTTCCATTATTGTCATGTGATCAGCTCATCATAGATGTGACTTTGAAAGCTTCAACCCGTATTGCTCGAGTTAATCCTTGAAATTTACAATTAAGCGTTGTTGTTTTATTTCCTTTGATTTCTTGTGTGTATTCATTTCTTTCCGGGTCCCGACCTAAGGTCAGAAATGGCATCATGGAATTTTCTACTGAGCAGTTTTGAAAAAAAATCATCGCACATATTTTACATAGATTAAAGCCTAATAGACTCAATCAAAGAATCCCTGGAAGCCCATGCCTTAAAGAAATACAAAAAATTGTACTCACAAGTACAGCCAACGAAGGGCTTTATCTACTAAAATATTTTTTTTTAAATTGCTCAGTAGAAAATGTGGTGATGCCATTTCTGACCTTATGTCTCTGAACGGGACCCGGAAAATAAGCACATACATACACACAAACGAACACACAAGCACGAACACAGACGCATATATATATATATATATATATATATATATATATATATATTGTTAAATATATCAGATAACGAATTTCTATTATGTTTGATCATGAGCCGTTCTAAACTTCGTATAATTGCTTTAATTTCGGGAGGAAATAAAAACAAAAATTGTCCAACATTTGGATATTTTTTATTATGGTGTTCTTTGATCTAAAAAAATATTCAAATGTTGCACAATTTTTGTCTGTATTTTCTCCCGAAATTAAAGCAATTATACGATATGATCAAACATAATAGACATTCGTTGTTTTATATATTTAACAATATATGCTTGAATAATGATCTGCTGCCCCAATACACTATATATATATATATATATATATATAGATAGATAGATAGATAGATAGATAGATAGATAGATAGATAGATAGCTCTTTATGTTATAATATTTCTCACCACACTTATCAATGGCGGATGGCTTCCAACAACCTGAAAATAGATTTTCTAAGCCAGACAACTCGAATTTCTGTTACCTTCTGTTGTTATTAGTCTTTTCATTTTTTTTCTTTTTTTAATTTGTCTGGATAAATTTAAATTTATACCATTTATATGTTCGGTTTAATGAGACCTACAGGTCGAAATAAATCATGATTTATTACCGTATTTTTCTGTTATATTAAACTTTTCCTTGATGCATATCATATTGCTCTGTAGTCTGTACATTGAGCTCTCTACGGATGTATCTTTTTAATATTTTATATTAAAAAGAATCACTTGGATTAACCTTTCCCCTCGGACCTGATATTATTATCTCTGTCTCTGTCTCTGTCTCTGTCTCTGTCTCCCTATATATATATATATATATATATATATATATATATATATATATATATGTATGTATGTATGTATGTATGTATGTATGTATAGTCGATATTGTTCCTTTGTAGCATTTATTTTAGATATTCGAATGGCGGACAGAAGCCTTGTGATTCTTCCAGTAATTATGCATTTATTTTAAACTGAGTCTCGAACCCGATGAAGTTGCTTACAGAATTCGTGAAGTCGAAAAGAAGAAGCAAGATCTGATCATTCTGTCCATAATTTTGGGCTTGCTCCTTGAAATATATCCTAGAAATGAATGGCCACCATTTTCCTGTGATGATGCTTTTAAATACACGATAGAGAAGAATCCAGCTACGAGCATTAGAAAAACTATTACGAGATCTGAGAATTTTGAATGATTCTATAAATACATTATTCTTCTTCGACTATGTGCAATGTCTTTTCGTTTCATCTGTATTTGAATGCATAAAATTATTCAAAATATTTAGATTTTGGCATTAAATAACCCATAGAGGTTGATATGCCGCTAAACAAAATCAACCAACCAACCAAAACTTCCTCGTTGCAAGCATGTTACATAAGCTTAAATAAAACACACAAGAACTCAAAAGTTGTTTAAAAACGAAAATACTTTTGATACATCTTTATACTTTCTGTTGACGAAATCAAAATAAGTTTTATGTCAGTATTCAATTTTCACTTGCTTTATTTGTCATTTCTCTTATCTTGTTTTTATGTGCTCCAAATAGACGAAATCTACCACATCTTGGTAGCTTACTTTCGAACGATGAGTTATCTGTTCTTAAACGAATATCATTGGAATTTGTAAGAAACGGAAAAGAGATCTCCATCTTGTATCTATTTAGTTTAGTGCCTATCAGGCAGAAGCGTCAGAAAAATCAGGTTTATTTCAGAAAATTACAAACTGTTGCAAAATCACCGATGTCAAGAAACTTCTGACCTTTGGACAGACCTCAGCAGATACGCGGAATAGAAGATAAGATTCGCTTCGAATCGGTGAGAAGTCGTAGTTTTGCAGAGTATTATCAGTATCTTTCATTTCTGGATCGTTTTAGTTGTGTCGTCATCCATGAAATGTGAGCTACCGGCATATAAGATGAAAGGTGAAGCAAAGGCCGCTACATGGGTTACATTTGTCTCTCAAAAGTATTTTTCGCTTTTTCAGACCTTTATTCCGAATCTGATTGAATGTACACATCTAATGACTATCATTGACGATATTTATTGCATATAAAATACAATTGTGGCACAAGGCCGAAAAGGGGAAAGGGCGATTGAGGTTGGTCTTCACTACTATCTTATACCTAGCTAATCCGATTCACAACCCATTCATTCGTTACAATTTGCGCATTCACCACAAAAACACGTCCATCACCAATCAATCCTCCATACACAATTATATCGTATCCTCTCAAGGAGGGGGGGGCTATAAAACGCAACCCGTGATTTAAAAATTTGATGATAAAAAATATATTTTTAGATATATACAAATCCAATATTTTGACAATGAGGTGGGAAGGGGATAAACCCCAAAAACAAACTAAATATCAACCCAAAACAAACTAAAACATAACTGATGTTAGTAGGACCCGCCCAACCCTCAAAAAGGAGAGTATTGGACAAAATCAAAAGGCTCTCTCGCTAAGGGAGATGGAAAGGCAAAAATATATACGGACATGGGAAATACAGTGTAACCCGGATATAAGAGAGTTGTCGGGACCGGAGAAGAAGTCTCTTATATCCTGGTTTCTCTCATATCCGGGTCTAATTTATATACATTATATCTCTTATATCCGGGTTTCTCTTATATCCGGGTTGCACTATATATAAAGCTGACCCAGTGGCGATGAAAGGGGTGGGGAGCAAAACATAATGACTATCAATGACACCAACATAATAATAATAATAATAATAATAATAATAATAATAATAAGAAGAAGAAGAAGAAGAAGAAGAAGAAGAAGAAGAAGAGCAACAACAACAGTATCAAAAACAACGAAAAGAAATGGGAAGCATTATGGCCAATTGTCGAGTAAGTTTTGTTTGTTGATGATGATTTAAGTTTGAAGATTAAGTCAGTAAAGGCCAATTGAGTTATATTTGGATAGTTAAGAACACGCTTAATCGAAGACCAACTAGAAGGTATTTCTCAGTGAACTCTAATCTAGAAGGTTATGCGCTGATTTTAACAAAACCAGTCACTATACCGGTGCACATTTGGTTGTGATTATTATTGTGGTTGTTAGACTTGTTATCATTTGCGTTTCGTCTATTTGCATGCCAGTGTCAGTTTGATAGCGCGCTATTCTCAGAATCACCTTATGGATCGCAGTAAATGAAACAGTGTTCAATGCCCAAACTATCGCTACCATTTAGTTAATATTAAAAACACGATAATAAAAAAAAAAACTATTCTAAAATAACGACTAAAAGTTCTAACGATATAACGCCTGAGGATCGTTTTCCACGAGAAACTTTTAGTCGCGATTTTACAGTTTTTTTATTGTGTTATTAGCATTTAATAAACACACACACACACACATATATATATATGTGTGTGTATGTGTATGTGTGTGTATGTATAGTCCATAAAAGATAGGTGCTTTTTTATGGCGATTGCTTTTGCCATAAATTCCGAGCTGAAAAGAAAACATCAAAATAGCAATATATATATATATATATATATATATATATATATATATATATATATATATATATATATATATATATATATTCCTTCATCGCAAAATGAAAAGCCGTAGTTCTAATATGATGAAAAAATACTTTCAGGGAATTTTTTTTCAATGAGGAAATGCTTGATGAATTGGCTGCCGGGTTTGGAGAATGGGGAAAAAGTTCGATAGATCGATTGACACTGGTTGAATTTGCGATTGGCAAAAAGATCTAAATGTAACAAGATACATTCTTGAAAATTAAATTGCCATATCGGCTTGAAGCGAACTGATAGATAGATAGATAGATAGATAGATAGATAGATAGATAGATAATGAATAGACTCAAGATAGGTAGATAATGAATAGAATCAAGATAGATAGATAGATAGATAGATAGATAGATAGATAGATAGATAGATAGATAGATAGATAATGAATAGACTCAAGATAGGTAGATAATGAATAGAATCAAGATAGATCGATAGATAGATAGATAGATAGATAGTGCACAGAATATTAATTTTTCGAAAAGCTGAGAATAAAGACAAATAAAGTTCATATATGTGGAAGCATGCATTCGCTTCAGCTTCCGTATATATCTAGGCCTGCAGTTACGCCAAATTTTAGCGGAACATAGATAGATAGATAGATAGTTAGTTAGTTAGTTAGTAAGTAAGTAATATAGCGTTAGACTTCTATGGAAGTGTCTCTATTGGCACCTGTAAACCCGGGCGACATCATAACAACTGGCTTAATCATTTCGAGTGTGACTGCTACTCACGAAATAGAGGCGGGGCAATGTCAGATCGTGTGCGCATGTGCATAAGTCATTTTTAATTTTTTCATCTTATATTCTACCGCTAGAAAGAGAAAAATGAAGAACGAAAAAAAGATAGGAAATGAAACGAGAAAGTAGGAAAGAGAGAGAAAAAAGGGAAGAAAAAAAAAAGGTAGGAAATGAAATAAGAAAGTAAGAAAGAAAGAAAGAAAAAAAAGTGATAGTCAGCTTTCCGGCGGGAACGTCGACCGCGTTCTGCCGCATGTCGCCTCAGATTTTGTATTTTGATATTTGCTTATTTTTTTTTATCTGCTTTTCATAGATCTTTCTTTTACGTTTTTTATTCATGTAGATTAACTCACGATTTTGTACCTATCTGCGTGACTGCAAACACATTTAACACACATATATATATATATATATGTGTGTGTATTTCTATATAAATCTATATAAGTCCGAACTGAATATTCAATATACATAATTTTATACGAAATTTACCACACGAAATGCCTTACCTAAGAGTGTTTGCATACATTTAGAACAATTAGGACGAAAACGGATTTAGATTCCTTAGAATCAGTCCGAAAACATCGGAAATAATTCGTAGTAAAGTCCTAAGGGAGATAACTTGAATTATATTTTATTTCGATACGATGTTAACCCAATAAAATTGAGCCAGTTTTATTGTTGTATAAATACTCTCTGTATATGACACAATGGTTTAACTAGTCATTACCTTCGTCTGTTTCCAGGAAATGGTATTAAGACAATCAGGGCAGATTGAACTTACTACTGTTGCAATTTTCCGCGAACTTGCTTGCTAACGGAGAGCGAACGATAACATGTATGTATATCTATTCTGAAGTATATATATATATATATATATATTGTTTGTATAATCTATATGTGTTGTTTGTATAATCGATATGTGTGTGTTTGTTTGTGTGTGTGATATAACAATATATAATTTTGTATACTTTTATATATCAACAAACAGTATTTAGAAAAATAGTATGGCAAATTGGAGAAAAGTTTTTGGACGCTTTTCATCCGTTAGAATTTTATTGTTAATGTTGCCACGTCTACACAAACGAGAGATGCTGGTAGTTTCAACATTTTTGAAAGTATATTTTTAAAGAAATTTTTAAGAATATTTTTTTCAATCTAATCAAATTCATCTGTATTCTTTTCTTTTTTTTCTTTTTTTTTTTTTCTCCGTCATATATGAACACAAAAGAGACATTTTAAGAAGAACACATAAAACACATTGGTTGTTCAGCGTAACAAAACTGACCACACTTTTCACATAGGAAAAGCTACATTGATTAAAAGAGAAAACAATCCACTGAAACAAAAATGTCTGGAAAGTGCCTTGATCTCAAGTTCAGCTCCGATGAATTTGCGTCCAGGCTCTTTCAATATATCATCATTCTTGGTAGATTTTCTGTTGTAACAACGAGGGATAGACATGAACAAGGGTAATGGAGAGAAAAAGAATATTTTTCTCTTCGCAAAATCATTTATTCTGATGTTTGGTCATTGAAATAATTAAACCCTTTCAAAATAAAATCTGAAAATGTCTTCCTCTTTCCCAATCTATTCATCAAAGGTTTCTCTCGAATTCAGTCTTTTGTTAAAAAAAAAAAAAAAAAAAAAAAAAAAAAAAAGAGGTAAATGAACTGTTTCTTTCAACAATAAATAATGAATTCGTTTAAGTGAGTGTTTCTCAAAATGAAATTTCTGGAGAACTCTCCTAAACTGAAACTCATACCTTCCACCCGCTCGGCATGTGAAACAGTAGAAAAGAATTGGTCACTTTGAGACGTCGATGTTCGGTTTGCAGGTAAAGCTTATGTTTCACTATTTATTATCAAGGCAGGTCAATCGTCTTTCCTGTTCTAATGTTTGCCGTTATTCAATCCTCCGTTTCCACAACTGTTGCTCCTAAATTTTCAGAAGACATTTTTGTATCTTTCCTAAAGTCTTATCTCCAAGTAATGGATAGAGAGACTGACAGATGTATAGGAATATGCACAGATAGATAGATAGATAGATAGATAGATAGATAGATAGATAGATAGATAGATAGATAGATAGATGTTGACAGAGATATAGCTTAAATCAGATTGGATTAGATAGACAAATACCGTGAGAGATAGAGAGAGAGTGAAGCAAGCTAGCACAGATGGCCCGAATCAGCTTGGCTTAGATAGATAGATAGATAGATAGATAGATAGATAGATAGATAGATAGATAGATAGATAGATAGATAGCGGGAGAGAGAGAGAGTGCGTGTGTATGTTAGATAGAGAGAGAAAGATCAAACTAGCACAGATAGGTTGAATCAGATTGGTTTACATAGATAGATAGATAGATAGATAGATAGATAGATAGATAGATAGATATTAACAGACTGAAGATAGACAGATATATAGACAGATATAGATAGATAGATAGATAGATAGATAGATAGATATAAAAAGAATAAGAGAGAGAGTGCACCATGGACTTTCAAGCGCACTTGTAGCACGAAAGAACGGGTGAGAATCAAGTGAACGAATAAAACAGATTCGTTACCGAAGACGGAGTTGTCTTTGTGCGAAGAATGGCTGTGATTGGAGTCGTAACGTTAGCCAAACAAGAGTCTCCTTGAGTCTTTTCCATTCTTACGAAGACTGCTTCCATATTGAAACCCTTTCTAACCAAGTACACAACAGCCTAGAAACAAGAGTAAGCACCTCAACAGCCATTGAAATTGAGAAGTATTCTGGATCAAATTGTACTTTATATATCGGTTGATTTTACAAGCACATAGAAATAAATTTGGAAAAATGATCCTAATTGATGCTCTACTTAAATACTATTAATCGCTTAGAATAATTTTTGTTGCGTTTATCCTAACATTCAAGTCGTTTTTTTTTTTTTTTTTTTTTTCTACAACACTTAAACTAACATCACGGGTTTGAAAATAATAAATAAACCTTTATTAAAATAACCATTTTTTGTTGAAGCATGTTTCAGCAGGATGCCGCTTTTGTCGATTAGGCTACAAAAGCTAACTTGTTAAACGTCATCCAAACTTATCTTGATGGTTACATTCTTTTAAAAAATAGTCAACAATTTAATAAGACAATGTCTAATCTAAAAAATTTAGAAACAATGATATTGTATTTAATACGATCAGTAACAATAAATATATTCACCTTTTAACATGTGAATGTAATTTAGTATCGAAGCCTCCACCTCAGATATACCAATTGCGCAATAAAAATGATAAAAGTGAAAACGCTACAAGGTGACTACTTATACATTATTGACAAGTCTGCAGTTGAACTCCAGAAAAGCCTTGTAAAATTAATTTGAGCTATCTCCCTAAAACGTACAAAGATTAGAGTTGCTAATTTGGATTGATATTTGAGACTGAACAATTCAATATCCAATATTGGATATTAGATTTGTATATTAAAAAAAGAACAAGCGCTAATTTTTGGCTAAATATTACAACGTGTACAAATATCACAATCTAATTCCGCCTGGTCTGCTGGGATTCTTCCTTTAGCACTAATGACCTCGGGGGAAAAGGCATGAATCTAACTGTTCTTCTTCGGCAATGGATGAAATAACAGGGCGGATTAGGATCTCTAATGAAACGGAATGTGGAGAGCTATGATCGCCTTCGGCCGGAAGAAGATGGTAATGAAAAAATTATAGAAAAAGTTTGAACAAAGTAACTATAAACAATTTTTTTTTTTTTTTTTTTTTGCTATCCTCTGCGAGCTGCAATGATGGAGAAAGCATTACTTCGAACCATCGCCAGTGAGACACACTCTAAGAGTCACTCCGTTTCGCGAGGCTCGTCCCTTAATCGAGAGGCAATCGCGCCAATCCTCTGAAGGGACGCCATCGAACGAGGTCCAATAATCCCAGGAGTCTCCACTGCCACAGGAGTTTAAAAAAATATATCTTTGAGCAAGAGAAGAATATTTAACTATATTTTTTTTTATCTCTGCGTCCCGGGCGACGGACCCTGACTCAACCGCGGACCTGATCAAATTACCGACCGAAAATATATCCGCAAAAGTTGCATCCCAAATCAACGACTTCCCCATTTAAAAAAGGGAAAATGGTAATGCCATCCGGACGCTTTCCATCACCGCGGTCGAGGTTTACGGGTTCGATTTGGGAAGGGAACCCAGCTGCATCCAAACCTCTTCTGATGATGTCGTTTATTGCTGCATGCTGTGGAAAGCGGTCGGCACTACGACGACAGGAGAGAGGAAAAAATAGAATTGAAATTATTAGATACTAAAATTGGATATTAGATATTGGATATTAGAATTTAACAGATATTGCAATTTGGGCAGATATTAAAAATTTTGTCTCATTTACTGAATTGCTTAAGATTGGTAGGTTTGTTGATATAGTTTTGTATTCAAACAAACGTCATCTGTGAAACTTCCACCATTATTACCAACTCTTATATTTACATAGTTTTGTAATTATAGTATGCATTTTCTTGATTATATATATATATATATATATATATATATACGCGGATAATTTAAATAAACACCTTTGACCCACAATGGATTTTAATATAAAGACGAGTGAATTATAAATATAAAAGAAAGAAAAGTTGGAATTTCAAAATGTAATTTTCTGCACATCGTAACATCTGTCTACATACAACATAGGCGTTTATCTCATATTGTTCAAATTATTATTTACACAAGACATGTTTACTGAAATTAGATTCTCCATTTAAATTCTCCAATACAAATATCATGCTCCACTTATATTTTTTTTAATTTTTTATTTATTTTTTTTATGTCGGGATGATTTTGTTTTGGAAAAGAGGAACCCAATATCAAACTGCCTCCGAAATGAAAGATTTTATTTATTATGCTTTTATATTTATGCAATATCATGAATTTTGTTGTTATTTCATGATTGTCTGGATGGTACTGACAGCTACTTACCCGGTTACTTAATGTTATTTAGATTAAAAATAAGGCTTTGAATATATTCAGTTATCAGGCCCACCTTTTAGTAGATTAAACACTGAAAAAATACAATGAAAGCACAACATACCTAGACAGAGATGAACAAGAAAAAGGAAAAGTAGCATTGCGAAGTGGTTGTATTAGTAATATTATTAGTAGAACTTATATATAGCCAGGGGCTGTTGAAATTATTATTATTATTATTATTATTATTATTATTATTATTATTATTATTTCCTTTGCTTTCTGTTGTATACACATTTCCTTCCAGGGACCTAAGATCAGAAATGACGTCATGACATTTACCACTGAATATTTTTAGTAAAAAACAATATATATATATATATATATATATATATATATATATATATATATATATATATATATATATATATATATATAAGATCACACACATTATATATATATATATATATATATATATAAGATCACACACATTTTACATAGATAAAGACCTTCATAAGGTGTGAGTGACACTTGTGAGAACAATTCTTTTGTATTTCTTTAAGGCATAGCCTACCATGGATAACATCGATGAATCTATCAAAACATTTTCCAATATAACCCAGTGTCCCAACCACAACTGGTTATTATTATTATTATTGTTATTATTATTATTATTATTATTATTATTATTATTATTATTATTATTTCTTTTCATTTCTGTTGTATACGCATTTTCTTCCGGGTCCCAACCAGAGACCTAAGGTCAGAAATGGCTTCATGAAATTTTATACTGAATATTTTTGTAATAAAAAAAAGAAGAAAAACTAAGATCACACACATTTTACATAGATAAAGTCCTTCGTAATGTGTGAACTGTACTTGTGAGTACAATTCTTTTGTATTTCTTTAAGGCGTTGGCTTCCAGGAATATCTTTAATGAGTCTATCGAAACCTTTTCCAATCTCCCCGAGGGCTCCAACTGCAAGTAGAATTATTGATGTTCTCAGGTACCTCATTTTTTAGATTTCCATTTCAAGATTTTTTTTTATAGTTTTTAAGATATTGATATTATTATTATTATTATTATTATTATTATTATTATTATTATTATTATTATTATTATTATTATTATTATTATCTTCTTCCGCACTGTTTCTCCTTGTCAATCGGAGATCTTGCATTCCGTATGTTCTCTTTCATACGACCTCAGACAGTATCACTTTTCATAGAATATTTGCAATACCAAGTAACGCAGACGACTGAAGTAATGTAATATGTGGATTTATTCAGATTTTCTTAATGAAGGTCTTGATGGTATCGATCCCAATGATAAATTGGATAATAGTCGGCTGAACGTCTCACATTCTGATAACCTCAATTCGAGGTTGAGGGTAATTTTTAAGCTTTACAATTTCTTGATATTATGGTCAGTTGAAACAGCCACATTGGAGCGTTGGAGTCTATAATATCGAATCTAAAAATATATTTTTAAGACAATCTGAATGAAGCCTATCATTATTATTATATTTCTTTTGATTTATGGTGTATACACATTTCTTTCCTGGTCCCAACCAGAGACCTAAGTTCAGAAATGCCGTCATGACATTTCCCACTGAGCATTTTTGAGGAAAAAACCTAAGATCACACATATTTTACATAGATAAAGCCCTTCGTAAGGTGTGAGTACAATGTTTTGTATTTCTTTAAGGTGTGGGCTACCAAGAATCTTTTCAATGAGTCTATTGGATTTTTTTTCCAATCAATCCGAGGGCTCCAACTACAACTGAAGTTTTTGATGCCCTTATGTGCCACATTTTTGAAATATCGATTTCAAGGTACTTTATGATATTAGGTTAGTTCAAAAATAATGACGTAATAATGTCGTTTTTGACGTTAAAAAATACGTCAAAAAACGACATTATTACGTCATTATTTTTGCACCAACCTAATATATTGCAATTACTGGAACTGCCGTGTCAATAAGAAGACACATTTTGTCTGATCACGATGTCTAGACGATTTGCTGTGATTGCTCTGTATGCGTGTATTGTAAAGTCCCATAAAATTATGACAGGTCCTCTGTCCGTAACTTGGCCAGGCTGATGTTCATATCAATTTCTTGCACTTTACTTTTCATAACATTTGCCCATTCTGTTATACCGAGTTTTATATTCAATGGATGCCAATTCCGTGCAACCTGATACAAGATGGTCAATTGTTTCTGGATATGTATCACAGAATCTGCAATTTGGGCAACAATTTTTCAGTGTGTGAGCTTGGTAATTTCTACTTAGCAATCATTAGTCCTGTGCTGCAAGGCTAAAACCTTCAGTTTTAGCTTTTAACCCTGCACTATGCAGCCACTGATGGGTACGGGGTTTGTCTACACCAGCTTGTTTCGTACGGGCCGAATATTGACCGCGTCGATGTTTATCCTGTCATTGTTTCTGCATTTGCTCGATTGCATTTGCCTTTGTTTTCATTTTTGTTTTTTGTTTTTTTACAACTTTAGTAGGTGTAATATTAAATACATTTTTTCACCCACTTAAAACTTCATTTTGAATTTGTTGGCTTTATTTACTAAATAAGGTTTCTTATTTCTTCCATGATCTTTGACAGAGATCATCATCCAGTCTTCTGTAGCTTCCAGGTATCTTTGAAGACCGATTATTGTATCTGTCTATATTTCTGAGATGAGGTATTATGTACACTATTTACATTGCTTGGACTATCATCATCATCTTTGTTGCCATATTTCTCACAACATTTCGGCCGTTGTACGCTCACGCCTTCTTCAGGTGGTTGGAATGTTGAACTGAAGCCTTTATTTCGCTCGCTGACGTAGACTGTTCTATTTCCACGCGCCATGTCTAATGTGTTCTCAAGGACACATGGCACAGTGGATAAAGGCGTTAGTTAGATCCAGTTACAGGACCCAAAGAGTGTGAGTTCAATACCTGGTTAAGGCGGTGGAGAACAGTGTACCCCAGCGATCAAAATAAAGGGTTCAAATCGACATTCCAACCACCTGAAGAAGGCCGGAGCGTACAACGGCCGAAACGTTGTGATAAATATGGCAACAAGATGAGGATGACAGTCTTAGCAATGTAAATAGTGTACCGCTTATTTTAGTTATGTAAGACATGTCTTGTTGCACTAATCCTCTGCCTCCATCGGATCTCGGCACATATAGACGATCAACATCAGCCTTGGGATAATGCATGCGGTGGCAAATGAGATGTCTTCTCGTTATGGCGTCTATTCGCTTAATGTCAGCTATGGTCCAGTTAAGGATGTTTAAACTATATTGCTCCACTGGGACAACCAAAGTGTTTATGGCTGATATTCTGTTTTTTTTTTAAATTTAGCTCAGTATTCAATACTAGTCGCAGAAACTAGTAGTATTCTTTTCTTGCTTTCTCCTTCATTTGGCTCTACTGTATTCCATCTCCTACGCTATTTCTCAGGTATATACAGGCTTCTTCGTGATCCAGTTCCCTAATCTGTGTGACTAAATCTTGATCTATTGCATGCGTTTCTGTAATTCTCTCTTTCTTTTGCACATTTATCTAATCCGAAATCTATACCTCTGTCGTCACTGAAACCTTTTCCAGTATTGATAAGAATCTACAACTCATTGTCGTCTTTGGCAAAGAGTTTGAGATCATCCATGTAGAACGGATGATTAAATAATTTCTTATTTAGTTTTTTTTTTTTTTTTTTTCATGCGAAAGAGATATTAAGGACAGACAAAACAGAAGGGTTGACAGATTCCTCGTCGGATATTCAGGTGATTGAAAGTGGCAGTGTCTTTGGTGTGCTTTAGATTTGTGGCTTTTCATTTCCCCATGTGTGTTTAACCCTAGAACACTAACCATCAATTAACCCATTAACCCTAGAACACTAACAATCGATTAACCGATTAACCCTAGAACACTAACCATCAATTAATCCATTAACCTGAGAACACTAACCATCAATTAACCCATTAACCCTAGAAAACTAACCATCAATTAACCCATTAACCCTAGAACACTAACAATCAATTAACCGATTAACCCTAGAACACTAACCATCAATTAATCCATTAACCCGAGAACACAAACCATCAATTAAAGTTACACCACTACTAACCATGGGTATATACTACCCGATTTTGAAAATGTCAAAAACGATATTAAATATAAATCTTTATTTGAAATATTTTACATACAGGCACTTCAAACTTTGTACTTTGAGTTAATCTTAATAGGAACTGAAAAACATATTATTTAGAAAATCAGGTACTGAAAATTGTAATTAAAAATAGAAAGTTTGCACTGGGTACTATATACCCATGGTTTGTGTTCTAGGGTTAAGAAAATTTACTATGACCGAGGCGATTTGTATATTTCCAAAGTCTTCACGGTCGAGGATTGTGGTACACTATGAAAGGCTTTACGGTTGTCCATCCATGTTGTGACGACATTCCTATTTCTTCTCTTGTAGTTTTTCAGGATCATTTTGTTTATCAATATTTCATCTTAGCAAACATATGAATCTCTCCTGCTTCCGTTATCTTCCAGAAAAAAAATATTGTGATCATTATCATCATCATTATTATTATTATTATAATTTGAAAACATCACGCCAACAAAGTGACACAGGATCACAAAAAATTTCTTCTTCATGAGCCGTGTCCACTCAGGACATAAACAATCATGGCTCTCCACAATTTCCTGTCCTTTGTACATCTTAATACATTTTGTCTTTTTGCTGTTTACCTCAAACCCTATTCTGCCATCCATTTAGTCAAGCTCACTAAATGTTATGCGTTCTTTTCCACCATCCCTCTTGCCTTCAATCTGCCCTGTGAGTATCATATTTTCCAAGCTCGCTTTCCTCAGTATGTGTCCTAGAAATTTCAGCTGTATCTTTCTAGTGTTATGAATAAGTTTCCATTTTTTATAGAAACTTCGCCGTTGCTCACATATTCTGTCCATATTATCCTCAGCATTCTTCTGTAGAACCACATTTCTGTTTACGAAGTCCGATATATCTATCTTGACTCCCAGTCTGTGAATGGGAATACTGGGCACATGCATCTCAGCCAAATGTGCGCGATATTGTGACAAGTTTTGATAAAAGTGGCGCATAACCTTGTAAGGGGGGCAGTTTTGACAAAAAAAAGCAATGAAGTAACTTCAGATTAGATAACTCGATCCATTGAAAGGCTGTTCCCAAGTATCTAGATGTGAATCCGCTTCAAACTTTATAAAAAAAAAAAAAAAAAACCTTTCGATATTCATCCATGATACTTCAACAATAATCCTGCTCGTGGGCAGAGATACACATTGCGTCATCCTCTAGCGAACATACCCAGCTGGTTATGGTTAGGCAACTGACAAACAAATATGTGTTAATGTACGGGTCCTTTACTGTAGCCACCCCCACCCCATCCCCCTATCTCAATTTACCAAGATAAACCATGTACGTGTCTGCATCGGCAATCAATTAAAATCAGAAGCCATGAGTGACCTCCCGTGCGGAAGCATCAGGGCGGAATTTATATAGTTATCGGCGCCGGAATTCGTATGAAACTTGATAAATAAGAAATTAATATATTATCATTAGACAGAGAGGAGGTGGGTGTCACTTGTTTTGTAAGTATAAAATCATAGACGCTGGTGACTGACATAGGTATTGGCTTTAGAGTAGGAATAAATATATGAAGGTTATTAAAATTATTTTCTTAACTTGCCTGTACTAGGAGGCGGAATAGTAGTAGTAGTTCGTTGTTGTTATATGCAAAGTATAGCTTAGTTTGGCACAAGGCTATATGTATGGGGCAATCAATGTGGATTGAGCTCACAAAGAAAGGTGGGTGACAGATACCTGAAAAAGAAGTTAAGGAAAATATAGAGAGGGAAGAAAGAAAGAAAGAAAGAAAGAAAGAAAGAAAGAAAGAAAGTGTCTTTATCCTTGCGTGGAATAAGTTATCAGATGCAAATTTCGAAAAGAACTTACTCAAAAGGCAATAAATATGTGATCCGTATAAATATTTATAATATTCCTGTAAACATCTGCGTTTACTACAAAAACAATTAAAACTTTCAACCTAATGCTTACTAAAAACACTTCTCAACCACCCCAAAAGTTTAAAGTTACATACCAATTGTCTTTTGCAGGAGGCTGCGTCCCTGTTGATAGCAAAAAGAATCACATCACATACATCGATTACACTACATTTCTCTCGGCCAAATTGACCTGCTTTCGTTCTGGGTAATGTGCCAGCTGTAAACATATAACACAAATGCAAATCGCCTGTTTCAATTACTGTTAGATTTTGGTCGAAAATACAGACAGACCTCTCATCAACCGACTAACAGGGAGAATGGATGGTCTGTTAAAGCCGATTGTCCGTAGGGATTAATTTGGAGTTATAAAACCACATAGTTATGACCAAAATATAAATATTATAACCATGTATATATGGCATAAATAAATATATACTTAATATAGATATATTAATCAAAATAACAAAATATAATCGATTTCACACAGCAAATTTCTCACGCACGCGCTAATGAATCGTACTTTATATACTGTACACCTGTCTTTGTTTACAATTGAAAGGGCCGCCACTGCCGCCAAGCGGTCACTTTGAGAACTAATACAACTCGTTCCGCTATGCGCGCAAATTTGAAAATACATCGCTAACGGTTTGGAAGTATTTTTGTTTTTTTTTCTTTCCTGGAGATTATTTTTATTTTGCCTAGAGATTTTATCCGTTGCATCCGAAGTCCGGTAATGTGAGGGTCCGTTGATGAGCGGTTTGTCTGTACAAGGCTTCTGTGCAACTGCAACTGTTAAAAGCCATCACTAATCTTGTAGGGCCCTTGCATCAAAAGTAAACAAGCCAGTATTAAATTAAGTTTCAATCTAGTCGCGCCTGAGTAAAAATACCTTCATAGTGCAAGGTTATGTTTGTGATGTTAAAACTCATTTCACAGTCATAGCACGTAAATCGACGTTCATTTCAAATTTCGGACCATTAACAGTGCAAACTTTCTGCCGTATTTCATTGAAAGCAGCTGACGCTGCTCGAATGAACACAGAAAATAGCACATATTATCGCAGAGTTTCCTCAAATTTCCACCTTATATGAAGCGACTTAAAAGTCAATTAAGTGCCGCACGTGATACCTGCTTGGGATTATGTCTCTTTCGATTCATAACTACGCAGAAGATTTTCCCGCGCTAGGTTTCAATTTCTTTTTGCTGTAGACTGGTTGCCGACCAAGGCTATAGGACACAGTCTGTCCTGCTATTCAATACATAGCCAGGGGGAGAAGAGATGGAGCCATGCCTTTACACACACACACACACACACATATATATATATATATATATATATATATATATATATATATATATATATATATACAAGTATATGATTGGTGTATACGGAATGAATTCCAATAACCAACAATTACTATTCTTAAAAGAGTGCTCAATACAAAATAGAGCAAATATAATTATTTATATAGATAATTTATAACATCAACATGTTATAAAATCACTACAAAAATAGCCATTTTGTTTCAACACTTCTGGTGTCTTATCAAGTGACCTGGTTGGATTATTTCTTTTGTATAATTTAAGTGCCTACGATTGTCTAGATTCTGATAGTGTGGGATTGTATAGAGATGATGGTTTATTAGTTGTTAAAAACTCTACTAAAGTTAAGGTAGACCGTATGAGGAAAATGATTCATAGGGTATTTAAGGATTTAGGTCTTAGGACGATTAAAAAAAAAAAAAAAAAGATCACTTGATAAGACACCGTGAGTGTTGAAACAAAATGGCTATTTTCGTAGTGATTTTATAACATGTTTATGTTATAAATTTTCTAAATAAATAATTATATATATATATATATATATATATATATATATATATATATATATGTGTGTGTGTGTGTGTGTGTGTGTGTGTGTCTGTGTGTTACGAGTAAAAAAACCTGTTACCTGTAAATAACTGGAGAACAACGAGTTTAACAGATTTTCGGAAATAAAGGGCTCAATAAAAAATATATGAATAGAATTAGATAGATAGATAGATAGATAGATAGATAGATGCGTGTGTGTGTTTGTGTGTGCGTGTATGTATGAATAATTTCGGATAGATTGCATCTGTAAAGGAACAAAATGAATAAAAAGACAACAGAAACAACTATTCTTAACCGACGCGTTTCGTCCTCTGAGAGCCTTTATTAAAATAAATGTAGTATTTCTTTTGTTACACGTGTTTATATACAAGAGCAAGGGTGTCATTGGTTTATCAAGGCTTTTAAATTTGAGAACGTTCATGAATATTTATTTGGTGGTTGAAAGGTCAATTAAGACGTGTATTTCTTGAAATTTACTCGCTTACTTTTGTCTTACCAGACTTTGAATTATGGGATTTTGTGTCTTCCACATGTTTTGACTGACCTTTAAACGTTCTAATGAATATTCATGAACGTTCTCAAATTTAAATGCCTTACACACTTTTCGTTTTTAGCTCTATTGCCATCAATAACGTTCGGTCACAAAACGTGAAACTTATCAAAGTCGTTCGAAAAGCTCAATGACCAATGAAATGGGCCATGATAGGAATAAGATAATGAGGTTGAAATGGATCTGACTAAGATAAAAACTATCACAGAAGTGATTAAGCAACAAAAATAGAAGTGAGTTGGACGCATATATAGAAGAAAGGATAACAGCTGGAGCGAAAGACGGATCGATTAGTTCATAGTGAATAGTGCATAATGGATAGTAAGTCCATTAGGAAAAGACTATGCAGAAGATGAAGAAATGAGTGGGAGTGTTTTGTCCTTAGTCATGGTAAGGGATAGTAACGAAAGTTGCCATGGACGGAGTTAGAAAAGGCATTTGCCCACACAAACACACACACAGTCACGTGTGTGTGCATTCGTGTGTATCTGTGTGTTTCTGTGTGTGTGAATTATGTATGCATGAAAATACGATTATGCGGAATAGATGACAATGTCAGATTTAAATTACGTATGTGAATATACGTGTGCAAATATAAGGGACTGCCTATTTGGATGTCATAAACATGCTAATGGCAAAGGAATTATATATGTAAACATACACCCTCGCGCAAATTAATTAAAACAGCCGCTTTAGCTTCATTTCTTTCGCCATACGACCAGTTTTAGACGGACTGGAGTGACAAGGGGTAATCATTTTCTATTTTTTTTTTTTTTTTCACATTACGCCATTTGCAGTGGTGTGTAGTAATATGAATCTTTTTTCGGGGTGTATGATGAAATTTGGTTGGCCATGAAAAATATTGCGTCATCGGTGACTACATCAAATTTTTTATCACGTCCAGACACTATTGTCTCGACTGTCGATTAGTTGTTCTATGTCCATGTTCTGCGATGGATGTTTCTCCAAGGAAGCGTACGAAAACTGTAACGCTGCACAAACACACTGGCAATATATATATATATATATATATATATATATATATATATATGGGGGGGTCAAAAAAATTCATTAATACAACAGATAAATTTAAGATCTGAAAATAATTATAAAAGAACGCGTTCACGCGTATGTTTAAATATCACCATCACAATGATCACAGTTACAATAAGTTTGTCTTTGTAATTAACCCCTGAGGATGTTCTCGAAGAAGACCGAAAGTACTTGGGTAGGAAAAAACTCCGGTGTGTTCCTGGATGAATTTCTTCTTAACATCTAGAAACTAATTAGAGCACTTGAAAGGACTTTTACGTCTATATTATTCAAGTAAACATGCTTGAAGGAAGATATGCTGCCTATATATATATATATATATATATATATATATATATATATATATATATATATATATATATTGTATCTGTATTCATATATATTTAAATGGATATTTTATCTGACAGTGTTCCTTTTTAAAAATAAACGTCATTTGAAAGTTGGTACACGTGTTTTAAACTATTTTTGGTATTAATTTAAATGTTTAAAAAAATAAAAACAAAGATGTCAACTCAAACATGGGCACCCATAAAAATCAAAGTTTATAGTAAAAAATATATACATAGATAAGCACACACACACACACACACACACAGCGGTAAATTAATGTATTTTTCGATATGCTTTAAACGTAGAATGTATAACGAATATATAATTGCCAGCTTTGACGTGGGGATTTGAAACGTTGAAATTAACAAAATCTTCTGAAAATAAATACAAAAATGCCCAAAGGTCAATGTAAAGAGCAATTCGAGAAGACAGAAATAAGTCAACTTGTATCGGATGACAAGCGAAGATAAATGATACCCTGAAAGTGATTAAATTAAATTGAGCCGGGTACGAAGCAAGAGAAAACAAGAGCTGATGGAGGAAAAGGTTGCTTGATTAGTGACCAAAGTTAGGAGAGGTCAGGAGAGGTATACCAGTTCGAAGAGATTATAAGGATATAGAAGTCGCTTATCTCCCTTTGGAGGAGATAAGTCACGTTAGTGACATGACGGCTCCTACATACAGTTTCTTTCTTCTACATTAGTCCAAAGGGTCTAGGCTGAAGCTAAATCTGCCTACCCCAGCAGTTTACAAGCCCATGGTGCTGTTTCCCTTTGGAACATAGATGTATCCCGCCCTAAAAATGGCTTCTCCAGGTCAGAAGTATCTCCAGATTATATGTAATACCTTTCCTTTTTGTTTCTTTGCTTTGCTGTGTATATATTTGCGATATATTTTTCTCCGCGTGATACATTTGTATAGATGTATAGTATGTTCATCATCCTTAAAGCCATTCTGTTCCGTCTTGTCTATGAGCGGCGGTGTTGTTATATTATGTTATAGGCTTTGTTATATCATGGAGATACCAAAGCCTATAACAGAAGAAGCATAAATGGGAGAATAAATGTTTCTTCCAAACGCTCTCGTTGCAAGATCAAGTTAGACGAGTACAGATCATCACGGACGTCATGGAAGGTTTTTTGGAAAGGCTGCTGTCTTACAATGGAACTGTTAATAGTTGATGATGATGCTCCTGCTGCTTATGATAATGATAAAGTATCAGATATCATGCTGATGATTAGTCTCTACTATAGATGTATATTATTATGGGGGGCAGGACCATCCTGGGTATGACGATAAACTACAACCGGCAGCAAGGCCTCTGAACAGGAGGTTTTGAGGAGTGTGGAACCACCTCTTAATTGCTGTTGTTCCAAGATCCACCCTTTGCTCATGGTGGCTACAACGGTCAGGGTCCCTACTATGGGCAAATAGTTAACCCCAAAAATGGGTCAAAACAGAATGAAAGTATAAAAATGCATTTTCATGGTAAAAATATTACCAATATATTTTTTAAGTAAAAACAATTACCATCATAACATATTTGTGTAAATGAAATTACTAATGCCCCCAAGAAAATTAAATTTCGGTATTAAATGACGCATAACTAGTTGATATGCCAACATTAAATGACACATAAGGAGCTGATATACGGGCATTAAATGACACATAAGGAGATGATATACCAACGTTAAATGACAAATAAGGTGTGGATATACCGAGATTAAATGAGACATGAGAAGTTTATATACCGTCATTAAATGACACATAAGGAGTTAATATAGCGTCATTAAATGACACATGAGAAGCTGATATACCAGCATTAAATGACACATAAGGAGCTGATATAAGGCATTAAATGACACGTAAGGATGCATATACCGATATTAAATGAGACATGAAGAGTTTATATACGGTCATTAAATGACACATAAGGAGCTGATATACCGGCATTAAATGACACATAAGGAGCTGATATAAGGCATTAAACGACACATAAGGATGGATATACCGAGATTAAATGAGACATGAGGAGTTTATATACCGTCATTAAATGACACATAAGGAATTAATATACCGGCAATAAATGACACATAAGGAGCTGATATACCGGCATTAAATGACACATAAGGAGCTGATATAAGGAATTAAATGATACATAAAGATGGATATACCATCATTAAATGACACATAAGGAGTTGATATACCGTCATTAAATGACACATAAAAAGCTGATATACCGCGAAACCAACAAAGCCTTCTGGGCAGGAAAATAGTGTAGCACAAATGAAATTACGACCTCCGTTGCTATCGATGAACGTCTATTGATCTATTCGTTAGATTTCATGTGTACTACGTCTATATCGAATTTACTTATCCATAAAACATTCTTATGTCATTAATTGTAAAGAGAAATTACAGAGAGAATCTGCAGGGGTGGAATATAAATAAAATAAATAACGCATTTACAATTCAAAATAGAAGAACAGCAAATATGGCAATATACAAAGCAAAGGTCGAAGCTGCTAACAAGAATCGAACCTAACTCCTCAGTAGTAATTAACCGAGCGAAACAAGCTTACTAACGCCACTTTGAAGTGCCCTACTGCAAGATGAAATATGAAAAAAACTTATTCTAAATAAATTCTATAAGTACAATTACTTTTTTTATTAACAGAGAAATAATCACTGTTAATAAAATTTGCAATCTTTATTAAAAAAAAAAATAAATAATTTCGAACAGCATTTTGATACATTGCAGGTGTTATCGAACCTGTCACTTTTTCAATGAAATTCTTTAAATCCTCAACTGTTTTTGCTGCAAACGGCATTCATTCTATGGCGCCAAATAAACATAAAATACTATAGATGTGATGTCGGGGAACCTTGCACCAAAAGCAATGCATCCATTCTCCTAAACCATTAATTTCGTAATTTTCTATCGAAAAACTCTCTGATGACACGTGAGTAATTTGAAGTGCCTTATCCTGCTGAAAGATCTTTGCTTTATCTCAGTTTGTTGTTCTTAGATTTTTATTTCCAATGTGGGGGATTTACACTCCAATCAATCAATCAATCAAGCCATCAATCAATCAATCGATCGATCGATCTATCGATCTCAGTCTTTTGATATCTATGTATCTCAGTTTTTTTTCTCAAATCAATCTATCTCTCCCAGTCTGTTCATATCTATCTCAGTTTTTTCAAATCTATCTGTCTATATATCTCAGTCTTTTCAAATCTATCTATCTATCTATATATATATATATATATATATATATATATATATATATATATATATATATATAGCAAAATTTACAAAGGTCTTTCAATTCCTGTCTCAAAATATTGTAGATTTTACTTCTCCACCCTGATGTGTATATATATATATGTGTGTGTGTGTGTATTCAGGCTATTCAGATCTATCTATCAATGCCTGTTTTTTGCGCCTTGAATATATATATATACACAGACTATAGGGTACTGAAAAGAACTTTTTAGTACCCTGTTGCATATATATATAATATATATTACATACACACACACACACACACACACACACACACACACACATACATATATATATATATATATATATATATATATATATATATATATATATATATATTACTTGATTCCGTATTTATAAAAAGAACTCGGAAAATGTTTATACACTTTGTTTTTTTTTAACTATTTATGTTTTTGTTTCGGTTTTAAACAAAATCCAAAAACTTATATTTTTTATTTTTTTTTTACCTCGCTTTGTGTTATTCTTAGGAAAGGTCTCCTCAGGCAAGTGAAAGAATGTACGAGCCAGAGAATTACTCCAATATACCACAACACCGGAAATGATGGGGTAAAAGTATGAGGATACTTTCACCCCATCATTTCCGGTGTTCTGGTATATTGAAGGAGTTTTCTGGTTAGTACATCCTTCCTCTTACCTGAGGAGACCTTGCGGTCGAAACACAGGTTGCGAGGTAAACTGACATTTTAAGAATTTCTTAACTATCTTACTTCTACTGTTTCGATTTTGAATTTCGTTTGTTTATTTATTTATTTTTTTATTTTTTTATTTATTTATTTATTTATTTATTTTTTTGTCTATAACTTTTAGGCGCAGCGGTTTTCAACCTTCCTTTTATATTTCTACCTATATAGAGAGAGAAAGCGAACGTTCTAACCACTCAGGCACGGGTCCATATATATATATATATATATATATATATATATATGTATATGGGACAATATTTTTCGATAAATATGCATGTTTTAATCAACATTCAAGTAATACTCATAAAGTGTTTAATACAGATTCATATATATATATATATATATATATATATATATATATATATATATATATATATATATGCTGATATGTAGAAAAATAGGAAAGAACACGTTAGGTGAATAATTCGGGGTTCTTTAGTATTTTGCATTTTATTTTAAAAAAAAAACACTGCTCCATACGGAAGTAGAGCTTAAATTATAATTATTTAAAAAAAAAACATATGATTCCTTCACTATATAAAAGTTTTCATGTTTCGAAAACAGGAGCCAAAAACCTCAATGTAATTATTAAAATTCAATTGAATTAAAGAATCAAGCCCTGTTTCATCCTCAAGCGAGGAATGTGCGTACATGAATACCATCAGTCGCTTTGAAATAGACACTCCGGCCCTCCCTCGGCCTGACCGCTTTCCGAAGGTGACTGATATGTGGATACAAATTAACTCTTATGCCCCTTATCAAAATGGCCGCCCCAGACGTTTCCATAGTAGTTAATATTGCGAATGAACATGCTTATAACGATCCGTAAATTTCAAGATTGGTTATTCCTAAATTTTCGCTTGAGGATGAAACAGGGCTTGATACTTTAATACAATTTAATTTTAATAATTATATTGAGGTTTTCGGCTCTTGTTTTTGAAACATGAGAACTCTTATGTAACGAAGGAATCTTTTTTTAAAATAATTATATATATATATATATATATATATATATTCCAAAGAAAAAAAAAACAAAGAAAAAATCAGAAGAAAAGAGAAAAATGCTAAATTGCTATATGATATCAATCCTCTTGTATGACAGTTCATGCTTGAAAACTGTAGACAACACAAATGTGCTTCTGCAGAAGCAAACTCAGAATTTCATAGACGAAGTGAGTAAGCAGCGTAGATGTCTTAAAGAATATGTTAACAAAAGAAATACTTATATTCAGAACCAGAAAAAAGATGGATGAAATATATACACAGAGTGCGATTCAATAAAATCGCCACTGGCTTCAACCATGACGACTTCGGAATCTCCTGCAACTTTTCTGGGCAGTCTCCTTGTTTATGTTGGTGAATGCTCCCATAATCATTGCCTTCAGTTCATCTGTGGTCTTACACGTAATAATCAAAAGGGTTAGCAATCTGGGGAGTTAGCTGGCCATATATAAAGGGTGATGTGGTCGCTGAAATTGTCTGACAGCCATGACTGTGTTCTCCTGCTTGTTTGACATGGTGTCAGACATGGTTCCGCCAGTAGCCACCCTCTTGATCCAGGACAGCACTACCTCCTCAAAGTACATGACGCAAGCTTCCGTGTTGAATCCGAGGCCTTGTTGGAAGGTGAATGAAGGCATAACTTCGCCATCACTATTGAACACTCTAAAAACCTTCGTAATCACTCATCCAACTCTTTCTGAGTCATCTACAATATCCTCACATTGACACCAAACACTCTGAATTGTTAGTATTGGAGCTTCCGGTGCGAATGCCAAGCAGTACAGCAAGCCTTTCCTTAATTTATGGTGCAGTGAATTGCGTCATGCTGCTCTTTTTCTCATTAACTGTACCCAATTGACCCTAATATATTGTGCAGTCGATAAAATCAAAAGTAAATAACGCACATGGGCGAAATTAAAAAATATAAAATGGGAATAATTTACACATCGCGCTCAGTATTTGCATAAAGTGTCCCCAAAATGTATTCAATCTGACAATAAATACAGTGTTTATTGACTTACAAACAAGATTACCGGTTAAAATTAAGAAATATTAATGTTTATTTATTTGAAAAGACGATTAACGTTTTAAATTAAATATTAAATGAAATTAAATGCATGTTTATAAATATTCACACTGACGACAAAGTCAAAAAGTGAGTAGATCTTTTGAGAAGCCTTCTATATGTACTAAGCCAACTAAATAACACTCTGGGACACAAACATACAAAATCGTGACGTTGGGTGATACTCAGGCGTATTACTACTCTGCCTCACATTAATTTCTGGAGACATTGAACACTTTAGGCTGTTGTATAGGTATACATGTTTTTTTTCTTTTTGCATTTCTTTCTCTTCCTTTTCTTTTTTTTTTTTTTTTTTTTTGTTTTCATTGTAAAATGACCATCATCAATATTACGGAGTAATCCTAATTCCTATTGTTTGTAATTTATATGCTCTGTTTGAATAAAACATTGAGCTCTCTCTGTGAATCAGTTTAAATATTTTATATTATATTAATAGGATTCACGAGGATTATATATCAACTGGATTTCCTGCATGTATATATATATATATATATATATATATATATGACGTCATATATTATGAAATGGTCAAAGTCGGACAATTATTTTAAGAAATTTTTTTTATGTTTATACGTTCTTTTTGTAGATACAAATATTTAAGTAATTGCTCTGTTTATAATAATCAGTATTAAACATTTACCGGCCTGAATGTCCGAGAAATTTTCATAGCGAATATGCCTCCTACTTCTAAGAAAATATATAAAATATATTATATATGATAATATATAATATATATAATTATATAATGATATATATATATATATATACATATACATATATATATATATATATATATATATATATATATATATATATATATATACATATATATATATATATATATATATATATATATATATGTTAGAGATATATATGAAAATATGAAAATTTCTATATTTTCTATAAAAATTTCTGTTGGAGGACGCATATTTTCTATGAAAATTTCTGTTGGAGGACGCATATTTTCTATGAAAATTTCTGTTGGAGAACGCATATTTTCTATGAAAATTTCTCAGGCCGGTAAATGTTGTTAATACTGTTGATTATAAACAGAGCATTTACTTAAATATTTTTATCTATAAAAAGAACATATGAATAATAAAAAATGTCTTAATATATATATATATATATATATATATATATATATATGTGTGTGTGTGTGTGTGTGTGTACGTATGTATGTATAAATTATTTTTACTTTGATACGTTAATGTTTATGTGAAGGATGTCATTCTCCTTTGAAAATTACCATTTAACATTCTAACGGAGCTCGCATACCAGCTTCAGTCAATAATTACGAACACGCAACTACCTTAGCCATGAGATAAAATGGAATCAAAAAATGCACATGAATGACAAAGAAAATGTTACTCAATTTTTGCCGCATTTTAATGCAATAAACGTTAAACACTTCCATTTGTTAAGTCATAACATAAAACTTTATTGCTGACATCGTTTATTGCAATAGGAGACAAAAAGAATTACCATTTTATTACACAACAAAACCAGCGCTGTCCTAAAAGAGAAGACAAGAGCTATGTCGATGCTTGAACATGCCATAAAGTAAGACTGTCATAAAAGCAAAAGTTGGATGAATATCTAGACCTTTTGAGATAACTAAAAAAAGCCAAAAAAACGAATTTTGAAGATGAGAGTTGTATCCATTAATATTGAAACACTTGGAGCAACAAGGAAGTGCAAGATAACGAATTAGAAAATTCGTGGAAGAATATGAATTATTAAAACGATGTCATTACTAAAAGCAGCAAGAGCAATAAAATAAATATTCCGGAGTATTGAAAAGATTTGATGCCCTTAATTACAAGTGAAAGCCAACAGTTACTGCCATAAGACCTTTCTCAGACGCACCCTCATGTCTCCTTTTATTCATTTTGCCCCATTATAGATACATTCCATCTGAAAATAAACACACATACACATACACTTGGTATAAGTGACAATTGGAAAAACATCTTTTTTTGCCGACGCGTTACGTCCTCCGACTTTTTCAAGGCAAAAATGAAATCGAAATATTTTTGTTGTTATAGTTACACTGCAAAATCCAAATTCAAAAAAGAGAGAAGCTTCTGCGTAAGCCCCTTTCTGGTTAATGTAAATTTCCTTTATTTGGGTACTTAAATTTAATGATATAAAATGGCGAAATCCCTTCGCTAACAAAATTCTACAGATGCATTTAACCTACTAATCACTCGATGAATGTTATGTCTTAAATACGCAAGTTATTTCGACTGTACTTTCAGTCATCTTCAGGCATGAAAATTATTTTGTTTTTGGTAAAATTCAGGTAGCATCAGAAATATAATGCGAATCGAAATATTTTTTTAAAATATTTTTGTCTATTTTTTTATTAACTTAAATAATTTAAAAAAAAATAAGGATCATAACATTCATCGAGTGATTAGTAAGTTAAATGCATCTTTAAAAAATTTTGTTAGTGAAGTGATTTCCACATTTTATATCATTAACTTTACTAACTTACTTTTTGTATGAATGATTCATTGTAATGTTTTATATATATATATATATATATATATATATATATATATATATATATATATATATATATATATAGCATAATGAGAAGCCACATATACTTTCTTAATATGTATATATAGAAAAAACAACTAAAAAGTTGCAAATTAAAAAAATAATAATGTTTTTTTATGAAAGTATTTATTTATATTTGATATTTCAGATCGACCTCGACCTTTCTTCAGATCTGAAATATCAAATATAAGTAAATACTTTCATAAAAAAACATTATTATTTTTTAATTTGCAACTTTTTAGTTGATTTTACATATATATATATATATATATATATATATATATATATATATATATATATATATATATATATAGTAATTTTTGGTTATTGGAATTTATTCCGTATACACCAATTCTATATATATATACATATATATATATATATATATATATATATATATATATATATAGAGAGAGAGAGAGAGAGAATTGGTGTATACGGAATAAATTCCAGTAACCAAAAATTACTATATATATATATATGTGTGTGTGTGTGTGCATTTTGCGTGGAATCAGAATTGTGCTAGCTTTGAGGAAAAATGTATATTAATTGATATAAATTATGACTTTTATTATACATCGAGCAATATTTTGTTCGCACCAGCACTGAATTACCGACATTATATACGCACACACACACACACAACCACAGACATACACACACACACACACACATATATATATATATATATATATGGATTTCTGAGTTGATAAGAATTATGTTTTCACTGTTCTATTCTGTACGTCGAATTTCGCTCAACAAAGGCGCAATACCACCCGTCATTTGCAACTCATTGCAAATACCACGCAAAATAATCATTTCAGTTAAAATTGGATAAGATGAAAAAATATAATGACCGTCTCCCTGATGGTGCCATAAAAACCAATGGTGCCATAAAAACCAATGCTGCCATAAGAACAAATGGTGCCATAAGAACCACTGGTGCCATGAGAACCAATGCTGCCACAAGAGACAATGGTGCCATGAGAACCAATGCTGCCATAAAAGCCAATGGTGCCATGAGAACCAATGCTGCCATAAGAGCCAATGGTGCCATGAGAACCAATGCTGCCATAAGAGCCAATGGTGCCATGAGAACCAATGCTGCCATAAGAGCCAATGGTGCCATGAGAACCAATGCTGCCAATTTTATGCTTTATCTGTGCTGATGTTCTGAGAAAAGAAATATTTCTCTCTTTCTTTCCTTACCTCTTTCTTATCGCCCTCAGTTTCTTACTTCTCTCTCTCTCACTCCCTCCCTCTCTCTCTCTCTCTCACTCCCTCCCTCTTTCTCTAACTCTTTCACTTTCTCTTTCTAACTGATTCTTTTCAGGTGCGATTCGTATAGGTGGTCGATCTCACACGTAGAGATCGATCGACCCCGATCAATAGATACTGCTGGTTATTATTTGAAGCAAAAGAAATAGCGGCAGTGGGGACGTGGCGACCTTCCATTGATACAGGTGCAGTTTCTCGTTAAAGCATGCGTAGAAATACATAAATGCAAACTCTCGTAAAGAAAAAACTTTCTCGTTTGCTCACGTTAGCACAAAGACTCCTAAGCCATGAAAAAAAATGCTTCTTTTCATACTTTGAATCTAGAGACTATCTGACATTCCTTCCAAACATCCCGAAACAAATTATAAAATTTTGCAAATAGCGCACAGGCTTAAAATCAATGTCAAATGCACGTCGTAAACATGAAGTATTTTGTCTGGCAGGTGGCCTCCCTCGAAGCTCTAAGTTATATATATATATATATATATATATATATATATATATATATATATATATATATATATATATATATATATATATATATAACTATATATATATATATATATATATATATATATATATATATATATATATATATATATATATATATATATATATATATATGAAGAAAAATATTTGGAAAAAACAAACAAAAATCCTTAAATGCAATTATGTTGTTTTAATATGAATGAAATGTCAACGTCTGACGTTTCGGTTTAATAAACCTTCTAGGACAATATTCATTAAAATACAATTAACATAATCAGTTCAACATGACAAAGACGATGGACATAAAAACAAGACTTATCCAAAACAGACAACTGAAAATTTTAAATGATCAGCTTTCCGTTTAAGCATGGTCACGTTGTCGTCAAATGGGCGACGCTTTCAAAACGTATTCCTAAAATTTGAGTATTTTGAATGAAAACGAAAAATGAAAAGAATTCTATTATGATCTAAAATTTATATGTACGCTTGTCAAGCATTAATCTCGCTAAAAAAGGGAAAATACTAAAGAAGCCAGGTCTAGTATTCACCGTGCGTGAGATGGATATTATACCTGCTTGATAAATCCTCCTAAGATTTTTATTATGAAAATATTTTAAAATCTTCGCGGAATCAAAATCGAAATTATGATCTGCTTTAGTTATGTGTACAACTAAAGCATTGTTTAAATTTCCGAGGCGAATATAGTTGTAATCTTCCATGAATCTCTCACGTACATTCATGTCTGCCCATGGCGTATCAAATGTAAACAAATGAGGTCACACATTAAGAAATGGACAAAGTCCGACACACACAAACACACACACACAAACACACACACACACACATATATATATTACTTGAATCATTCATGCAAAAAAACAGATTAGTGAGGTTAATGATATATTTATATCATTAACTTCACTAACCTGTTTTTTGTATGAATGATTCATGTAATATAAATTGAACTGCACCACATATTTGATATTAGGTGGGTGCAAAAATAATGTCGTTTTCTCACATAGTAATATATGTGAGAAAACGACATTATTTTTGCACCCACCTAATATATATATATATATATATATATATATATATATATATATATATATATATATATATATGTATATATATATGCAGGTAGATAGATAGATTATTATTATTACATGAAACGCCATATTTCCTGGACACACGTGTGTAAGTAGAAACCCTTGTTAATGTTATGGTTATATGTATTTATTTTGGGTTTTTTTCTCTGCAGAAGACGCGATATTTGAAAAAGGATTTAAACCGCTATACCACATAAATTCAAAGCACATGCAGAACATTTTCAAACAAATATTTGATAGTGATCTATGAAAGCAGATAAACCCACAGGAGTTCGGCAGTTTCCCTATAGGCCAAGAGATGAGTCTTTCAGATTAATATACCTCCATATTGATTTTGTGCAATGTGTGTCGTGCAATTTTGGCAAGAATTACAGACACTACACTGTATTTTCAGCGCGCCCACGTCGCAATTGGATGTGTAACGTGAATACTGAGGCGCCCGTTAATAAACCCAGCCCCTCGCGAAAGAGAGTGGCTCCCTAGGTATTGAGCTAATATGAATTTCAAACTACCCCATCCGACGCCGGAGAAGTATTTATTTTTCAGCGCACCCACCTTGCTAGCGAATTGTAACACAATGTCGAGGTTTCAAGCCGTTTAACGATAATACCGTTGGAAAATAGATCATGGAAACACCTCAGGCTCCCAGTAATGACCCCTGTTCCTTTTTGATGGGGAGGTACTGCCTGGAGGGATGGCATCCTGGGGATTGAGCTATCAATTTCAAACTACCCTAGCCGAAACCAGGAAAGTATATGTGCAGACTACACTGATCTGAGAGATTTGTGTAGTGACTCTTTGATCCGTGCCAGAGTGCACAGATACTCTGATCCCAAGCAGAAGCGCTAATTCGTTACTTTAATTATTCCATCGTTATTTAGAGGCATTTATTTAAGTTTTTAAAAAAAATGAAGATGTTTTTTTTTCTCTCATTATGCAGCATCGACTGTACCGTATTGTTTCATAGGTTGGTCTCACAATTACAATGGGTTAGCAAAATGGTTAGAATCTCATCATGAAGATGACAATCACAATGTGCAGAAATGTCTGATAAAAAAACACACATATTGACTTGTGATTGAAATTGGCTTGACCAAAGACTTTGGAAGTCGTAAGTGGTTATGTTGTCACAGTGTCGTAAGTCATTATTTCATTGGCAGATAGTAAGTTTTATAGCCTTGCTTGGCAGGCCATCTGAAGATGTAGCCTCAATAAATAAACATACCTATCCCGAAGAAGCCTGGTAACTTACAGGGATGTATCGGCCTCAAAAATGAACAGTGACTAAAATAATAATAATAATAATAATAATAATAATAATAATAATAGTAATAGTAATAGTAATAATAATAATAATAATAATAATAAGCTTTATCTATGCAAAATATCTGTGACAAACCGATGGCGCTATGAAAACCAATGGTGCCAATTTTACTCTTTACCTTTACTGATGCTTTGAGAATAGAAATATTTCTCTCTTTCTTTACAATTTTCTTTTCGCCCCCAGTTTCCTACTTCCCTCTGTCTCTCTCCCTCTCCCTCTCTTTCTCTCACTCACTCTTATTCTCTCTCTTTTTTCCCCTCTTTCTTTCTAACTGATTCGTTTCAGGCGCAATTCTTATAGATGGTTTGTTTTTTCTTTTGTTTTTTTTTTTTTCCTCAAAAAATACTCAGTGAAAAATGTCATGATACCATCTCTGACCTTCGGTCTCTGGCTGGGACCCGGAAAGAAATGAGTATCCACCAGAAATCAAAGGAAATAAAATCTGCCACAAGTGGAAATAACGCTTTACAAAATGTTAATTCTGAGATCCCCCAGTATTAAAGCCTTATACCAGACTAGTAAAAATTCGGAAAAAGTGAAAAAAATATATGAAATGAATAATAAATCGAATATTTAAATGAAAATATTTATTTATTGAACTAACTGAAAAAAGAAGGTTTTTTTTTTTGCAAAACTTTGCTGCAGCATTGTGACACCCAGTGAGGATCGAACTAGTTACACTAGTAATAAACAACGTGTGTCTCTTCAAAAAAAGAACCTTTCTACGACGACGTTTGGCCAGAACTGAAACTGAAAGTATAATCGATATATTTATGTCAGAACCGCTTAGAGAATTTCTTTCATCGAATGATGAATGCCAACCACACCAAATCAATTTCAATCAGTTTTATCTTTTGTCTAGAGAATTCGCCGTCGCCGAGATTTGATCCTTTGTCTAGACATGGCAATCGGGTCAAAAGTTTTGCTACGACGAGAAAACAAACTTTGAGACATTTGGAACACAACATTGATCAGCCACCCAATCATATATTAGTGACTCGTTCAATATTGTCAAATAATGAATTTTTTTTTTTTTTTCGAATTGTTTTCGCTTCGTTCTAGTCGATTGATATAAGCCTTTTGTTTAAGCCCGGTTGTCGATTCACGCCTATGCTTTTGTGATGGCGACAGAGGTTTAAAGAAAATCAGTCATGTATTGACTTTAATATTGTCGATAAGTGTCAGTGTTGTGATTTGACTGCGGCAGAACTCACAAAAATGCCTGTTTGCGTGTTGGGTTTGTTATTGTTCAATTACCTTCAGAACTTTGCATCTGTTTATATATGCGACGTTAAACCCTATATTAGAGCGTAGGATTTACTAAGCTTATCCCCGTTTACCACTAGGTAATATGACAGGTGAAAAGAAAGATTGAGTCGCACTAATCGAAACACTGTGGAAATAAATCAATGAAGAAAGAAAGAAAGAAAGAAAGAAAGAAAGAAAGAAAGAAAGAAAGAAAGAAAGGCATGAATGAATGGGATCTGAAGTGAAGAATAAAAAGAAAAAGAGGGAGATAGTCATAGAAAGTAAGAAAGAAGTAGAATAAATATAAACTGTAAATATAAAAGAAAGAAAGAAAGAAAGAAAGAACTGGAGCAAATATCAATTGTAAGCATAAATTGATAACTAGATAAGGAATAGATAGATAGATAGATAGATAGATAGATAGATAGATAGGAACAGACTGAGATAGATAGATAGATAGATAGATAGATAGATAGATAGAAAGAAAGAAAGGAAGGAAGAAAGAAAGAAAGAGTGTGTTGAGATCTATCATATTCATCTATCTAAAAAAAGGAAGAAAGAAAGAAACCGGAATGGATGGCTCGATATGTATGAGATAGAAAGATAGATGTAAAAATACAATATATATATATATATATATATATATATATATATATATATATATATATAGTGAGAGATAGAAAGAGAGGTAGTTGCAAATGTTATGGGCCCAACATTTTTAATGACATGACCACAAGAAAAGAATCACTTTATTTTGTTTTTCTTTCTTTTTTTTATTGTGAGTTTGCTTCCTTGGGCTTTTTCTGGTATTTGTTTCCATCATCAAGAGACCTAGTCTCTGGTCGACACTCAGTAGCCCACTGTTTAACTGTTGTACAATCCTCATTGTAGCCATTGAAACCAAAAAGCAAAAAGAAAAAAAGAGAAACACTGCACGTGCACTGATTCCATATGGCACCGGCCTTCAGTGTTTAGAGGTTCCCGCACTGAGAGGCTAACCTTTATTTCGTCGATTTCGCTGAATTTCTCGTTGGCAGAAGACCAAAGAAAGAAGGATAAAATATTCTCATTTTGTGGTTCGAGCTTATTGCTGTGAAAGTTAGTATTCTTTGTCTTAACTTTTATCGGGGCTTGAAAGGTGCCTACATGTACCGGTGGGAAATGCACAGTTGCAGAACTGCCCCAGGTCTTAAGCAATATCGGATTGTTCTTCTCTTATTTCAAATTCAGGTCTTGAAAATTAAAAATAGATATAAAAACATTTCATGTTTTTACTCAAAATATATAAATTCACAACAAATGAAGTCAGTTGCAGATAAAAGAAACACACTTTCTTAACGCAGTGATGAGGAAAATTCAGGAAGATATTGTAATTCAAATATTTTCATTTTAATGAGATTCACAAATACATGAAGTCCTATATATTATATCCTCAATGCGTTTTCCATTCTATTCGAACCAAATTTTAAAGAAATGTCTGGCACAATATGAAAAATAAAATTAGCAATTAAAGACAAATTAGGAGCGTTGACATTAGATTTCAATGTCAACACCGAATTTAACCTTGTCACTTAGGGCAAAACTTTTTTTCGGTTTTGACTCATTTTTCTTTTTCTTTTCTTTTCTTTTCTTTTTCTAGAAATTGATGCGCTACTGATAGTTTTCAGAATCTAATCTTGTATATATTTGGTACGCTATTTATATCATATCTATCTACGTGTCTGTCTATCTGATTGCCTGTCTTTCAATCTGTCTATCTCTCTGTCTCTCTGCATCTAATTGTCTGTCTGTCAACATATCTATCTATCTGACTGTCTGTCTATCAGTTTGTCTATCTATTTCACTGTCTATCTATCTATCTGTCTGTCTATCTGCCTGTATATTAATCTATTTGTCTCAGTGTGTTGAGATCTATCATATTTATCTATCTGTCTGTCTATGTATTTGACTGTCTGTCTATCTATTTATCTGTCTCAGTGTGTTTAGATTTATCTACCTATCCATCTATCTGTCTATTTATCTATCAATCTGTCTATCTACATATCTATCTGCCTTGTGTGTTTATATCTATCTATCTATCTATCTGTCTGCCTGTCTGTCAGTCTATCTGTCCGTATGACTGTCTATCTATATGTCTCTCTATCTATCTGTCTCAGTGTGTTTAGATCTATCTATCTATCTATCTATCTATCTATCTGTCTGTCTGTATGTCTCAGTATGTTTAGATCTATCAATGTATGTTTATATCTATGTACATATCTAAATTTGTGACACAGTCGATTTTATAAACAGACTTTTTGTAGAGTATGGCACGATTTCACACATCGCAGACAGAATGTAAGGATCACACGTTTCGGACATGGGAATGACGGACCTGTTCACACCACAGATTGGCCAAGAGCAACTCATGAGGTCTGAATAAGATGTATTATTAAATAATGCCGATTCAAGTCTCGTTCTCTAACCAGGAATAATGTCACGATCCTTTAAGGCAAGAAAGAGCCATATATACATATATATATATATATATGTGTGTGTGTGTGTGTATTTGCCATGGGGCTTGGCGTGGCTAGACCTAAATCTGAACTGGTCGAACTAAAG
>OZ010602.1:23550226-23557726 GCA_963932145.1 Acanthosepion lycidas
TTTAAATTTTATCATTTTTTTTATTTATCGGTTGCGACGTAGAACGCATATACTGTCTCGCCAAATCCATTACCCGGACGTCTTCCTCATGTTTTTTTCTTTATATATATATATATATATATATATATATATATATATATATATATATAATTTTACACTTTACCTCAGTTTCAGTTTTTCATCACTGCTCTTTATACTAAATTTCTTCGGATCTATGGTGTCACTGAAGGAATTTTGCAAAATAACGGAAAAAAAAACAAACACAACATAGATCCATCCAGATCGAGATGAAAATGTGTACTGCGAGTGGAAATACTCTCGAAGCTTAATGCTTGCTCAGCCAACTAGAGAATGCTTAACTGAAACTCACTGAAAGTTCAGCTCGTACCTCAAGGCAAAAAATCGGCCGAACTCCGGTTCGTGTCCCAAAATTTCGTATGTCGGTACGCTCGTATCTTATATATAATATAATTATTTACCCGCTGCCCCACACAGCAAGATGTGGCACACGGCCGAGTTTTAAAGTGGGGTATCCGAGTGCGTAGGCTCGGGCAAAAATTCCCTATAGACCACGTAAAAACAGAGCCAGTTTTCCGATACGAGACTCTGCCCTTCGGGTATAGCTTCGTCTGGGGGATACCCTCTGACATGTGCCAGATAAGTATTACGGTAAGCATTACTGTATATATATATATATATATATATATATATATATATATATATATATATATATATATAAATTCATGAATCATTCATACAAAAAACAAATATAGAGGTTAATGATTTAAATGGCGAGAATACTTCGTCGCAAACAATATAAATAAGATACATCAACCCGGACCCTGTATATGAATGATATGATCCCTGTTTATAAATTCCAGTTGCATAAGGTCTTTTTAATTTCACAAGCTTTCGTCTGTTCCTACAGACATCATCAGGTATGGAAGTAGATTTTTTTCTTGTTTTTACTTCTCAATAATAAGAAGACAACGAAAATAGAGATGTAATCCGAAAAAATGCTATGAGAAATGTGTTATTGTTTTGGAACGTGCGGTCGCAACGCTGAGTTTGAAATTAAATCATTAACCTCTATATTTGTTTTTTGTATGAATGATTCATGAATTTATAAATTATATTTGCACCTTTTAATTGAAATTAAAATAACTGATCCCACGTGCAACTCTCGGATAATAAGTGTGACATTACTGTAATTATTGAACACTATCGTTCATGCCATATTCACGGAAAATCTACCAGCAAAAAAGAATTCTCTAATTGCTATATTTGTACAAAAACGCCGTATCTTAAAATCTAAATTCAAACCAAGCATTTATTATTGAGAAGTAAAAACAAGAACAAAATCTACTTCCATAGCTGATGATGTCTGTAGGAACAGACGAAAGCTTGTAAAAAATTAAAAAGACCTTATGCAACTGGAATTTATAAACGGGGATCATATCATTCATATACAGGTTCGGGGTTGATGTATCTTATTTAGATTGTTTGCGACGAAGTATTCTCGCCATTTAAATCATTAACCTCTATATTTGTTTTTTGTATGAATGATTCATGAATTTATAAATTATATTTGCACCTTTTAATTGAAATTAATATATATATATAGTAGGTTGCAACAATCAATTGAAAATCTGTACGAAAAATAGCTATAATTACCTTCCCAGACCAAAACAAACTACTAAATAAACGATCAGGACCTCATCTCGAAGTTTTTACTACGTTACTATAAAATTGAAAACGGAAAAGAATAAATATATATAAAATAAAAATGAATAAAAAACAAATTAATTAATCCAAATAAACAATAACCAAATTAACAAACTAATCCTGCCAAAATAACCGTTAGAATAGATTACCCACAATGCACCACTGACCCGTATATATAAATAGTCGAGAAGAAAAACTCAACACATGTGGTCTGATGTTTGTGTTTAGCATGAAACAGTCCCTCGCTTCTGAGTGTTGACTTCAATGTTCACTTTTATATTTACATCGCCTCTATCTCTGATACTGTGCATTTTATACCATAAATATAGCATACCTTAAAACCATATTTCTATATATATATATACATATATATATATATATATATATATATATATATATATATATATATATATATATATATATATACACACACTTTTAGTAAATCAGTGCCTTGATCAAATTATGGTTTACTTGCGTTGCGAGATTACATTTTCAAAAATAATTTTAATAGCGCATGCGCACACATCAAAACTGCGCACGCCAGAACGTTCAATTTAGAAAATGCCTAACTGCTGGCAATGCTGACGAAATGCCTATTTCGTTGCTCGCTTAAAAGTGATTGTTAAATGATAATTTTAAAAAGCAAATCGAATAATTTTAAATTGCCTTAAATCTAAAATTATATGCTGTACACTTAGACGTATATTTATATAAAAATATGGTTAGATAGCCTCATATTTAAAAAGCCCTTGAACAAACACACACATTCACATACATGCACACACACGTAAATATATATATATATATATATATATATATATATATATATATATATATATATATATATATATATAAATTCTCTTATCTTATCTATTGATAATCAATGCTTTTAGTATTAAAACTCAAACTATTTTTTGTGGTATAAACGAAGCATTTCTTTTATTCTTTATGGAAAAATCTGTATCAATGCATTGCAATCTTTTGAAAATAGAAAATGGAGTAATTTCTCTAAATTCAGTGTTTTATGCTAATCAAATTTCTTATGTGAGAGAGAGAGTGTGTTTCGTGTATGTGTGTATGTGTGCGTGTGAGCGCGCGCTCATATAATCTCTTCTATACTTGGGGCTACTAAAAATGTGTCATCCATTTTCCAAAAGCATTATTTCAATAAGAAATACATTTTTTTTCTGAATTGATAAATTCAGTGTTTCATGCTAATCAGACTTTTTTGTTTCACGTAACGTTACAATATTTAGGGGTACTCAGCACATTTATCCAAATCCGTATTTTAATGATCAAACTTCAGAAGTGTGTGTGTGTGTGTGTGTGTGTGTGTGTGTGTGTGTGTGTGTGTGTGATCACATAAATGATTAAGTGCGAAGAGGTGCTGAAAACCTTTCAGCCCCAAACATTTCTCCAAATACGTATTTTTGTACGAACCTCAGAATTTTTTTTTCTTTTTTTATTTTGATTTTATTCCATTTTATTTATTTGTTGTGAAATATTGTGTATGTTTCATAACACTAAGTTATTCCTTTTGTCGGCTCGGAAACTTTTCAGCACCCCAACATGTACTTGAATATCTGTAGTATTGTGTTTATGTTGGCAATATAGGCTGAAATATATACACACAAATAAGTAAACACACACACTCACACATGCTTGTGTGTGTATGTGTGCGCTTGTGTGTAAGCAGAGATCTACTTATGTGGCGGTGCGTGTAGAGGTGTACCTGCTGGGGGATAAAGATTAAATGTGTTGAATATTTTACATATATACAAATGTATTTGCCAAGACAGAAGTTGAATGACATTTTTTTTTCAATCATTTCAACCTAAGTAAGGCAATAAGGCCACTAAGACGCAAAGGGTTAGTGAGTATGGGAGAATATGAGAAAAAACATTATTGAGAAGATAGAACAATAAAAGAACAGGTATTAAGAAGACAGGAGATAACCATTGTCATTGCCTTTACATTTTTGAAGATCGAAATTGACTGGAAAGCGAGAAGCTAGAAGAGAGTTCCACAAGCGAGAAGTGCGAAAGAAGAAACTGTTAGCATAGAACTTACGGTTGCATCTAGCCATTTCAACTGTAAAAAGATGAGACATTGCCATCAATCGAGTACTGCTCTTAAATTCATAGTCTAGGACTTAAATGATTTCATAATAATATTCGACATAAATACATCTACCTTGAAAATCAGCAATCTACGTTTTCGCTGTTACCGATGCCCGAACACTGACTAGGATGCTCTTAAGTGGTTATATATATATATATGTGTGTGTGCACGTAAGTGGAGTTGTTTGGGCGGTGGTGACCTCTCTTGTTTTCAAAATGTCTTGTGAGTGTCAAAGTTTCCAGGTCCTCTTTCTTCATTATGTGTCCAAGAAATTTCAACTCATTCGTTGTGTTGTTAAATATAAGTGTCCCGTTTGTTTCCATTTTCTTTAAAATTTCGTCATAGCTAATATGTTCAGTCGATGGTATTCTCAGTATCCTTCTGTAGAACCACATTTCTATTGCCCCAGGTTTCTTATTAAACAGAGTGAATTACGTTTAATTTATCAAATATATCGAATACAGGCCACAGACGAAATTCACTGTTCACAAAAAATGACGTTTAGCATAACATATATATATATGTGTTTGTGTGTGTGTATTTATATGAGTTATTCTAAAATTATGGCATAAATATGTTCTAAAATCACTACAAAAATAACCATTTTGTTTCAACACTTCTGAAGTTTTATCATGTGATGATGTTCTACATTCAACACCATTACTTGACAAAACATCAGAAGTGTTGAAACAAAATGGTTATTTTTGTAGTGATTTTAGAACATGCTTATGTCATAATTTTAGAATAAATTATATTTGCTCTACTCTGTATTAAGCACTCTTATAAAAATAGTATTTTTGGTTATTGGAATTTATTCCGTAAACACCAATCCTATACTTGTATATATATATATATATATATATATATATATATATATATATATATATATATATATTACATAGCCAAAAAAAAACACCAAATTACTTCATGTGGGTATAAATTTATTTCAAGCAGCGCTAGCTAAGTACGTTAGCCTTATTCAACACGTGCTAATGGATTGTCAGGCCAGGGTTGAATATCTCTGATATTGAGCACTTTTATTCTGAAGTATATCATAAACTTTATCATATATCTATATATATAAAGAGAAAGGATGAGGGCGAGGTTAGATAGGAATGAAGACGAATGTGTGCCGGCAAAAATAAATCATTATTATTTATAATAAGCCAATGTATTTAAGTTCGCGAGAAGTTCAGTAAATATTACGATATCGATCAATCAATCAATTCTTCCGCTGATGCTTATGATAGCTGGCAAGGATATCTGACGCTACTCAGAGCAAAATGTCTTTCAGGATCGTTATTAATCGTTATTAAATAATATCGATTTGCAATCGATTTCTGAAAATCCAAAACGATATGACCTTAGAAGACAATATGTTCGTTTTATTTATTTTTCCTCTTCATCGAGGTAGCCTAGATATAATTTCTACCTACGTTCCGCTCTTGTTCTTTACCTTTATAGAATCTGACAAAATCGCTTTAAAATGATAACATTCGAAGTTAGCAGTTTCTGATTGAAACATTAGAGAATATCAAAAGTATGTTAGTTTTCTACAGACATTTACTCGAGAATCTTATTTCAGGTACACGTCTGAAGAGTATTTTTGACATTATTACATTATTTTTGCTCATTAACGTAGTCAAAAGAAATTCGCTTCTTGTCGACAAAACTCCCGACAACTCAAGAACTTTCCGGAGAATCCTCGCAGGAAAAAAGATGGCAGTTTTCTGGAGGTCGACACTGTTGGCCTCAATTCCAATTCCCCCTAACTATTTTCTAAGTGCACTATTTACATTATGCGGAATATTGTTATCTTTGGTATCATATTTACCTGGATATATATATATATATATATATATATATATATATATATATATATATATATATATATATATATATATATTAAGAAATGGACAAAGTCCGACAATTTATTTATTAAAGACATTTTTATGTTTAACGTTCTTTTTATAGATACAAGTATTTAAGTAAATGCTCTGTTTATAATAAACAGTATTAAATAACATTTACCGGCCTGAATGTCCGAGAAATTTTCATAGAAAATATTCGTTCTTTGACAGGATTCGAACCTGCATCCTATACGGAACCGGTTGGCAAGGCCGAAGTTTATAAGCAGTAAACTGAACGATCCTTTGTGGCCGAGCGGTTAGGCACGTCAAGGTAAATGACGGTTCCGTATAGGATGCAGGTTCGAATCCTATCAAAGGACGAATATTTTCTATGAAAATTTCTCGGACATTCAGGCAGGTAAATGTTATTTAATACTGTTTATTATAAACAGAGCATTTACTTAAATACTTGTATCTATTAAAAAAAAAAAAAGAAGAACATTAAACATAAAAATGTCTTTAATATATATATATATATATATATATATATATATCCAGGTATGGGGTTAAAACAAATGGAATATAATTCCACTGTTAGTAGCATTTAATTTTTTTAAAAAGGGCTCAATACACAGAAGAGCTTAATATTATTGATTATATGAGATTAAATCAAAAACTGTCCAACGTTCTGAGATTAAGTTTTATGTACACTATTTACATTGTTCGGACTATCATCCTCATCTTTGTTGCCATATTTATTCCAACGTTTCGGTCGTTGTACGCTCCGGCCTTCTTCACGTGGTTAGAATGTCGAACTGAACCCTTTATTTCACTCGCTGGGGTAGGCTGTTCTAGTTCCACGTGCCATGTCTAATGGATGTCAGTTATCAGTTATCTCTTGTTAATTCCTCTCTCCAAGTTCTTAACCAGGAATTGAACTCACAACTCTTTGGGTCCTGTCATCGGATCTAACTAACGCCTTTATCCACTGTACCATGTGCCCTTAAGGTAGTTTTCTAGGTGGTGTTCCAAGTGCTCCCATTACTACAGGAATTAGTACTACATTCATGTTTCATAGCTGATTCAGCTCCCAAGCGAGATCCTGATATTTTTTCAATCTTTTCCGTTATTTTGGAGTCTAAACTTGTCTCATGTGGAACATCTAATTAAATAATTTGTTATATGCTATTCTCCTTATCTATAAAAATAATGTTGGTCGGTCGTGCTTCCATGACATGATTTGTTTTGAATGAGAAATCCCATAATTCCTTGTGACTTTCATTTTCTCTATCACTTTTTCTGGCTGATGTTCATACCACTTCGCCTTTACACAAAAGTCAAACTTATGGCATACTTCCAAATGGATTCTCCTACCAATCCAATCATTTTATTGCGTATATTCCTTATGTAACATGTTAGGTTATTCAGCGAGTATATGTTTAACTGTCACGGTATTACATTATTATTATTATTATTATTATTATTATTATTATTATTATTATTATTATTATCTTTGATTTCTGGCGTTTACACATTTCTTTCCGGGTTCCGCCCAGGGACCTAAGGTTAGAAATGGCATCATGACACTTTCCACTGACAAAAAAAAAAATACATAGATAAAGTCATTCGTAAAGTATGGGCTGTTCTTGTCAGAACAATTTTTTGTATCTCTTTGAGGCATGTACTTCCAGGAAACCCTTCAATTAGTCTACTGCAATCTTTTCCAACCAGCCCTAGGGTTCCAACTACAACAGGGATTGTTGATGTTCCCATATGCCACATTTTCGAGACCTCTATTTCAAGG
>OZ010602.1:23565226-23585226 GCA_963932145.1 Acanthosepion lycidas
TATTTGCACATATGTGAATGTAATGGATTCGACTGGAATTCGAACTCGGCTCCCCGATTCCTTAATCCGAGTTGCTATCCATTACTCCACTGTGCCTCCTCTCTATAGGTTAAATAGTATTCGTATATGGTTTCAGCAGGCATAACGTGAGATGATTAATATTACCATTACCACATTACATTATTCTCTCTCTCTCTCTCTCTCTTTCTCTCTCTTTCTTTCTCTTTCTCTCTTTACCTCCATTGCTCTTTCTCTCACACTCTATCTCTTTCTCTCTCACACTGTTTCACTCTATTTCTCTCGAACACTCTCTCTCACTCTTTCTCTTTCTCTCTCACACATTCTCTCTCGCCCTTTCATTTTCTCCTCGGTCTCTTTCTCTCACTCACTTCTCCCTCTCTCGATCTCTCACTCAATCTCTCTTTCACTCGTTCTTTCTATCTTTCTCTTTCTCTCTCGATCTCTTTCTCTCTCTTTCTCTATTTCTCTCCCACTCTCTCTCACACCTCATATTTTTCTCTCTCTTTCTCTCGCTCATTCTCTCTCTTTCTCGCCCTCTCATTTTATCTCTCTCACTGTTTTTCTCTCGCTCACTCCTCCGTCTCTCTCTCTCTCTCTCTCTCTCTCTCATTCTCTTTCGTTCTCTTTTTCACTTCTCTTACACTTCCTCTCTATCTTTCTCTTTCTCTCTCTGTGCATCTCTCCTATTGATAACCACTAGGCATCTGCCAAAATTATGCTTTAAAGAAAATCATAATTACGATTTTAGGGAGAACTGAGATTGTCCAGACAGTGGCACTGCAGCAAGGAATATAATGGCCAGTTAGGGATAAAATGCTATCCCTCGATTTTCTGTGACAACGAACAGGCACCTGGTGTGTGCACACAGACGCGGGAAACCTAATATTAATGTCGGATTGGAAAGACTTGATACTCTTAACAAAACAGGAAAACATTCACACAACTATAGTTATTGCTTTTACACTGGTTCCTTTCAGGGCATAGGCCATCATGGAAAGCCACAAATTCATGTTCCTTGTTATTTCTGAATTACTATGTCTTCTGGGGGAAATCAGTGGAGTAAATTCCCGTTGACTTCTCCATTCTTTTCAACTTTCCTTCTAATATTCTTCCTGCCCAAGGCTAGAGATTTCCATCTGCTCTGCTATTTAACCTATAAATAAAAGGAGAAAGGATGGATTTATTATTAATGCGAAAAAGAAATCTATAGACTGGGTAACAATTCGAACTCCGCTCTCTGATTCCATTATCTACGTTGATAACCTTTACCTTTTTCTCAGGAAAATGATTAACACTTAATCAGGTTTTGTTTTTTTTTAAATACACTGCGAAAAATCACTGAGTCAGATATTAATTGAAGCACAGACTAAAGATATAAAAATGTGGAAAATTGGTTTGGTTTACGACATATCAAATATGGGTTATTTAATGCCGACAAGATTTTTATTGCTGGTAATATTTTTGCCAAAAATGTATTACTGGTAATATTTTTTTTCAAAAGTGTTGTTGGTAATATTTTCATCAAAAGTATTGCTGGTAATATTTTTATTCAAAAGTATTGCTGGTAATTATGTACTGCTGGCCATAATTATTTACAAATTGTAATGCCGATAATATTTTTACTTCAAATATATATTGCCGATAATATTTTTCCTCAAAAATGTATTGCTGGTAAACATTTTTTCTCAAAATTTATTGCTGGTATTAAAACATATTTTTACACTTTGATAGTGTTTTGACCCCAGTTTAGGGATTAACTATTTGCCCATAGCTGGGACCCTAACAGGTGCTACCACCCCAAGTCAGGGTGGATCTGGGTACACAAATAATTAAGAGGTGGTTCAACGCTCCTCAAAACCTCCTGAACAGAGGCCTTACTGTCGGATTTAGTTTATCGTTTTAGCAAGGACGGCGTGGAAAATTTAAAAAAAAAAAAAATTTCTCCTGGATATTGATAAAAGAAGTTCATGGTCGTCCCCATATTAGCTGAAGCACTTGGTGCGATGCCAAACGTAATAAAATCGAGATTATGTTGATGAGGGGCGGTGGCTATGCTGATGACATAGGCATTCATAGCTGGGATAAGAATGATTTTAAATAGAAAATCAGCATCCTCTAGCAAGTGTTCCAAGATAGGACTCAAGATAAACCTGCCCAAAAGAGAAGCAATGATCTGGAATTGGATTGAAAACAGTGATGGCGCATACAGTGAATCGATCATAAAAAAAATCCAGAATGTTGAATTAGTAAATACTAAACGCTTCAGATACTTCGGCGTATGGATTAATTATAATAAACTTGATTTAGAAGATAAAATCACTGGGCAGAAGATAGGATATGTAAGAGGTAGTTTCACCCAAAACGCAAAATTGCTAAAAAAAAAAAAAAAAAACATCAACCCGAAAAGCTAACCATGTTCGTAAAAAGTCGCGTCAAATTGAGATTTCGATGTGGATGTAATGCATAGCGCCAAACCCGTACAGAAATACCTAAACTGTCAGCTGTATACAATCGCTTTCTAAGAACAATGGTTATTAACGGCTTTGAGTCAGTGTAGTTTGAGGGTCTTGTGCCCATGCTTCTATGAACATTGTGAACTGGCGCTACAGAATCACAAACAAAGAAGTATACCAAATAAGAGAAAGCACATCACTTGAGTTCTATCAACAGCGGCAACAATTAAAATGGATATCACATGTAACCCGTAGAGAAAATAAGGATATAATCAAGATGTTGATATTCCACACTACTTCACGTAAAAAGGTTAGGAAGGAAACCTCCATCATTACTGGAAAGAGTGATAACAGCTACTGGACTTGAGAAAGCCATTTTCCTGAAAAACTGTTTTAAAAGTAAGATTTTATAAATTTTCAACTAAAAGGCTGTACTGGCTGCTCGGTCAATGAATGTTTTCTACGCCAATTTTGACCTTCAGCTACAGATATTTTGTACATAAATTTATAATTTCGGGGTAAAAAGTATATATATATTTTAGATATATACTTTGTAGATCATAAAATGCCTTACAGGTAATTTTACGACAGAGATGTATTTTATAGGTTTTTATTCTTGTAGTGAGAGTCAGTTTGCTATAAAAACGTATTATTGGTAATCTATATATATATATATATATATATAATACGCTACATGTATATTTACATTTGTGCGTGCGTGTGTGTGTGTGTGTGTTTGTTTGTGTAACAAGTGAGGGGTGGTGTGCAAAATAACGATGACCCATCTGGTGTTGTGCTAACTTGGTCTCGTTGACGCGTACTCATATCGCTATCGAAGAGTATTCGCATATATATATATATATATATATATATATATATATATATATATATATATAGTTGTATATTTAGGCAGAAATCCTTCCTTTATGCATGTTTCATTAAAAACGACAAACAAGGTACTACGGTTAAGCTTTTTATTTAATTTTTTTTTGTGTTCGAACAAGAGCTTTCTTTTCTGGACAAAGGGTGTGTAAGAACTGACCAAATGTTTTATATTTCCCAGCGCATTCGGCTATACCTTTAGCCATTATCAAAGATGATTCGATTCGACTAGCACATCTATCGGCAGCACCCAAAAGTTCCGTCTACCCAATTTCTCTCAGAAAGCTTGGGTCAATCCGTGGTGTGGTTTTCAGGTAGTTTCCGAAAGTGTTGCACGCTAGTATCGACACTGCCAGTCCGATAACATCAGAAAGTCTCCTTCATGACAAATCGACCATAGTGAGATTCGAACTCGGGTCTCATGGTCACAATGCAAATGTTCTAGCCACCCATATATAGATATATATGTGTGTGTGCGTGCGTGTGTGTGTACAGTTATACATTGAGATATGAGCGTACCGACATACGGTTTTTTTTTCAGATATGAGCCGGAGGTACAAGCTGAATTTTGAGTTAGGGGCGAGTTTCGATTATGCATTCGCAGCACCCGCGTTCCCCTCTACCCCTGGAAGGATCTCTGTCGTGCTGTGTGTGGCCATTTTGCCCTTATTTTGTAACATTTCTTTAGTGACACCATGGGGGTCTGAAGAAAGTAAGTGTAAAGAGCATTGGTGAATTTTTGGTGCCTGGAATGGATAGGAAATATTCCTATTAATTTCATTGGGGAATATATTTGAGACACGAGTCTTTTGAGTTACGTTCTCGCTCTTGGAATGAATTAAACTCGTATCTCAAGGCATTACTATTACTGTATATATATATATATATATATATATATATATATATATATATATATATATATATGTGTGTGTGTTATGCACTGTTACATTAGAACATGTACATGCCCACTACAAAACTGTACATCTTGTTTCAACGTATATATTTTTTAAAATACAGAGCTACAGAGTAGCATCTTGTTTTTCCAACTGAAGAAACGTCAATTTTTTTAAACGTTGAAACTAGATGTACAGTTTTGTAGTGGGTATGTGCATGTTCTAATGTAACAATGCATAATAAATAAATATTTATTGCTCTACATTTGTATTGAGCCCTGTTTTAAATTAATCTTACTTTTCGTTCTTTTACATTTGTATATATATATATATATGTGTGTGTGTGTGTGTGTGTGTGTGTGTGTGTTTGTGAATTCTACTTGGTGTCTGCGTTAAGCTTGAGCCTCAGTGGACAATAAGGTTATGAAGAGCCATGATCGGCCATGCTCTGGAAGGAGTATATTTATTCTTTGTAATAATGCAAAAAAGTATGGCACAAGGCTGAGGGGGGAAGTGGGGAAAGGCTGGTCCTCAGTAACTATCCAAGTCCTAGTTAATCACAATCATGATCCATTCATCCAATACAATATAATATGCTCAGTCATCAAAAGACTTTGACCATCATCTCCCATTCCTACACCTACCACAATACCACATATTCCCATATTCCTACAAAACACCTCATGATGCAAAAATTTGTGCAGTTCTTAATAAAAATATATCAAAATTTTCTTGATGCTTTAAATAATGGGGGAGGGAATGAACCCAAAAAACGAAACTAAAATACAACAAAATATTCAAACTAAAAACAAAACAGATGTTAGTAGGACTCGTCCACCCGTCAAAATAAAGAGAGTGGTCACTGTAATCTGCAGTTCGACAGAATCAAGCTATTGGGACCGGTGCCAAACCGTTCATTGCTGTCAATCCCTCCGCTTCGGCGGAAAGGAACCCGGACGAAGCTTTGCCGGGGAGGTAGACAGGCCCTGAACCCGTTTATACGGGTTCAAAGGGAATATTTTTGGCCGAGCCTACGGACTCGGAGAATCCACAATAAAAGGGCCTTGTGCCACATGCGAGGGGCGTTAAATATAACAGAATCAAGCCATGCTCTGAAGGGAGAGAACATTGAAAATAAGAAATAACGTATTTATAATATCGAATAAAACGAGGCTCTTACAGAGGTTTTTCCTTCAAATCTAATTTAATTAGAATCCCTTAAGGACTGAAAAATCGTTATATAAGTATGTGCTAATATTTGTCGCAATTTTCATACAAAGCTTTTTTTTTTTCTGACCGTCATTCAAGCATATATTGCAAAATTTAAACCCAATGTTAACGACTTAAAGCGACACGTCCTCCGCTAATCTCGAAGCAGTCGTTAGCGTAAAACTGTGTGGGCGTATTAGTGAAAGCGTATGTCTTTCAGCAGATTCCTCAGCTTTGTAAGAGGTGACAAAAGAACGGTCTTATTATTTAACTAGAAATACGCATAAAAAATTTTTCACGGCTTTCCTATTTGAATTTTCTAATGAATCTCAGTTTTTAAGTTAATGATTCAATAAGCCCACAGGCTGAGTTCCACTAAATAGAAAATTCCCCCCCTCCTATTGCATCGTTAAATATTTGAGCTTAACAACTTCGAAATGATATTGCAATAATAATCACAAATATTAAAGCATGTAATTATTTAAAGAAGTAAGAGGGTACGAGTTAAAGAGAGTACAAATAAGATAGAAATTGACTAAGTTTTCCATTTCACTGAGGCAGACGTTACACACATGAGTGTTATCGCTCCCCTCACCGCCTATATCTTTCCTTCTTGCTTACTACTTTGGTCTGTGGGAACCTCGAGGTAGTGTAATGGTTAGCAAGCTTGTCTCGCTAGAGCAGTTACGACTGATTAGTGAGTTCGATCCTCACTGGGCACCCCCTACTTTCGGCCTTGTACTGAAACCACACAGCGTCTCTTAGGTCTGTTTTTCTTCTTTCTTCTTGACCAAAAGGGAATAATTCATTATTTATGAGGTATTGACAAGAGGTAACATACGCGCTTCATAACTAAACGGAATTATATTAGGTTGGTGCAAAAATAATTTCGTTTTCTCACATAGTAACATATGTTAGGAAACGAAATGTTTCGTTGCAGTGAGTTGCAATGTGGAAACCTAGTTTTGTAAATGGATGTTTGATTTGTAGGCATCTTAAAAATACCTAATTTAGTCTAAGATAAACCCTGAGAAATACGAGCGTTACTTTTGGGGGTTGGTATTTTCAAAATATTTTTGTCATGTTACTAGACATAATATTTTTAAACTGATGACCGAAACGTAATTTCAGTGTTTCTTTATTTAGTTTTCTGATTCTCTGTATAAATTTGACTTCAATTTAATAATTCTTAGATATTTCTTATGTTGAAAAAACCGTAAGACACCTCCTCATTTAAAGGTCTTATTTGCGTAACACTGTATAGCAGTCATTTAAAAAGAACAACAGCAAAAACAATACTGCTATTGTCTCAAGTGTCAACCAGTCAAATGTACAAGTAACAGCCGTGAATGGACGTTTGGAGATTATTTTTTTTTTTTTTTTTTAGATACATTTATTAATTCGTCAATAAGGCTTTATTATTCATAATTATTTTATTGTTTCAAAGACTCAACGATGATTTATTTGACAAAAGTGTGATGTCATTATAATTGCAGCTTTTTAACACTTTTATTTTCGAAATGTATTATCTAAACCAGCGGCAGCCAACCTTTTGAACTTCATGGGCCGCTAAATGTAGAATTTTAAATTTGGCGGACCACTAATATGAATTTAGAAAGAAAAAAGTAAATACATTTATATAATAATAATCAGAAAACTTTTATTTTATTAATATGAAATGCACCAATTGAAGGTAACAAAGTTATAATGTAATTATTTAAATAAAACAAATTAAAAATTTTAAGTTTGCAAGTCAGGTTATACTCTGGCTGGACGATGTGTACTTGTGTAATCGTGTTAATTTCGTGATTACATAAGGTCTTGAATATATATATATATATATATATATATATATATATATATATATATATATATATATATTAGGTTGGTGCAAAAGTAATTTCGTTTTCTCACATAGTAACATATGTTAGAAAACGAAATTATTTTTGCACCAACCTAATATATATATATATATATATATATATATATATAATCATATCATCCATAAGTTTTGTTACTCGTCATTTTTTAATCCGAGGTTTCATAAAAATTGAAATAATGTCCCAATTTTTCTGCGGACTATTAAAAATTTTGCACAGACCACTACTTGTCCGTATACAACTGGTTGGCGACCACTGATCTAAACAATTCAAGGACCTTCAGCAGTATCGTTGCAACCCTGATTTGAGTCGCGACTATTGTTCTGGGAACACCTAATGTGTCACCGAAATTCAGACCCATAGACATGGCGAAAATACCTTTCAACCGCAGGACAAACAGAAAACGGAACTACTGTGTAATATCAATTCCCGTGTATGGCGGACAAATTCCTTAAAGATGAAGAGGGGGGTTGAGGCAACACGGATGTGGTTCTACAGAAGGATAAACTATAAACAAATCATGTGAGTAACAAATAAGGTTTAAGTAAAATGAGAACGAAAAGGATAATTTTGCTTAGAATCACAAAAAGAACTCACAATGAGAAATGAGGGCTTGGAAAATTTGACACTCAAATGGCATATCACTGATAAGAGTGACAGAGGGTTACAGCGGTTAACTTGCCTGAACAGATAGTAGAAATGTATGGTAGAATAGACGCTTGAACGACGCGACGTAATGGTTAGCAAGCTTGTCTCGCTAGAACAATTACGATTGACTAGTGAGTTCGATCCTCACTGGATACCCCATACTTTCGGCCTTGTGCCACATCTAAGCTACGCTTGGAAAATCACTAGACGCTTGAAGGATTAACAATGGAACATACAGAGTTACAACGAATAGGAAGCTGTGGACAGCTATGATCGCCATCGGTACACGGTACATAGAGCCTTTAAGCCTTTACTTGGGCACCTTGAGGCGGTGTAATGTTTAACAACCTTGTCTTGCTAGTAGGTTGGTGCAAAAATAATGACGTAATAATGTCGTTTTTTGACGTATTTTTTAACGTCAAAAAACGACATTATTACGTCATTATTTTTGCACCAACCTAATAGAACAATTCCGACTGAGTAGTGAGTTCGATCCTCGCTGGGTGCCCCATACTTTCGGCCTTGTGCCACATCTTGTGCTACGCTTGGAAAATCAACATAGAGCCTTTACTGTAAGCGATTCCAAAAAACCTGTCTTCCGCAATGAGTTCGATTGTCACTGACGATTCACACATTTGACATTGTACCAGACAATAAGGTCGGTTGAGTGATCATTTCTGCAAGTGGTTCTCAGAGTCCCCAGGTTACATAGCTCCTCTGGTGATCCCGTGATCTTACCCTATTTAGAGATATCGTCGAGTTATGTGTTGCCTGTTATACTAAACATTTATTTACATAACTGAAATTTTATTCCAATCCCTCCAAGAGTTAAATATTCTTCCTCTAAATTTGAAATTCCTCCCCTGAGATCCTCAATGTCGCTCGTTTGAAAATCTCCAACTTCTATAAATGCTAGCTAACTAAACCGGTATTCCAGGCTCAATGTGGGGGATAATAAATATCTCTTCATGCCCAAATGGGTATAAGTGATATACAGTGTAACCCGGATATAAAAGAGTTGTCGGGACCGGAGAAGAAGTCTCTTATATCCGGGTTTCTCTTATATCCGGGTTTGGTCTAATTTATATACATTAACACAGGCTCTAATTTGGGACCAGCGAAAATCTCTCTTATACCCGGGGGTTCTCTTATATCTGGGTCTCGTATATCCGGGTTACACTGTAATATACTGTGTCTTCTTCTATGTGCAGTGCCTTTGCACGCCGTGGGTGATCATGGTTTTCCACAACTTCCCATGGTATGTTAAAATACTTCCCAGATATTTAAAGGTTTGGTTTTAACAAGTCCATATCCAATTACCCTAGGGAGACATAGGGGCACTTTGGTGTTGGGTAATGGTTAGAAAGCTTGTCTCGTTAAAACAATTACAACTCAGTAGTGAGTTCGATCCTGACTGGGTGCTCCATACTTCGGGACCTTGTGTGAAATCTAAGATAAGCTTAGAAAATCACTATCCTATGATTCCTTAAAAATACTTATTTTCTTTCCTCGATTGTAATACGTTTTTGATAAGTTCGCTTTGCAGGTGTGCAGATATTTTTTTTTTCCGAATCAGTCATTTTCTTCCCAAAAATTCCGCCAATCCTATTTTCTATAGATTTTCATTTGGAAATATTTCAGCGAAAACTGAACTGTTTTAAATGAAATTGAGTTCATATTTGTAACAAAGTGATAAACTATATTACCTGTGTATTTGATAACATCTCTGAAAACTATGAAAATAAAAGAACGTCCAGGATGGAGGGTTGTTTTCGTTTTAGCAGCAAATCAACGTCTATGGTTTATTTAATGTCGAAATGTTTATATTTTGACCGACATTTTGTTTTGTTTTTTTCATTTCAGAGATAATAATGGTTTTAATGGTCCTACTAATAAGCCCATAGCCGGAGAAGAAGGTAGATAAATAATTTTCCAAAGAATATTTGCATGTACATGAATATAACGAACCCAACAGGAATTGAAACCCGCCTCTCTGGTTAACAATTCCGGGCCATTATCTATTACACCAGCCGCACGTCTAAGCTTACATCACCTTGTATTACGAAGGGGGTCACCCATCGAGGTTCTGACCAGTCTCAATCTTGATTTAACTTCGGTGATCGTACGAGAACCGTTGTTCCAACGTGATATGGCCCTAAGCCATGCAACGACCAAATTCCAGAATTAAATACAATGAAATATAATGTTCGATTATACAACGAATATGTCAGGAACTTCAGCCATGTTACCTTTTTGGGACCAGTTCAAAACCTTCGTTTTGGGATTTGTTTTTTTTCCTGTATTTATTACTAATTTGTAGAATTCTAATATATTTACGCAAAAAGAAGCCTGTCTTTTACACTAAATTTTCTGTCCTCAGCATTGACTTAGTTTGCGACTACTTTCGACTTCATGTTGTCAATTTAGCAATTAGCGATAAACAATATGTCTATTTTTTTTTCTAAAACTGAAAGATGAAAGAATTTATTTTATTTTATTAATTTAGTTATTTTTTATCAGGAAAAATATGGTTATAAATATATATATATATATATATACATACACACACACACACACACATATATATATATATACACACACACATACATATATATATATATATATATATATATATATATATGTCCGTGTATGTGTCAGTTTGTGTATCTGTTTGTGTATATCTGTGTGTGTGTGTGTGTGTGTGTGTGTGTGTGTGTGTGTGTGTGTGGGGGCCTCTGTGTAGGTGTGTCTGACTCTGTGTGTGGGGAGGGGGTGAGAAAGAGCGGGCCCGGATTTAACAGTAAATAAGCTAAACCTATATTCAGGGCACCAAATGAAAAGAGGCATATGAGAAGTTATTATACTCAGAAGAGGATACAGACGATAAAATCTAGCAGTTTAGTTTAAAACTATGTAAGATAATTGGTAAAAAAAATTTTTTTTTTTAATTTTTGCTATTATGTTCTGCCGTAGATTTAAAGCAATAAAAACCGTGTTCCTTTTTTTAAGATAAGATTACCTGTTGTAAAAAGTTTTTATTTTATATGCATTCAGCAAAATTCCAGAAATTACCTCACTTCTCCTTTTGCCTCTTATTCATCACACAGCCTTTTTGCAAGAAAAAAAAACGGCGCTTGTTTTAACGCCTGGTTTGATGTGGATTTTGGGCAGTAGCAAGTGTCGGCTGAATTGCTCATACAGCAAATTGCTTTACATTTGCCACATAAACAAGTTGATATTTCATAGATAATGTCATAAACCTAAATTTAAGAAACGTTTCAGAAATATGCATCTGGTTTTTTAAAAAGTCTCAGTCAGTTATGGAGGACGCAAAGTGTCATAATTTAATGTCTAATTAAGGAAAGTAAAAAAAAATGTTTTTGTAGTTTTTATGCAAATTAATATTTCAATTTTTTTTTTTTTAGTAATTTACGTGTCATATATTTTAAATAATATGAGGTTATGATTTTAACCGGTTTCTTTTAGTTTTGTTAACGTTTTTCTAGTCATGTATGTCGGCTTGGGGAACTAGTCATTCTTTTAGAAAAAGAGATATTTGGAAAAATCCACGGTACAAATTTATATTACGATATAATGTGAAGAGCGGCAAACTCGAGGAATTTCCATCAAAGTTAGTTTCTTTTTTAGTAAGTGTGGCAGTCTTGAGTTCAATGTTGTGGTTGAATTTCTATTTATAATAAATACATTTGATAAATCGTTGTGCATAATATCCCTTTTGTGTCCATAGATATATTTTTTTAATTTCTGCAGTATGTAATAGTTTCCCTCATATATTGTATATATATATATATATATATATATATATATATATATATATATATATATATATATATATATATATATATACCTGCTTCAGAATTATTATTATTATAGTCATTTTTTGTTATGATCATATTTGTGATAATTAAATAGTCATATTCCATCTCTCCTCTCGCTTTTAACCATTCATCGCAATAAAATCTCCATCCGTTTTTGTTTTTTTGGGGGGGTTTTTTACAAATACTTTCACGGTAACTGCTCCGACGAGCTGCTTTCGCTGGTTCCCAGATTTGACGAATTTAAACGTTCAACTAGGCTGGCATCCCGCTCTCACCTTTTCACTGTCGAAACTGTTCAATGTAGCCGTCTCTTCTACTCCAATAGCTTCACGTCTCGCACTTTTCGCCTGTGGAACTCCCTCCTCATTTCCTGATAGCTATAATCTCCAACTATTCAAATGTAATGTCAATCGACGTCTCCAAATGCCCTGATCTATCCCGTAACCTTCTCTTCATCCTTTCCTCTATCACTCCTCTTTGCTCACGCTCCAACTCTCTATAGCCCTTTGCGTGCTAGTGGCTTCCCGCCTTGCTTGGGGTGGAATGCTTAAAGAAAAAAAAAGAAAAAGAAAAAAAGAAAAAGAAATTGTCTTTCAGTGCTGAGGCTGATTTAGTCAAATAAAGCTTCAGAAGCTTCTTCTTAGAGTTGTTGCTATATTATAATATTCGTAATAGCTTTGGATGTGGTTGTAATTATTTTGCTATGGTCAAAATTGGACAGATTGGGAATGGCGATAGGTTAGCGAGAGACCTGCGATGTTTCGTCTGTGGGAAAGGTCATGTAGGGCGGAAAACAATTCATACCGCTCGAGACCGCGTAGACGAATTTTGAACAAGGCTGGGGAGAGATGATTAGGCAGCTGCAGGTAAGAGTTGGGCTAAATTCTTTCATGGAAATTGCTAACAAATATCACAAACCCAAGATGGTGGAAGAATGCTTTTAGTTTCTATTGTAAACAATAAAATTTTAAAGGCTCCGAGAAAGTTGATGATGGGATCGACATTAAATGCAGAGAATTATTGTAAGTTCTTATAAAAGACTTTTTTTTTTTAGTGGTACATGTTAAATTCAAAAAGCTTTAAGCTAAAGATGATATTTATCTAAGACAATGTTTGTTCATATGGTGCTAAGCTGCTTATTGCCCACCTTGCCAAGAAGAAAGTTTTCGAAGAAACCAAATTAATGGAATAGCTTCCAGCCTCTCCACCTTTGAATCCAATATAATTCTTGTTCTAAGGGGAAAAAAATCAAACTGACGCGAGTAATGTTAAAATCGAAACTAGAAATGCTAACAATATTAAGAGATGAAAGACATTTTAAGATAAACACATGAAATAATAATTTATTCAGATATTTAGAATATTGTACGAATCAAAAATAAGGTTCTTATCTTTTGGATAAAACTTCATCTGTACTTTGAATGATAGAATTTCACACGCGATAAAAAGTCATTCTCAGCACGTTTTCTATAAGGGAACCAATTATCAACTGAAACTCACACGATATATTTCCCCATGCAAATATAATTAAAAGACGCTGTTATTTTTTTCCTTAAATAAGTCTCGAAAAATTGCCGTGCGAAGGTTAGGGTTTTCTTGGGCCTATGCTAACTCTTGAGGAAAGATATCTATGCCAGACGGTAAACTGAATTCTGCATATTATGTAAATTTTCGAGATTTATTTCAGGAAAAATAAAATGTAACCATAATGCCGACAAATACGGAATATCTTCAAAGTTTGACGAACATCATTTGATTAATATCAATTTTATTGTGAAAAGACTGACTTGCATAATAAAGTCTAAGATAGGCGCTTCTGCAGTATAGATAGATAGATAGATAGATAGATAGATAGATAGATAGATAGATAGATAGATGCTTCTGCAGTATAGATAAATAGAGGCTTCTGTAGGATAGATAGATAGATAGATGCTTCTGCTAGATAGATAGATAGATAGATAGATAGATGCTTCCGCTAGATAGATAGATAGATAGATAGATAGATAGATAGATAGATAGATAGATGCTTCCGCTAGATAGATAGATAGATAGATAGATAGATAGATAGATAGATAGATAGATAGATGCTTATGCAGCATATAGATAGATCGTACATTCTCCGTCGATACATCCAACCGAACACGCCCACGTATAAAGCCATTAACGCTGACAAAGACATTCACACGGGTAACATATTTACTTTTGCGTATAGAACAATTTACTAAAGCACGCGCAATGTGGTATAAGTGGCACCCGGTGAGGATCGCACTCATTATTGTAATAATGAAATCCTAAAACAAGTGAGCTAAATATCTACAGTAAGATACCCAGAACTGATCCGATCTCTGTCCCAAAATACTTGTGACATTTATAGAATGAAATGTTTATGCACACGCAAAAAAAAAACCCTTCTAAGACTGTGGCAGTATTTAATGAGTTTAATCGAGTGCAGTGTCACAAATAAGAAATACTTATCGAAAATCGAAAATCGAACGCACAGCAGTAGAAATTAACTTTGTGATTAACTTGTTAAATTAAGTACGACGCCACTGAGAGATTTGCTTATTTGTATATTAATGTGTTTCTGGTGTAGTTTTTTTTTTTTTTTTTTTTGCGACTTCAGCTACATTGCCAGATATATATTTTTATTTTTTTAACTTACACGTGGTTAGAATGGTAAGGTAGTATCTAAGGACTACAATCAATCCTTGGCCAAACGATTGCTCGATGTCGGGTGCCCAATTCACTTGGATGTGCATGTAAGAGCATATCTCTTGCATGAAAAGCAGCACGCACACTATGTAACATGTATCACGGTAAATAAGATACAGTGATGACAGTGGGTGTTCGAGCGAAGACAAGTCTCTTTTTCTTTTCTTTACTTTTTTTTATTTCGCAGTTTCATTTCATTAAATTTGGAGAAAATAATTAACTGAAATACTAGAAAATGCAGGCACACACACTCGTTTCATCGAAATTGACGCACAAGGAAAATTTTTACTTACTTGTTTATTAGTAGTTTGAGAGATTTATTTCTTTTCTATGGCTAATCATCCCTTTGAAGGTTATTTAAAAGTTTTAGATTCTAAGAATTTTTTAGTTTGTTTTAGATGATAATGATTTAACGATACAAGTCTTACTATTTAACCCAAGGATGTTTACACTTAAGTGAATATAACGAATGTACTTGTAGGTAGCTTTATGCTACACAAGGCTACGACACTAGGATCATGCGTTCGAGACCTGCTAAAGGCAGGATTTCGAATGCTGTAATCTAAGACAGGTAAGCTCTTTACATGTGGAAAACTGGCGTAACACAGTTTTCTAATCAAATATATTTCTCTCTTGTGGTCTGCTACCTGAACAATAGAAGCTTGGTAGATATTCGCAAGAGATTTGCTTTATTTTGAGTGATTGATTAGTTTTCTACGGCTTATCAACACTTTGCAGGTTATTTAAAGCCAGAAAATATTTTTAGAATCGAAGATACTTTTCATTTTTTTTCTTTTGGAGATAATAATGACTTAGTGATACAAGTCTTACTAATTGACCCATAGCTGGGGGACAAGATGTAGATTCGTATTACTTCGGTGATCGTACGTGAACAGGTGTTTCAATGTGATATGACTGTAAGCCGATTTTATTCACTTCTATGTTTCTTACAGTTTTTCTTTTATGAAAACAAAGAGAGTGTAGATCTTGTCTTTGTGCAGAAAAACGGTAAGAACATTAAAAGAAAAATTAATATATAAAGGCTGCGATGGATAAATTGTCATCTAAATGTCGCAAAAATGAAAATAACACTGACATCTCATTTTAACAGATACATTTAAATATCAATAAACTCGCCATCGGCTTTAACCACGGCCCCCAGACAACTTCAGGATCTCCTGCAACTCTTCTGGACTGTCTCCTTGTGTAAGTTGCATAATGCTGCCATAACCCTTGCCTTCAGTTCATCTTTGGTGTTACAAGTAGTTTTGTTGGTCTCTCGCTCAACTGCGCCCCACACATAATAATCAAGGGGGTTGCAGTCTGGAGAGTTAAGTGGACTGATGTAAGGGGTGATATGATCGCAGAACTTGTGTAACAGCAATGACTGGGTTCTCATGCTTGTGTGACATGGTGCAGTGTCCTGTTGCCAGGTATAAGGTCTTCCAGCAGCCACACTCTTGATTAGGGCAAAACTACCTCCTCAAGGCAATTGTCATCAACAAATACTGGAGTTCTTTTCTGATCAGAATGATCAGAATGAGTTTTCCAAGCCGCTGTACCTTTGTAATCACCATTAGACTCATCCAACTCTTTCGCAATCCTCTGCACTGTCCTCCGATTGACACCCACACACTCTGAGATATTCGTATTGGAAGTTCCGGCGCGAATGCCAAGCAGTACAGAATGCTGTTTCCAAATTTCTAGTGGAGTGAATCCCGTCATTGTGCTCTCTTTTTCTCATAGAATGTGCCCAACTGACCCTACTGTACTGAACAGACGACAAAATCAAAAAAACACACTGTGCGAAGTTCAAAATATAAAATGGCAACAATTTATCCATGGCACCCTTGTTCCTAAGCTAAGGTTTGAGGAGAAAACCACTAAGACGCAAGGGATTTACTGAGTATGAAATATTATGAAAAAAAAAACAGGAGCGAAACAATAAAAGAAAAGGCGTTAAGAAGACAGACGATAACGATTTGATATTGTATTTACATTTTTGAAGATCTAACTTTGATCTAATCGGAAGAGAGTTCCACAAGGGAGAAGTGCGAGAAAAGAAACTGTTAACATAGAACTTGCGTTTACATCTATCCTTTTCAACTGTAAAATGATGAGACCTAGCCGCCAATCTAGTACAGTGGTTAAATGAAAGAGAAAGGCATATAAAAAAATTACCATGAAAATATTTATAAAAACCGTAAAGGGAACTTACGTTACGGCGATGGGGAAAGTGAAGGAAGTCTAGATGTCAGGTCAGGACTGATAATATTGCAGATTTTCTTTGTATTTTATCAAGCATAGCAGAAGCACCATATATATATATATATATATATATATATATATATATATATATATATATATATATTAAGCTTTTCACCGCACTCAAGAGGTTACAGAGAGTAGAAGCAAGAGTAAAGAAGCGTGAAAGAAGAAAGGATGAAGAGAAGGACAGTGAATAGATCAAGGCATTTGGAGATGTCGATTGACATTGCATTTGAATAGTTGGAGATTATAACTATCAGGGAAGCAAGTAAGAGGAAGGGAGTTCCACAGACGGGAAGTGCGTCTGACGTTTTACATGTAAAGAATTACACATCCAAAATACCTTTTAAATCAATAAAAAGAAAATATGTCGCTTTCGGATATTATAAGATAACAAGTAAAAAAAAAGATTTACGCGTATATTTAAATTTTCGTGTTATCATTTTTTTACAAAAATTGACGCAACGAACGATTGATGTTGCCTTCAAAGAATGTAAAAAAATCAAATTAATTTTTTTATTAATTTTGGAACAGTTTTGTTTCGTTGCGTGCGCATGTGTTCTTTTTTTATTTTAATTAATAAACTTTTAGATTAGAATACTTCATAGGAAAAAAAAGTCATGACTATCTTCATAAAATCAAAAATAATAAAACTTCTATGAATATTAAATTTAGTTTTCTGTTAAGTGAATTTAACACATGAATATTATTTTTTTAAAAAAGGAACAAATATAATTAAGCCATAAAAATTGTAATAAAAAAATAAAATAAACGAAGAAAAGCTAAATTCATCTTTCAGAGCTAATTTTACCCGACTATTTCGAAGCTGGTATGCTGGCTTATTGGTATGGCGTTTAACTGTTTAACTTTCAGATTAGAGGTTTGAACCAGCACACGATTAATTGACTTTTATATATATGTTTGTTTTAGCATGACAAAACCAACAAACGTATCTAACATTGGTTTTTATAGAGGAAAAAGAAATGTGTATTTTGTCGTTCGAATATCATATGAGTCAGCTTGCTTTATTCATTTTTAACGCATCGTGTAGTTTGCAGAGTAAAAGGTTTCGTTCGCTTTTCAAATGCTTGTACGAAGTCTCGTGCATTTTATTATTCGCGTTTTGCCGCGTTTTTTTTTAATTTTATTTTTTGTTTTTTTTTTTTAGTTTTTTTTTTTTTTCATCTACAAAAAGTAGCGACTACAGGATTGGGGTTAGACGATAGAAAGAGGGTAGGGGCGAGAATTGGGTAGAAAGGAAAATACAAAAATCAAACTAAAACCCATACAAAAATAAAACGAGCAACAGATTAAACAGTGGAAAACAAAAAAGAATTATATATATATATATATATATATATATATATATATATATATATATATATATATATATATATAAACAAGAAAATTGCAACCAGGAAGAAAACTAAAATTTACAGTAAAAACGAATGTGCGTTGCTATATTTTTATTCATATGCAATTCTGCTGCTATCTCAATGCTTTAGAGCGTGTGTATTTATCTGTGTTCAGTTAGATCACTATGGCGTAAACTGAAGGTCGCATGTTCGAATCGTTCCCAAGATTTTGTCTTTAATAAAGGAGTCTTTCGTGAAGGCATTGCTTACTAAGCTAGTCTCGTCGATCAAATCACACGTGTAGGGAAGTCGATCTTAACGATGCCACATTGGGGTCATATGCCAAATTAAAGTAGGCTTCGTAAAAAAAAAAAAGATTGCACTATGTGTATTGATTCGTGTCCACATACACACGTACACATAATATGTATTCTTGCTTCCATACAGACGTTTTGCAAGGGCGTCTTTCAGCTCCTTATGCATGTATGCGTGCATGTGTATAAATGGGTGTAAAAATGTATACGCGTGCGTACAATCTTTCATATGTATCTCTGTGCATTTATACACACACGCACACATACACGCGCCTGCACACACAGACACACACACACACATATCATTTCCCTGACAATCCGTTTAGATGAAACTTAGGTAGATTTGCCTGGCTCTTTAGGTTTAAATATATATATATATATATATATATATATATATATATATATGAAAACAAAAGTAAAAACTAATTTCCGCAAAGTCTGATTGATTTTATCAAGGCAAATATAAAGATTATAAGTTATACATGCGTGTGGGTGGATTTCTGAAATTGAGAATATATATATATATATATATATATATATATATATATATATATATATATATATATATATATATATATATTAGGTTGGTGCAAAAATGTCGTTTTCTCACATAGTAACATATGTGAGAAAACGGCATTATTTTTGCACCAACCTAATATATATATATATATATATTATAATTATTTTTTTAAATGATTCCTTCGCTACATAAGAGCTCTCATGTTTCAAAAACGAGAGCCGAAAACCTCAATATAATTATTAAAATTAAATTGAATTAAAGTATCAAGCCCCATTTTATCCTCAAGCGGATATATATATATATATATATATATATATATATATATATATATATATATATATATATGCGTAAATCTCTGAATATATAAACACAAATACACACAGATACACACAATACATATATATATATATATATATATATTTCTTTATCCACAGAGATTCGCATATATGTAGTGAGACTCATAAAGGCACGTATGTGTGAATGTGTATGTGTGTATGTGTGTATCAGCCATTTATGTATATACTGAGAGCTTATATAATTCGTTACAGAGAGTATGTATGTATGCATATGTGTACCTTTAATATAGTAAATTTATTTAAAGATATATTAATACAAACCTATATATATATACGCTTACACACACACACACACACACACATATATATATATATATATATATATATATAGAGAGAGAGAGAGAGAGAGAAGGGAGTCAGAGGAAGAGTAAGGGACAGAGGCATTGTATATCTATACATAAAAAACTTGCTAATTCACACTTTCAAAATTTTCGGACAACCCCACGTCTGAGCCAATAACCAAACATCCGATTTTTTTAAGGACCCTTTTTGATCTAGACCACAACTTTCCATTGCCCTTTCGTACTTCTGAATTCTGTATATAGATCTTTGTATGAGCGTATGACTGTACACACGTAAACACATTCACGCTCATGCACATACATATTTTTTTTATAATACACAATTAAAATGTTTATATTTAGACACAT
>OZ010602.1:23590226-23657726 GCA_963932145.1 Acanthosepion lycidas
GTGAGATTAACTCACTAGCATTAACATCGCTAACTCTTGCCTTCATCAAATGTAACTCCAGTTATTTACCTTTAGGATAGATAGATAGATAGATAGATAGATAGATAGATAGATAGATAGATAGATAGAAAGAACGAATTTAGATAGATAGATAGATAGATAGATAGATAGATAGATAGATAGATAGAAAGAACGAATTTAGATAGATAGATAGATAGATAGATAGATAGATAGATAGATAGAAAGAACGAATTTAGATAGATAGATAGATAGATAGATAATAGGGTTGCCTTGTAGGTACTTTAAAGGATAATCGAACTCATCACCAATGATTTCTGAGACGAGACAGTTTGACAACCACTAATATTTAGGTGTACATGTACAATCATTGACAAAAAATGCATATTTTACAAGTACACAAAAATGGCTTATCAGTGTATAAGAATCTGGGGAAATGAACGTCTGCAACATTCTAAGATTCGAACACCTATTGCTATCACTGGAAGAACACTCATTATTTATGTAAGTATAGTGAATCTTCAACAGACACACCCACCCACACAAATGCACACTCACAAACACACACACATATATATTTGTGCATATATGTGTGTGTGTATATGGGTCTGTGTTTGTGTTTGCATGTGTATGCGTTCTGTGTATACAAGCCAGCACATGGTCAGAATGGCTCCACAGGTTGCGGCATGTGAACGCCACCTACATAAACTAGATGCCCACTCAAAGGCTCAAATTTAAATTAGTCACAGGGCAAAATCATTGCTATATGAAACAAGTTCACACCATTACACCATATATGGAAGACATTTGATAGAATTATTCAAGTTTGGCACAAGGAGATAGCAGAGGAGCATCATTTAAAAGGTCGATCTCTACACAGGCGATGATCAAGCGAGATTAGCTTTTCATGCATCAGTTATGATAGACGTCCATCAAAACGTATGTGTGTGTGTGTGCGTTTATTTATGCGCGCACATGTGTGCGTGTTTATGTGTGGGCATTGATTTGTTTATAAACGTATGTCATGTATCTGTGTCGATAGATATGCATTTAGTTGATGCGCGAGAATGCACCAAAGTGTTTGATACGGCGTAAGCGAGTAATGGATTGAGGTAACAATAATGATAATAGCGTTTACGGATTTTCGCCAAGCCCTTTTCTTTGCGTGTGGGTGCGCATGCGTGTCTCGTGTAACGTTCAACTGGTGCCTGAGAACAGAGCGTTACGAAGTTGAAAGAAAGAATAGTGAGATGTTGAAGAGAAGAAAGAAAAGAAAAAACAGGAAAAAGAAAGAACGAAAGAAAGAAAGAGCGAAAGAAAAAACGTTTAAAGGAAATACAGTAAATAGATTAAACATTGCACGTAAGCAAGAGAAGAAGAGAATAGACAAAATGAATGTATACAAAGGAAATATCGTGAAAGAAAGAAAATAAAAGAAAATCAAAACAAACGAATAGTAAGTAAAAATACGAAAGAAAGAAAGAAAGAAAAAAAGAAAGAAAGAAAGAAAGAAAGAAAGAAAGAAAGAAAGAAAGAAAGAAATTTTGTCTTACGAAGAAAAACAACAAAATACAAAAAATCAAAAGAACAGATAAACAACAAAGAATAGATGGAATGAATGAAGATAAAAAAAGAGAGAAAGAAAGAAAGAAAGAAAGAAAGAAAGAAAGAAAGAAAGAAAGAAATATCATCTAAAAAGAAGAAAACGGCAAAGATAGAAACTGTTGAAAGATAGGCAGGAAGAAAAATGGTGCATTAATAAACTGGAAGGAAAGAAGGAATCAAGGAGATAGATAGATAGATAGATAGATAGATAGATAGATAGATAGATAGATATGAATATACTGAGATAGATACATAAACAAATATGAACAGACTGAGATAGATAGATATGAATAGACTGAGATAGATAGATAGATAGATAGATAGATAGATAGATAGATAGATAGATAGATAGATAGATAGATAGATAGATAGATTAGAATGGATGACAAGAGAACTATACACAAAACAAACAAGAAAGAAAAGGCAGAGACAGACCGACAAATACACAGAACAAAGAACTAAACAATATAGTTTTTTTTTTTCTCTAACAGATTTTTTTTCAACAAAATGGTATTTTTTAAGAGATTTTTTGATAAAAATATGGTTCGTTTTCAGTCGTTTGTAAACGGCAACCAAAACTGTGCAGCAGCCCACGTTACTTTGCTTTCCTCGTGTTTTTTTGTGCATCCACGCCACACTTCATTAACGGATGTGTGGGCATGTACATCCACAAGTATATGCATTATATATATATATATATATATATATATATATGAATGTATACGCGTATGCGTGTGCCTGCGTGTGTTTATGTGTGTGCGTGCGTGTGTGAACTAGCCGTGTAAACATTTTGCGAGCATCTTAAGCATCAAACCTAAAACAATGCAAAGTAAGGAAAAAAGGATATATATATATATATATATATATATATATATATATATATATATATATATATACTTAGATATATGTTTATATTACTTACCTGGCAATGCCCACCAGCATAAAATCAGTGCGCAAAGTAATGTTATCTTTTTCAAATAAAAGTCTTCAACCGGTTTCCGTGACATATTACCAGCGTTTGTAACACCTTTCCTTGATCAAAAACTCGTTTACAAATAAAATGTGCACTCAGATATCTATATTATGCCAATATAGATCTTAGATTATATATTTCTGTATATATATATGTATGTGTATATATATATATATATATATTAGATAGATGGATCGGTGTGTCGGTATACGTAAGGGTCAAAGGGATACTGTTAATTCTTTAAAATTACATACGTGTTCCCTTTTTATATCTTCTTGATAGAGTTTCTTTCGTTAATTTTTTTTTTCTTGTCTATGTACTTGTCTTCGGCTTAATTTTTAGGAGTTACTCTTTTTTTTTTTTTGCTTTTCGTTTGTTTTTCTTTTTTTACCCCGAAGAAAAAAAGCGAAATTATTGAAGACACGGCGTATGATCGGTGTGAAGGGGTTTGTTTTACAGTGGACCTTCTCAACGCACCGCTTTTTCTCTGAAGAGAGAGAAAGAGAGAAATCCAGATGGGAGATATTAATTTAAGGGTTTTGATAAAAATGCTACGTTTGGAATTTTTGTCCGTTTTTTTTTTTTTGTTTTTTTTTTTTCAAAGGAAAAAAAAAATTTCTTCTTTTTTCTCTTCTGATTCTGTTTCTTAGAACCTTTCCTTCTCTTTTTTCTTCTTATATTCTTAGAAAGAAAAAAAAGTTCCCCCGTTGGACGAAAGCGAAAGAAGGACGTTTCGTTTCTCTCTTCCTCTTGTAGTGTTTGTTCGACTTTTTTCCCCAGCAGATGTCGTCGTGCTGCTGCTGGTGGCGGGAGCGGGCAACGGTGGCCGTCGTGCTGATGGTGGTTTCGATGGCTACGCCACGCAGTACGGCAGAGGAAGATGCAGAAAGAGAGACGGTGACAAGAGAGAAGCTAACGAAAGATAGAGAAAGGAAGAGACAAACACAGATACGATGTGTTTATTTGTATCTATGCATGCGTGCGTGTGTGCGCATGTGTGTGTAAGAGAGAAAGAGAGAGTGAAACAAACAGAGAGAGAGAGTGAGAGAGAGAAGTTTCTCCTGAAGCTTGTTAGTTACTCTTGTTTTCTCTTTTCCTTCCTGTTTTCCCCTACTACTCTGCTAACCGAGTAATTCCTTTGCAAACACATACACACGCGCACACACACGCGTATATAGAAAAAGACCGTCACTTGTGAGCCAAGTGATCGCTTACTGGGACAGAGAAAGTATGAGCAATGAAGAATAAAAGATAGAGAGAGAGAGAGATTCTCAGAGAGAGAGAGAAACAGAGAGAAAGAGAGAGAGAGCTGTTGTGTTTGCTTGCTTCTGCCTTGCTTATAGTAAGAGAAACTAAACTCGTAGACATGAAACGAAAGGAAGATGGTTACTTAAAAGTTTAGAGAGGGAGTGCGAAAGAGAGGGAGTTGAGTTGTAGCCTAGAGTCGAAGAGAAAAAGAGGGACAGAGAAGAATAAGGAGAGAAAAGGAGAATCAGTATTACCAAAGAGAATAATGGAACGTAAATAAAACTGCGACAACGACCATGAAACTTGCTTACTACTGAAGAATATATACCAATAGTTTTACTATCATTCACCTTAAACACACTCACACACACACACATATATACATATATATATATATATATATATATATATATGTATATATGTATATAAACAGTTTTTTTGTTTTTGTTCTTATTAATTTGTACACTTACTTGCGTTTCTAATCTTATCTATCTCTGTCTATCTCTCTCACTTTCTCTCTCGCTCTCCTCCTGTCGCATGTGCTTTCTGATTTAAATGCAGAAATGCGTTCTTTTTAAATAATGCAGAAACGACTTCACTATTCTAACTAGTATCAGCAATTATCTGTTCGTGTTTTGTTTTTTTGTTTTTTTTCCTACATGTTCAACTTGACAATCTTTGGCAAATATACGCACACTTTTGACTAATAGTCAATCTGCTACTTTTATTTGTTTCTCTCTCTCTCTCTCTCTCTCTCTCTCTCTCTCTCTCTCTCTCTCTCTCTCTCTCTCTCTCTCTCTCTCTCTCTCTCTGCTTAGTCTTTTTACTTATTTGTGACTTGCTCTTCTTAAAATTTACAGTTGTTTTCGTGCTGTGACCGAACTTTTATTTTTGATTTTGGTTTTTAAAAAAATACTCTTTTCAGTATAGATTTTTCTTCAAAACCTTATTATTTTTCTTTCATTCAAATTCCTTAACAATGATTTTTTTTTTTTTTTACCGTGTTTACATTGTTAAACTAGCCTTCTTTCACTTTCTCTGTTATATTATTTGAGGGCTGCTTAAAACTGGAGTTATCTCCCTTGTTAGCAACGCGGTTCTTGTTTTGTTTTTTTGTTCTTTCTTTTCTTCGGGGTATTTTGAAATAAATAAGTGTTTGCTTATAAATTGTACTATTTATCGCATTCTATGTTCGATAAATTTTTTTTTTTTCAAGAAGAAATTGCAATACAAAAAGCGGAGAGGAGAGAACGAAAAGCGACTAGCGTTGCCGATGTTATTGTTGTTGTTCTTGTTGATGATGGTGATGACGATGACGACGACGACGACGACGACGAAATGATCGCTCTTGCTGCTACTGCTGTTGTCGCTGGTGTCTTGAGTGCGTCCTTCTCCAAACTGCGGCAACTGGCTGGTATAATGAATGGCGCTTAAAGAGGGAGAGAGAGTGAGACAGACAGACAGACAGAAAGCCAAAAAGAGAGTGTTGACAATAAACATCCCCGGCGTTGGTCAAAACAGTTATCGTCTCTACCCTACCCCCGTTTATTCACTTACCTCCTAATATTGAATCCCCCACCAACTAATCCTCCCTCCTACCTTCTGAAATTCATGACCACCTCATTTAAAAAAAAAAAAAAAAAATCAAATTCCAGCCCTATGTTAACACTTAACTCTGCCTTTTTTTTTTTCACTAGAATTTTTGTTATTGTTCAATTCATTCTCTAGTTTTATTTCATTCTCTTTTCAGTTTTTATCTTCAGCAATCTCTGTCTCTGTCTCTCTCCCCCCTCTCTCTCTCTCTCTCTCTGACTCACGTTCTCTCTTTTTCCTGCTCTCTGTCTCTGTTTCTCTGTGTCTCTGCCTATCTATTTCTCTCTGCCTCTGTCTCTCTCTCTCTATCTCTCTCTCTCTCTCTGAGTCTCTCTCTCTTTCTCTCTCTCTCTCTCTCTCTCTCTCTCTGACTCACTTTCTCTCTTTTTCCTTCTCTCTGTCTCTGTTTCTCTGTGCCTCTGCCTATCTCTTTCTCTCTGCCTCTGTCTCTCTCTCTCTCTATCTCTCTCTCTGTGTCTCTCTCTCTCTCTTTCTATATATATATATATATATATATATATATATGTATATATATATTATATATGCGCGGAACTTAGTGGAAAGTACTCGATATCAGTGATAGAGCTAACATATTCAGTTCTATGGATATGAGTTTGTGATCCTGGGTTTCACGCTTTTGCGATCATCAGACACTGTTTTTTTTTTTGTTTTTTTTTTGTTTTTTTAAGAGTGGATCTATTTATGCTTATTTGTGGTTGATTATTTGTGTATGGTGATGGGGAGGAATTTTCTTCTCCCAAACAGACACAGAAGAAAACTACCCCCACCTCCTTTTTAAAAAATAAATCAGTTTGTCTGATGATCGCAAAAGCGCGAAAACCATGGTTACAAACTAATAGCCATACAACTGAATATATATATATATATATATATATATATATATATATATATATATATATATATATATCACTACCTATATCCATCACTGCCTATCCATTGTTGTACCCACTTTCTTTTAGCATTTACTTTCTACTCTCAGTCTTTCCTAAACATAATTTCTCTCCTCCTCCCCATTCTTCTTCTTCTCCTCCTCCCCCCATTCTTCTTCTTCTCCTCCTCCTCCCCATTCTTCTTCTTCTTCTTCTTCTTCTTCCATCATTGACTGTTTTAACTTCATCTCTCTAGCCTTCTTCTCTAATACCACGTGCCTTTCAACTATCTCTTTCTTCTCTCTCTCTCTCTCTCTCTCTTTCTCTCTTACACATGCAAAGACACCTTCCTCCACTCAATTTCACTTCTATCTCTCTTCCCACTTTCTCTCTCTCTCTCACATTCTGATTCGTTCTCTCTTCCCTCTCTTCCTTTCCTTCTCTCACACTGTTTCTCCCTTTCTCTTTCTCCCACCCCCTCTCACATTCTCATTCATTCTCCTAGAGACTCTTTTCTTTTACTTACATGTTTCTTACAATATTAAAAGCATAAATATACTTATTATGAAATTTCTCTTTCCATTTTCTTTCGTTCCATCTTTCTTCTTAATTTCTTTTATTTTTCTTCATTCTTTTTTCTTGTACCTTATTTTCCTTTGTATCATTCTTTTCCCAGAGTTGTTATTTTTCATTCAGTTTTTTTTTCTTTATTTCTGTTTTCATTCCCAACCCGATTTTCTTCAAACCTTACAATTTTTTCTTTTTCATTTTTTCTTCGTTTATTTATTTATTTTTTTTCTTTCAGTCTTTTTTCTTTTTTTTTAAATGCTCATTTTCCGTCTTCATTGCTTTCTTTTCCATTTCTTTCTTCTCTTGGAGACATTGTTAATTCTTCAAATGAATAAAAATTAGAAGTTTCTCGGTAGGATTCTTGTATTTTTCTCAAAGATTTCAAGCAGGTTTATGTGTTTTCTTTCTTAACTTAGCTGATTTAAGTCAAAAATCCACCTTGGGTGGTGACGATAAATCTTGGGGTTTAATTTACGCGGGAAAGAAAAGCGACGAATAGGAATCGTCGTTGTAACAATAATTAGGAAAAGAATTTAAAATTTGAGAACGAAAAAAAAAAAAGAAACGCTCACAGATGTAAAAAGAAAATATAAGAGAGTCAGTATCCTACTTCAGATTTTACAAGTACTCAATTCTACTAACTCGACAGAAAGACGTTATAATGCGGGGACATAAGTGGGAGCAACGCCTGCTAGTTTTTTGGGGGTTTTTGCTGTTTTTTTTGTTTTTTTAAGTACGTGATCCCTCGTTTAAATTAGGCGCGATTGATGTCGCCTTCCACTAATGGGAAACTGCTACAGTTTAGCCTCGTAAGGTGCCACTAGACAAATATGGTAAAGATGAAACTGAAAGGCATTATACTACACGGGTACTGAATATTTTACAAGCATAAAAAATTAATGATTACTCATGAGGAGGATGATAGCGAGAAAGCAAGTAGCGAAAAACGGCACTGTGAATGCTGGATTGTTCCTAGATTCGATTCTAGCCAACTAGTAGTGGGAGAAAAATCACTACCATTTCAATGTCAGAACAACCCCTTTAACCATCTTATATTAGGTGCCAACAGAATTTTCCTGCGTCCTGCTTTTATAAAAATATACAGAATGACTACACCAGAGAAAACCTTTTCTGTTTTTCAAGAGAAAAAACGGTGACAATAGCTATTAAATTTTGTTTAGTCTAAAAGAAAATCTCAGAATGAAGCCAGGGAGAATCGAACTCACTACTTTTCAGTATATCTAGATGTGTCTATGGAGAACTGCGATAGATAGATATGAACAGATTGTGATAGATAAAGAAAAGGAGGAAGAAAAAAAGAGAAAAAGAAGAAAAGAAAAAGAAAGGGAACAGTGAATGCAAATATAAGGTAAAATAAGAAAAGGAGAAAATAAGAAAAGCAATTAGAAATTAGAAAAGAAAGAAAGAAAGAAAGAAAGAAAGAAAGAAAAGCTGATATAAAAAAGAAAATAGAAATAAAAACAAAATACCAGAAAAAGAAAAAAAGTAAATTGAATTACTAGAAAAAAGAAAGAAAGCGTAAGATGACAAAAGAAAAACAAAATGCAAAAAAGAAAGAAAGAAAGAAAAAGTAAGAAATAGAATACATTAATATTGTAAATATAAATGAAAGAAATATGGATAAGAAAGAAAGAAAGAAAGACAGAAAGAAAGAAATAGAATGAATATAAATTGTAAATATAAATGAAAGAAAGAAAGAAAAGTTAAATATTTGTAGGAAAGAAAAAGAAAGGAAGAAATAATGCAAAAGAAAGATGAAGGAAAAAGAAAACAATAAATGAAAGAAAGAAAGAAAGAAAGAAAGAAAGAAAGAAAGAAAGAAAGAGTAAATATCTGTAAGAAAGAAAAAGAAAGAAAGCAAAAGCAAAACGAAGAATAAAAAAACAAAATGAAATACAAGAAAGAAAGGAAAGAAAATGAAAAATAAAAGAAAGATCGTAAAAGAAGAGAGAGAACCAATTCCTGTTGAGAAAGATGCCGTCTAAATCTATCGTTTGTCATCGTTTCTTTCCTTTCTTTTTCTTTTTTTTTTTTTTTCTGCACTCCCCCCCCCTTTTTTTTCTCTGATGGAAGAATTGTGTTGTTCTGAAGCAGTTAAAAACTATGAAACAAAAAACCTAACGTTCGTCGCAACTGGCAATTCGTGTACACGCGACCATGTGTATTACACACGCGCTTTCGACTGTGTTGATAAATCGGCATTGTCTAAACAAAATGACACATGGAAAGACACTTGCCTTTGAGTTTGTATACAGTAATAAAATTATGAATATATTCTTATAATTTCATGGATATCTGCAAACGTCGATATCGAATTATATACCCGTATGTACACGTTTATTATTATTATTATTATTATTATTATTATTATTATTATTATTATTGCTACTACTACTATTAATGCCATCTCCCCCTTAGAACGTAGTCAGTCAAGGCTCTCCACATTTTTTTTTTACAGTAAGGTTCACTCTGTACAAGGCCCGGGGGGGGGGCATTCGAGGTAGAGGGTTACGTTAGGGGGTAGTTTATATGGATAGGAAGTGAAAAAAAAACTGATTAACGCTAGATTGAACAGGTTAAGATTGTACTGATCAGGGAAACAACCACTTGGGAGTCTGTTCCATAGGGCACGGGTTTTGCGGGAAGAATCTGTTTGAGTGGAACTTTCTTCTCACCGATGAAATACGGAGGGAATGTGAGTGGTTTGCTACTGCCTATGTTGCATGGTGGGTCCCAGCTGTGAAGATTAGAACTGGTAGAACCTAGAAAGGTAGTTCGTCAGAGCACTTTCCGTGGTAGTGGCGATAGAGCAGTGAGAAATTCACCGCATCCAGCCTGTGAGACAGAGGTTGGAGAATGGAGAATAATTCTTCTCCCACAAGGACTCGGAGACACTTTTGAACATGAGGAAAGTGAGGTCTGGACAGCTCCTGCCCAAATATGGCATGGTATTACATTTTCGGTCTGATCTGAATCGTATAAGGGTAGAGGATAGCATGAAGAGTCAGGAACTTGCTGGAGCGATAGAGGGAACCGTTCATTTTACCTGCATGAATCGTACATAGGAATTCTACTTGAGGTCAGGGGTGAATTTGAGGGCCTAATATCCTCTCAAGGTACCGGGTCTCCCCGAGGGAATATCCGTTCAACCTGATACTATCACTTCTTGTAAAGAACAATAGAGTGGATTTCTGTTGGCTTCCTTCAAGTTTCGAATTAAGACTAATCCTTCTCCTTGTCTGGGTGGCATGCAATGCTAGAGAGCCCAGTCTACCCTGTTAATTTCCTAAAAAAACGATTGTGCTTAGGAGAAAGCAACAGTTAATTAGTTATGTTCCATGCGTGATACACGCTTAGACGATCATGTATCTTTCGATACTTGACTGAGGAGGGAGATTTTTTTCCCGTGGTAGGTTGCCATCTCTTTCTGCGGTAGACCAGTTGCCATCCAAGGCTTCAGAACCGCACTGTCTTGCTGTTTTCCCTAGGGAAAAGAAGACCATTCATGCCTTTTCCGAGGGTATTAGCATGAATCTAATGGATCTAACTGGAATTTGAACTTGGCTCTACCGATTTCTCAGTCCCAGCCGCTATCCATTACTCCACCATCTTGCCAATTTTGTTTTCCACGCTGATAACCCGCAAAATATCTGCATAAAATCTATATGATTAGGGAAATGGTCTCCCCGCACACCTTTCAAAAAGTGGGCCAAACAGAGAGGGCGTGCGCATCGATCTATATTTTGATTAGTAAAGTTCATTCTTTGCAAACAATTTTCTTATTATTTCTTGTTTGCATTTTTTCATTTGGTTTCAGACTTATTCTACCTTATAATGTTAGACGATTCTGAGAGAATGAGAAGTCCTACCAGGAATCATTATTGACGGCTACAATCTTTACTACATAAGATATGCAGATGACACAATGTTGGTAACAGACACAGAGAGGAAACTACAGTAGCACTTACAGAAGGAGGGAAAGCGAGAAGAAATGAGTAAACATCAATTGCAAAATATAGTGTTGTCAGCAAAAGGAACAGGAGGAAAAAACAAGAAGATTTCATTAGAAAGGAAGAAAACAATATTAAATAGGTATGTAGTAGTCCTATGTGGCAGTAAATGCTGGACGACCTCCTTACAGGTGAAAAAGACTTGAAACAACAAGAATATAGTTCTAGAGAAGGATTTTGATAATAGCATTGACTAAACATGTGAGTAATGACAAAGTTTAAGAGAAAATGTGAACAAAAAGGACACTTATACTTACCATCAGTAAGAAACACTTGAAATTTCTACGGCCCATAATGAGGAGAGAAGGCTTAGAGAATTTGACACCAAATTCATGAACCAACCCTATATTGCACGTGTTTATTTTAACGTAGGACAATTTTTTGTGGAGAACTGAGGACAGTGCAAAGGATTCGGAAAGAGTTGGATGAGGCTAATGGTGATTACAAAGGTGTTTGTTGTGATCATTAGTGATGTCGATGCTACGCCTACATTCATCTTCCCATAGGGACTCAGACTCAACACAAAGACCTACATCAAGTGCCTTGAGTGGGTAGTGCTGCCATCGGTCAAATGGGTGGGGGTAGCTGAAAGACCCTAATTCGGACAACAGGACTCTGCACCATGTCACAGAAGCTGGAGAACCCAGTCATGGCTGCCAGACAATTTCTGTAACCACATCACTCCTTACATCTGGCCACCTAACTCCCCAAACTACAACACTCCTGATTATTATGCGTGGGGTGCAGTTGAGCCAGAGATCAACAAACACCTTGTAACACCATAAATGAATTGGAGGCAAGTATTATTGCAGCATTCACCAAATTAAACAAGTAGACTGTCCAGAAGAGTTACAAGAGATTCCGAATTTGTCTGGAGGCCGTGGTTGAAGCTAATGTCGATTTTATTGAATAAATTTACTCTTTAGTATTTCAAGATATTTTTGTGTAATTATGGTAGATATTAGGTTGGTGCAAAAATAATTTCGTTTTCTCACATAGTAACATATGAAATTATTTTTGCACCAACCTAATATATCTGTTAAAATTAAATGTTAGTGTTATTTTCCTTTTTCGTAATTTAGACGACAATTTATCCATCGCACGCGGTATATATATATATATATATATATATATATATATATATATATATACGTCTGGTTGATTGAGGTTTAGCAACGTCGAGCCTGGTCATTGCCTAGATGGGTAACCGCTTAGGAGTACCAGGTGCTGTCAACTTGCTTCTGCTGGTGGTGTAATGGATAACGGCTCGGACAGCCGTATTCCACAGTCGAGTTCGTTATATACCCTTATGTGCAAATACCTTAGGGAAAGGCATAAATACAAGTCTTTCCCCCCACAGCTATGGGTTAATTAGCATAACGTATTAGTAAAATTTTATTATCTCCAAAATAAATAGCCTGAAAACGTGGATAAGCCGTAAAAAACATGTCAATTCTGATTTTCTAAGCGCATTTTTTATGTAATACAAGGCCGAAAGCAGAAGTCACCCTGGAGTATGGAACATGTATGTATGTATGTATGTACGTAGGGGCCACTGTCATTCACGCAACAAATAAATGCAGTGTTGTTGGAGGGAGGGAGTTTAACTGATTGACTGGACATGTCAGTGATGGCCATACTTGCTTTGTGAATCGACAGCTACTACGTATATACGTAAATGTCCATTCAGCAACTGAAATGGAATATTTGAGGCAGGACATGAAGATCCAGAAGCGGTTTTATGAAACATTTTAAATTGCATGATAATGTAACACCCGCTATTGCATCTCTTAAGTTCCCTGTTTGTGCCAGAGTATGTAGGCCCTTTGCTGGCCTAAAGAGCCACAGTCGTTCAGCACATTAGTAGATATTCTCCAAAAAGATATGTTGTAATCGTCGTACTCGGACACGAGTTGGCAACCATCATGTATGTATGTATGTATGTATGTATGTATGTATGTACATATATATATATATATATATATATATATATATATATATATATATATATATATATATATATATATAGTAAATAAAAAAACATATTTGTTATCTAAACACAGATTATCTGAATTCAAATTATGCGAAGAAAATGCCAAAGGTTCGTTAATATTTAATTTCAGGATTTTGTACTGAGTAAAAAAAAAAATTGCTCTAAGTGATGGAGTTGATTAGTTTATTACTGTACCCCATTCTCTGTTTTGAATGAATTTTCAAACTGCGAAGATCCGATGAAGGATTCTTAAGCTTAGACAAATCTATAGTAATTACATCATTTATTATTACGACTTCGTTATTAGCATATTTTTTTAGTTACGTCATCCTTCCATGAATTCTTGTCTCCATGTTTCTGTTATTAAGCGACGGATAGCGTGATTGTATCTGTAAAAACAAAATATCACGAATTTAAATGTCTTGTGTTTTTAATCATTTTATCGATAGAAAAATCAAAATAAACCATTTAAATCTGTTTTTTTTAGGTACCCAATATGGCTTCTATTTTTGTGATCAGATCAATTATCCGAACAAATAGCCGATCAAAATATTAACCGCTTCCATTTTATTCAGATAAATTTTATATATATATATATATATGGACTCTTCTAGCTATAAATAGGAGCAGGTACTGCCTTTTGGATAGGGAAGTTTCCAGCAGTCAGCTCTGACAGTCGTACCGAACATTCTTGCTGTAACACTCTCGTTTGTATATGTTTGTATTGCTGTTTATGTTAATATATTTGTTTAACTGAATTCCTCTCTTTGTGTCTCTATTTCTGGCCCTAACACGCACACACACACACACACACACATATATATATATATATATGTATATATATATATATGTATATATATATATATATATATATATATATATATATATATATATATATATATTATAAAGAAATATACAACTCCAGTCGACAAAAACAAGAAAATTAAATTATCTACTATAAAAAGAATTAAAACTGCTAACCTCATTGTCAAGAACAATAAGTCACTTGCAAGATCCAAATATTATTTACGAATTCTCATGTCGCTTAAGGAACTTTGTCCCTAATCAAACTAAATTCATAAATAATTATATTGGATATACTACAACATACCTAATAAGAAGATTCACATTACATCTCTCTAAATAGACACGGAGGCCTATCAAAATTCATCTGCAACATACTCGTTGTTGATACAAATATATTAACCTCATATACATATAAAAATGGTATTATTAATAAATAAAAATGAGAAAAATTCAACAAACAATAATATCAATTAAGAACATGTCCACAATGTGCTGACCGTGTTTGTAGAATAAAACATTCTTATACTTCAAGATGCAAACACAAAACAATTCATGCATTCAGATGCTCGGACTTCTGAAACGCTGTCTGTTCATTGAAAAATTACCGCTATCAAGGGAGATAATTTAATTTGTATTGTAAATTTTTACATTAGTTTTTGTCTTAGCTATTCACCCCTGAAGATGATTTTTGATGATTCTGAGAGTACTTTGGAAAATAAAATGTATGAAAAAAAATATATAAATCCCCTGTGTTTTGACTTTCTATTGACTTTATTTTCCGGTTTCCTTTTTCTTCTTCCGATACTATTTGACTGTATGCAAAGCCTGTTTGATCACGAATTTCTCACCGATGTTTTTATTTTTTTTTTTACCCCTCTTAGCGTTTCGTTTCTAACGTTTTATAATAAATAGTTTAGGGTTCTTACTCGTCAACATGGTTTAAACGTTTCATTAAGATTTTTATTAGCATCCTCGGCTTAATTCGTTGTATTTATTCCTTTTTAATCGCATAAACGAGATTATAGTTAGTTTTTTTTTCATCCGTTAACGTGTTTTAAACGTTTTATTATAGTTTTAAGCCCACTTGGGTTAACTCGCTCTAATTCATTAATTATTTATTCCTATGCCATCGTTTTTTTTTTTTTTTTTTTTTTTTCGTCGAACATCTCTTAGATATTTTAAGATCTCTCGGTTTTAATTCGCTGCAATTTATTTATTTTATATATATATTCTTATTAGTCGTAAAGTTTAAAACGTTTTTTTTGTTTGTTTTTTTAACCTATAAGCACTCTTGGCTTGACTCGCCGTAATCTATTTATTAATTTTAATGGCTATTTTTCTTATTTCTGTATATAGTAATTATTGCTGGTGAAATGAAACGTGAGGGGAAGTGGGTGAGGAAGAGGAAGGAGGAAGAGAGAAGAAAAAAAAAATTACCTTCTAAGTATCCGATGAGGGGGTGTCCACCAAGGAGGGAAGTAAAGAGAAGGAGAAAAAAAAAATGAAATTACCCGTGAACAGCTTATAAAGAATTTGCTTCGCTGTCATTGGCTGTTGGTCAATCTTCAATCAAATGTGTGACTACGGGGTATTTATAAAAGTCTGTGTTAACAAGCATTTTTTTTAGAGGGCGCTTCAGAGCCTGATCAGCTCTGAAGGGGGTCGATTTGGTGAGGTCAGTATGATGTTTGAAAGACCCGAAACTGCCCAATGATCCTTTTCTAGAACATCACTGACGACGCCCTCTAGCGCTAAAAGAGCGTATATTCAAAGTACGGTGTCTTTCTTACTCAAGTTTTGTAACAGCACTAAAATAAATTGATCCGTGAATTTGAGACGAGATCAAAATAAATTGACATAATATGTCGAGATTATTTAACCAAATATGCTTGAATATATATGGTGAAATGTTCTGAAATGTCTATAAGAATTTCTATGCTTTAATGCGCACATGACCAGGACATACAGAAGAAAAAATTCCATAGTAGATATTTTTTCACGTTCTAATGAAGGCTAAGCATAATTGTTAACTGTTGCATTTGAATGCAAAAACAAAAATTACAATAATGGATATCAAAAAACAGTTTTGTATTACTATTTGCTCTCGTGAACAACACACAGTTTTGTATTACTACGTACGGCCCTGAAGATGATCCCGGAAGAAAATTGAAAGTACTTGAGAAATGGAAATTAAAAACGATTTTCATATTTGTAGCACATTTCTTAAATCATATAATTGAAATGCACAGAAGGTAATCTGTGAGTATGAACGAATTTTATTTTAAAATAAGCAGAGATAATGTATGTAATTGATTTAATCATATATATATATATATATTTAGTCATCCACAAACAGACTGTTTCGCTTTACCACAGTTCACCAGTGTATCTAGATGTCCGGTTGCCTCTCGCTAGAATCGAAACCCGACTGCATCGGCGTCAGTCGGGGGAATTCTAGCACTTAGCATATATATATATATATATATATAGATATGAAAAGTATATATATATATATATATATATATATATATATATATATATATATATATATATATATATATATATATATATATATATATATATATATATATATATTATATGTGCAGTACTTATTAGAAAGCGGTCAATATCAGAGACAGGGCTAACATATTTGGTTGGATTGATGTGAGTTTGTGACCCTGGGTTTCACGCTTTCACAAACTCACATCAATCCAACCATATATATATATATATATATATATATATATATATATATATATATATATATATATATATATATATATATATATATATATGCGTGTGTGTGCACGTGCGTACGACGAAGTTGACACAATGTTAACGCTTCCAATATAGCAAAATGGCCGATCGGTCTAGGGCAGCAACCAAGCGTGGGAAATTGTCTGTAAACCTTACCACTCGTTGATGCAATCATTGTGTGCAATTGAATAGCTGAAACTGAAAGCCATCGATAGCTGTCCTAGCACGGATTAGGAGTAGATATGTTCGCTTATCGCCCGATTCACGCTCCTTTCCAATCTTTTGAACAGGAATAGAAGTTTATCCCTTGTTTCCTAAAGTTTTCTCAATTATTTTCACCCTAAGTAACTCCTCACGTCTTTAGTTTTTTTTATTAAAATACAACCTTTAAGTGCTGAATCTAGAGATGCGTCGTCAGTGTTGTTGCTCCCATGTCACTAGAAGTTTCGGGTCTAAGTAAACCACAGACTTCTTCGATTGGCGACCCGACCGAATATGATCAGTATTCGGCCCGCACCTAGAACAAAAATTTTGCCACGAGCTTTAGGACGTGAAATATATAAGTTGCCCCAGTAGACAACGACTAATCAAGACTTCATTTGGGCTATTCGATGTTATAAATTAGGTATGCATAGTTGTGTTGATCTTCCTACATGAGCCAAGAATGGGTGTTTTTTTTTTGTTTTTTTTTAAAGAAAAAAACAAAACAAAACAAGAAACATAACATAAATATACATATATGTATATACACACATACACAAACACATATATACACACAAAAAAAACAAAAAAAAACAAAAACGATTTATTATATTCAATTGGCTCGTCCTGCGACTTGTTCTTCCTCTACCTCCCCTTTTAACTAACTTATTTGTTTGGTCTTTCTTTTCTTTTTACCTTTTTATTCCCATTTTCTTTCCCAAACTACACTTCATAAAACGTTTACAATAGAGTGATTAAAATGACAGACTATTTACAACTTTAAAAACTAAACGAAAAAACGTTTAACAAAAATCGCTTAAAATAAATTAATCAAGCTTTTTACATGTAAACTATTGGTAAAAAAAAAAAAAATACGTTTAAATTTTAAATAAGTTAAAAAATATCCTTACCGGAAAGAATTCGTTTAAAAACTAAGAGAAATAACTAGAATTCCTCAAAATAAATAATTGAGATATTTACATGTCGAAAAAATAGTTGAATGAAAAATAGCGTGTAAATTTAGCTAAAATAAATTTCTCCTAAAAAAACAATTATCCATGAATGAGACCAAGAAAAAAAAAAACAGGAAAGAATACTTGTAAGAAAAATGTTTTGCAATAAAATAATCTATTCGGAAGACCAGTAAGAAGTCATAGCAACCCCAACCCTAACTGAAAGCAAATGGAAAGATTGAGTCGCAAGTTTCTCATCATCTATATACACAAAATTTCACCTACATATACATATATATATATATATATATATATATATATATATATATATATATATATATATATATATACACACACACTACTCAGTCTTAAAAGTAATTCGTGATGGCATTTATGACGTATGTACATCTGTATTGGTAACGTTCTTATTTGTAGTTTTGGGCCACTCAATGGCTCTATTTATCCACAACCACCTGGTGGCCTTTTCGACGGACTCCAGGATCATTTGAATTGCCCGCCTTCTTTTTTGTCCATTTATCCCTAGGCTAGTAAGGGCTCGTATCATTGACTGTCCGGCGAACCCCTTACAGCCGATCTCGACAGGGAAACAATGAGTGTGCCATCCTTTATTTCTGCAGTCATTTAAGAGTCCTTCATATTTACTATATTTTCTCTCAAATGCCTCTTGCATATGCTCTTCCCATGGGACAGTCAACTCCAGCAGAATAATCTGTTTTGTGGCGTCCGAATAAACGATTATGTCTGGACGGAGTTTGGAGGACGATATATGTGTTGGGAATTTTAATTGTTTCCCGAGATCGACTCGCATTTGCCAATCCGACGCGGACGATAACAATGAATGGGATCCTGCAACCTTCTTACTCGGCTTTGCACCTGCTTTAACGAAACGGATAGCTCTTCTTTCTGGGATGAGTTTATTACTTTGGAACGCTTCAGTAATAATGAGGGCTATCGCCTCTAAAACCTTGTCATGACGCCACCGATAGCGTCCGTCTGTCAGAGCTGTTCTGCACCCGCTTAATATATATAGTAGTGTTATCGTTTTGCTTAGGGTGAAATGATTAAAGAAGCTTCAACTCATCGTAACCGTGGAGTTGAGCGTTACTTTTTCAATCTTGTGATCACACCATATTATAAGTTTTCGCCCAGAAACTGTAACAAAAGTCTACGAAAGTCTATTTAAGAAACAGAAGATATTTTTTATATGTAGTGCTCAATATTAAAATAATATTAAAGATAGAGTGTTAATGATATATGAAAACTTTAACTTTTAAATATCAATTTCATCCCGACATCGATGTTTCTTGGTAAAATTTCCAGTCTTCAGGTATATATATTGATATGTCCTGGAAAGGGATATATTTGATCGAAGTAGCTAAGTGGTTTTGGTTACGGTAACCACGTAGTACACGGTAGCAGTAATCGGCTGGTACTCGTCGTAGTTGCAAGTAATAGGTGTAGACCAATAGGATAGCCAATGTCGTAGTTCAATGGGCGTCGTCATAGACTTAAACTCTGTCGTACCTACACGTCCGTCTGTATTTATGACGGACACCAGCCAATGCATATTCCATTTATATATATATATATATATATATATATATATATATATGAAGCGATCTGATGTCTAGCCACACTGATGAGCTGTGATACAACGAAACAGTCTGTCTGTGGATGACGATATTAGCTCTCGAAAAAATAATTTAATCGGTCGAGCACCGAATTTTTAAGCAGTCATTTTTACTGCTGATAATGCAAGACTCTCCTAACGATTGAGTTCTCTGAGTGACTGGTATTTTTATGAAAAAATAAATACGCAAAATCCTCCTTTCTCTCTGCCGAGCGGCGATGGCCTAGCGGTTAGTATGTCCGATTGATACCAAATCGGTTGGGTTTCGGTCCAGGCCCGAAGCGATCGGATGTCTAGCAACACTGATGAGCTGTGATACAGCAAAAAGTCTGTCTGTGGATGACTGTATATATCTGAATAGATAGATTGATTGATTCTCCCGTCAAGAACGAGTGACAGGATTAAATTGGCCTATTGCCTGTAGCCTGCAATGCACACTTTCTCTCTCATAGCACCAGGTCGGTGCAAAAGTAATGTCCGATTTTTAAGTAGAAAGATTTTGAAATATATGCTTCTCGTTTCTGTCTATATTTCTGAGATGAGGTATTATGTATACTATTTACATTATTCGGACTATTGTCCTCATCTTTGTCACCATATTTATTACAACGTTTCGGCCGTTGTACGCTCCGGCCTTCTTCACGTGGTTGGAATGTCTAACTGAACTCTTTATTTCGCTGACTGGGGTAGAGTGTTCTAGTTCCACGTGCCATATCTAATGGATGTTAGTTATCAATTATCTCCTGTTAAATCCCCTCTCCAAGTTTCTCCACCGCCATAACCAGGTATTGAACTCTCACTCAAGGACACACGGCACAGTGGATAAAGGCGTTAGTTAGATCCAGTGACAGGACCCAAAGAGTGTGGGTTCAATACCTGCTTAAGGCGGTGATTATGATGTCAGAAATAACTATGTCAGATTGAGACTTTCATATGGATTCCATGTATGGTGGCACAAGCATACAGAAATATTTAAACTGTTTAAATAAGAGAAACCACATCGCTTGAGGACTACCAACAGAAGCAACAACTAAAATGGAAAGCACATTTAAGTTGAAGAGGAAATAATGTCATAATGAAGAGGTTGGCGTTCCACACAACTTCAAACAAAAGGTTCAGAATGAAACTCATGTCAATACTGGAAAGAGCAGTAACTGTATATTTAAGAAATTTATTTTCCTGAAAAAAATCTTTTAATAGAAAGATTTTATAATTTTTAACCGAAAGCAATACTGGCTGCTCGGTGACTGAATGCAAAATGTTTCCTTGTAGTGGAACAGTCAATATTTCTATTAGCATTACCATAATAAGATGTCTATACGGGTTGCATCTGATTACGGCATCTTCCAATTTACTGGTTTGGAAAGATATTATTGAAATACCCACGAACAATGAGTACCTAATGAGGTGATACACAATCTTGCTGGAAAATAACTGCTGGTTGCAAATGGTACAACAGCAGTATAACAGATTCTTGTAAAAGATCAAAAGGTATTTTCAATAGATAAAATAAACGTGGAAGTTTTGCATAAAATTAAAGGAAAATGTCCTCCATATGTTTTGACATACCTTTCATCACCTGATGAATATTCATGAACGTTCTCAAATTTAAAAGCCTTCATAAATCAATGGCATCCTTGCGCTTGTACATAAACACATGCAAATGAATAAATACATTTGCCTTGATAAAGTCATTCAGAGGACGAAACGCGTCGGTTAAGAATAGTTTTTCTATTGTCTTTTCATTCATTTTTTCCTTAACAGCTACACTATCTGAAATTTACACACACACACACACATATATATATATATATATGTGTGTGTGTGTGTGTGTGTGTGTGTGTGTGTGTGTAGGTATGTAGAAAAATAGGAAAGAACACGTTAGGTAAATAATCCGGAGTTCTTTAGTCTTTTTATTTTTATTTTTTAAAAAACAGTGCTCCATACAGAAGTAGAGCTTAAATTATAATTATTTTATCAAAATGGTCGCCCCAGCCGTTTCCACAGTAATTCATTTTGCGAATGAACATGCTTATAGAGATGCGTAAATTTGAAGATTGGTTATTCCTAAATATTCGCTTGAGGATGAAACAGGGCTTGATACTTTAATTCAATTTAATTTTGATAATTATATCGAGGTTTTTGACTCTTGTTTTTGAAACAGAACTCTTATGTAGCGAAGGAACCATATTTTTTTTAAATAATTATAATATATATATATATATATATATATATATATATATATATATATATATATATATATATGCGTATATATTGATGCAATAGGAAAGAACAGATAGATTAATGAGCCAAATTTCTTTAGTATTTATGTTATTTAAAAAAAACAGTTCTTGATACAGAAATAGAAAGAAGTAGAGCTTAAAATTATAATTATTTTTTTTTAAATATGATTCCATCGCAACACAGAAATTAGTTATTCAGTTTATTATTCTAAAAATCTCTTGAGAATGAAACTGTGCTCAAAGTCTTAATTTAATATTGAAATTAAACTTTAGGACTTGAGTCAGTTTCGAAACAGTAATTTCTGTGACAAGAGGGAATTATATATTTTTTTAAATAATTATATATATATATATATATATATATATATATATATATATATATATATATATATATACACTGTTCGTAGCATTTACTTTTAAAAAAGTGCTCAATACAAAGCAGAGCAATATATTATTATTTTTTATTATAAGAGATTATATTGATTCTGAAATCGCTACACAAAAGCTTTCATGTTTCAATACTTTGATTGTACTTCTTCAGGTGATGGTAGATAAATGGTAATTAAATGATTTTTAAGAAAATTAAAAAACAAATTGTTACCTCTTTTTTGAAAGTTAAAGGTAACGGGAACATAACGTCAGAATTTAAAAACAGACTTGTGAGTTTATTTTGATTAACCAATTAAATGTCCGATGTGCGCTAAATAGAAAAGTAAGCTGAGAGGGTGGAGGTGGGTGAGTTATTTTTTCATGTCATGATAAACCGGAACATAGACATGCCATCATTGACAATTGCGGAAAATATGTCAGCGACAAATGTATCTTGATTGTAGACAAATATGACATGTTGAATTTTTGAAAGGACGTTGAAGGGAGGGATATAATAATCAGACGTAAAAATAACAGAAATTTCGGGGAGAGTATTTTGGTGTTTTTATAAATTTTGAGAATTGAGGGAGAAAGACCTGAACCCTCAAATTAACTCGAAATTTATAGGTTTTGCTCAGACTCCTAATAGCTTTAATGGTAGATGTCATTTTTGTTTAAAGGAGAAAATTAAAATCATTAAATGTATGAATCAAGATATTGTACTAAAGAAAAGGAATTAATTGGTATCCATGTGTCTCCATAGGAAAAAATTTCCAACATAATATCAGCCGAACCTCGTGTACTCCTCTCATTCGTTTATATTTTTACATGTAAACTTTTTCTATTATGAATTGTTTTTCTTTATGTGAAATTGTTTTCAAGATGTGAAATTTCCTTCCATATTTAAATATCTTTCTCGCTGTTACATGATTTCTATATATGGAGTTTTCTTCAATATTTAATTGTTTTTTTCTCCGTTAACTCTACTATTTTTTACATCCGTTACTTAGCCCGACGAGGTTTATAGTTCCTTTATACTCCTTTATCTTCTCTTTGGTTCCTTGTTGACTAACTTATAATACGAAATTTTTTTATATATTGAATTTAAATTTAATCCTTGACAGAATTTTTAAATAATTAGTATAAGTTTGATATAATTTAAATTATAAACTTAATATTTGAAATATTATTAATATTATATCGATATAATCAGATTGGTTATATTTAAATATTATATTTAAAAATAAAATTATTATTATTTAAAAATATCATTATTATAAAATTAACATATTAATAATTTACTTATTTTTTTTACTGTAACTTTTATTATATAGTTAAAGATGTAGTATTGAATAGATCAATATTAACATCTTTTTATTAAAGTATTAATTTTAAATTCTTACTCCCATTCTATAACCTTTTAAACTCCTCTCTTAAATTTTTTAAGCTCTTTTTTTCCATTCTTCTTCCTTGCACAAGTGTTGATAGGTTACATTTAGGTCAGTGTCCATTTTCAATCATCGCGTTTATCTGTACCGGCTCCACCACAAGCACTCAGGTACCTTAACCTTCTATTTCTATATAACTCCCTCTTCTATTACAGGCCAATTCTTACTCCCTCGTTTTTTATTCTTTCCTTTTTCTTTTTTACTTCTTTCCTTCCTTTGCCTTTCAAATTTTCTGTGAAGGAGCGTTGAAACTTATTCATTTTAGTAAATGTATTTGCATTGATAAGTCCAAGGGAAAACTACTTTCCAATGGACGAAATAATCATCTGTATGAGGTAAATTATTTGGATTTAATTAATTCTAATTTTTATATATATAAATATATAACTTCAAACGTTATTTTTAGTGTATACCTATGTTTAAAATAGACGTCCCTTTCAGGAATGGTTTGAACCTGAGACCTTCTCTGTAGGGGAACCCGACATCTGATCCAGCCACAAATAGCGGCACGGCCTATCAAGGTACTAATTATCCTTTTAAAGAAATCACATCATCGCGATCAGATTTTCTCGAAAGCCCATATCTGCTCAATTTCGTATCCGAAACCTAAACCAAACAATTTATAAAAAAATAATGGATTTATTTTTAATCCGACATTTTTATTAATTCAAACTTTTAGTAGATGCCCATGTTTGAAATAGACGCTCCGTTGTTTTTTTATAATGGTAGTCCTTTATATGTGCAATTTTGGTTTTATAGCCGTTTATTCTAAAGTTTATTTTGTCTCCACATTAAAACACGATTCATGAGTCCTCTATATTATTAAATATTAAATATATTATTATTATTGAGTTGGCCATTATGTTTCAGATATTATCGGCGCGGAGATGTTGGAATTCTTACAATTCCTTGGCATTATTTTTAAAACATCCCAAAGCTGCTCAAAGCAGCTCATAGAATTTGGAAATAGAAAGAATCGGAAACAGCATCTGAGCATTTTTTCCCAGAACAGTCTTAAGAACTTTTAAGCTACTGAGTTGACACTTGAACTTTCAAGGTGGTTAGTTGATCCTTGAAATAAAAATCAGATGTGAACGTCGATCACGTGTCTGTTTCGACGCATTAAGTCAGATGAGAACCCGACTGTCAGCATTTGAAAGATTTGATCGAAACATACCACACATGGGACACACACACACACACACTCTCTCTCTCTCTCTCTTTCTCTTTCTCTCTCTCTCTCTCTCAATAATACTAGTGACTGTTAATGGATATGAAATGTTCACTAAGTGAGCAAAGTAAAATAAAAACAATCTAAGCTCGAAGATGGAATAAAATGTTAGGTTCAAAATTCTAAAATAAATAAGTGCAAAGAGAGGCACCTGAAGACAGGGTGACCAAAAGTTGTAAGTATAACGACCAAGATGAGTATGCTGGTCCGAACAAAGAGAGAGATGAAGAAGGCCGAAGAATACAACGGTCGAAATGTTGGGAGAATAAGCGCTAAGCATGATGGTTCCAAACAGGAAAATATATAATGATAATTGCTCATGTAGGGATAAAGGACACGGTTATCTCCCTTTGGTGGTGATAACTCACATGGATCACGTGACAGCCGTTATCAAACCTTCCGGCACTATATATATATATATATATATATATATATATATATATATATATATGTGTGTATATATATATATATAACGTACATACCTCTTTTTATATCTTGTGATTAAATATGGCTGCTTTTGTGTGTGTGTTGTGTGTTTGTATGTGTGTGTGTGTGTGTCTGCTTATTTTGACTGTGTATTTTCTCCGTGTAACTATTTGCATCTGTGTATGCATGGTTGCGTAAGTTTGTGTGTATGTGTGTGTGTGTTGTGTGTGTGTATGTGTGTGTGTGTTGTGTGCGCGTGTGTGTGTGTGTTGTGTGCGTGTGTGTTTATTTTGACTGTGTATTTTCTCTCTGTAACTATTTGCATCTGTGTATGCATGGTTACGTAAGTTTGTGTGTATGTGTGTGTGTGTTGTGTGTGCCTGTGTGTATGTGTGTGTGTTGTGTGCGTGTGTGTGTGTTTATTTTGACTGTGTATTTTCTCTCTGTAACTATTTGCATCTGTGTATGCATGGTTGCGTAAGTTTGTGTGTATGTGTGTATGCGTGTGTGTGTTGTGTGTGTCTGTGTGTATGTGTATGTGTGTGTGTGTTGTGTGCGTGTGTGTGTGTTTATTTTGACTCTGTAACTATTTGCATCTGTGTATGCATGGTTGCGTAAGTTTGTCTGCGCGTGGGCTTCCGTGCCTGCGTTTTGTATCTGTGTGTCTGTGCAAACCATTGTATGTGTGTGTATGTGTGTGTGTGTGTGTGTGTGTGTATGATTTTGTATGTGTTTGTGTTCCACCACCTGAACCAGAGAACAATAAATCCACTTGTAATTATAACATCGTTCTGAAGTAGCTTGAGACAGAAATATGCTCTTAGCGTTTCCATTGTCAGTGGAATTCATAGGAGAATGAATAGAGGTTCAATCGTCGGAATGTAAACAGCTTGTAAAAAAATTGTGACCCTCTACCTCGAGTAGCTCTTGGGCCTTGTACAAGGTGAACATCATATTCACGAAATAATTTCTCTATTTTATGGGGTGGATCATTTAATATTCTGAGGAAAGAACTTATCTTCAAAATTTATTTCAAATTCGACTTCGCCTTTAAATGAGTTGATCCAAAACCAACATTTCACTTGAGTAGAGAACTGTTACGTAATTTCAGTCCTCCGATATGGTAGTGAATTATGGACAATTTCCTTGCAGATGAAGAAGAGACTTGAAGCAACAGAAATGCGGCTTCACAGAGACATGCAAAGAATACCATGGAACGAACATGTTAGCAATGACGAAGTTCTAAAGACAATGACAACAATGAGGATAATTATCATTGACATTAGGAAGAGAAGACAGTTGACATTTATAGAATGCATAATGAAGAAAGAAGGCTTGGAAAATAACGAATAAACTGTCAAGTGTGCTTGATGGAATGGATGACTATTCGGTAGCCCCCTAAGGGTGTGATGACTCTTCAGTAGCCTCTGAGGGTGTGAAAATTTTTCGGTAGCCTCTAAGGGTATGAAGACACTTCGTAGCCTCTAAAGGTGTGAAAACGCTTCGGTAGCTTGAAAGAATGTGTGTGAAGACTCTTCAGTAGCCTCTGAGGCTGTGAAAAGTCTGCGGTAGCCTCTTTGGGTGTGAAGACTTTTCAGTAGCCTATAATTGTGTGAGGACACTTCAGTAGTCTCTAAGATTGTGAAGACTCTTCAGTAACCTCTAAGAGTGCAAAGACTATTCAGTTGCCTCTAAGGGTGTGAAAAGTTTTGGGTAGCCTCTAAGGGTGCATGTGAAGGCACTTCTGCAGCCTCTAGGGGTGTGATGACTCTTCGGTAGCCTCTAAGGGTGGGTGTGAAGGCACTTCTGTAGCCTCTAAGGGTGTGAAGACAAGACTCTTCAGTAGCCTCAAAGGATTTGAAGACCCTTCAGTAGCCTCTTAGGATGTGAAGACTCTTCAAAAACATTTTTGCGGGTTAAAATTCTTCAGTAACCTCTAAGGGTGTCAAAGCTCTACAAAAGCCTCTATGTGTGCAAATAAGTTTTTGTATTGTACCAATATACTGCTGCTTGAAATTCTAGCTGCAATTCTTTTAATGGTGCGGTGGCATCGTTCTGCTATACCATTACCTTCTAGATCATAGTTACATTGGTATCGCACTTTCACCCCCCCCCATTCGTCTACAAAGACCCAAATGTCTCGTACGCAAAAGTTTGGGGCATTGTCCATCAATATCTCAACCAGTGGACCGAGTTCACAGGATACTGCTTGTAGCTGTCTTATGACAGTCGATGAATCATGCGTTGCCAGTGGACTCCAAACAGTGAAACGCGTCGGACCACAATCTGTAAGTGTTAAGAAATGTGTGCCATTATAGTGTGTGATGTGTATGACTAACCGCCATTAAAAAGACTCCCCTTTTGCCAATGAACAGGATCTATCATCCGACACTCCTTGGAATCTTGTATCGCCAACTTCCTTCGTAGTCAAGGGACACACTGTTCGGAGAAAGTAGGCTGTACGCCGAACGTTAGGATGTCCACTCTAATGGCGTATGGCACGGATCTGATCAGGCACCAATTTGTCGGTTAAAACCGTTCACTTAATCGGCAATGGGTCAGTCCCTTGTTTGATCATGTCAAGCCACCTTTTTGGCACCCGAGTTAGCCTATTCACTAGATTCTGCTCTGACGCAATCACGGTGACGTAAACAAACAAACTGTATTCGTCAACAACTGTTTTAAGGTCGCCAACCTTTATCGCATTAACATCTCGTTCGAGGCTTTGGTTCTTACTCGTAGTTTGCCCGTCAAAGTGTCGGTCAACTAATGGTAAACACATACCGAGTCTGTATCTAGGTGCACCACCTTAAATTACCACTGTAGTGCGAACTTAAGACGCTTTAACGTGGCGTCGAGATCCGCCAGACTGATATGCTGTGCATCGTTAGTTGGACGAAGACATCACGCTCCCTCCAGAATAGCACCATGTCTTTCCGATACCACACCGATTGTTACGTCTACGAGTTGCCTCCTCCAGGATCGACAGCGATAAGCACTAATTATTGACCGGGAACATCTGGTGTTAACGAGTACTGAACACTGTATACCATCTATCTGGACGCCGACTACAGTACGTTTACTGTCTTCCAGGAGACAAGGTTGGCCACGATACCTTGTCCTCGCATCCATTTCCTCGAACAATTCCGCGCCACATGACCCGGCTTATGACAGCGATAGCACCTCAGCTGTCCCTGTGCTCTCTGACTCGTGGACACCACACAACTTCGATTCCGGCACTCTCTTGCAAAGTGGTTTGGATCACCACATTTGTAACATACGACGTTATCGAGATTGCCAAAAGCAGAGGAATCACTTGGTGTATGTCTCTCTGGTTGGGATACTATTCCATCAGTTCTTTGCTGCTGCTGCTGCTACCACTAGATCCGCATTCTTGCGAATGGGCCGGGGGCTCGGGCCAATAGCTGACTGGTCGATACTTCATTCATTCGGGATGTTTCTCGCAAAAGCCGACTGACATCATCCCGCAATCCTGTTACGAAGGCGCACCTCAGCATCCGGCCCTTTATACCCCCAAATGGCACAGAATGGCCAGATAGATGTCAACCGTTTCACCGAAGAGAAGGCGGCTCTTAATGAAGTGTTGATATACCACAAACGGGTTCGTTCGAAAGGTCGTTTAACAAACCAGTTTTATCTCACTAAAGTCGTTTTTAAGCTGCCTGTACACGGCGTAGACCCTCCCCGACATCCTCAAAGGAATGACTATTGTTGGCTCTTTCAATTTGAAGCTCTATACTCCAAATATACTCCAAACACCGCCGAAATAGCTTGTCATTTCTTCGTGCATGGAATAAAGTTCACTAATCCATTTCGTTCACCAAACGACGTAGCATAAGTCAAATATTCCACCACACGTGCCTTCTGTCGATTTATTATTATAAAATAAATATTTGCGACACAAGGCCAAAAAGTGGGGAATGGGGTGAGATTGGACAACATTATCTATCTACCTCGACCATACTCATTCCAGGAAACTCGCCCATTGTCTCTGAATGGTGTTCCCAGACTTTCAAGTCCCTCCCTGTATCCAGATTATTACACCTGGGACTTTGAAAATTTTTCTGGGGTCTTCCGCCGACTTTCCGTCGATGGAAGTAACTTTAAATAATGGTCTCAAGAGGTCCATTTTGATCGGAAAGGTCCCTTTCCAAGGCCTGGCTGTCCACATGACAGACTTAATGTAATATTTTCTTCTTTACCTCTTGGGAGGGATAGAAGACGGAGCCCTAGAAGAGGAAGAAGAGAGGCTCCTAGTTTTACCTTGACTGAAAAGTTCCATTTATACTGGCGAAGCACGGACGGATTGGAACTTGGCTTTGTTCATTTCTTTCTCCACCCTACTTAGTCCTACTTCTTTTTCTTCATCTTCTTTCCTCTCATCTTTTAAAAAGCAGGACCAAAGAGGGGGCATCTTCTCAATCTCCCATTACTATGTTGCCACTGTAGCTGCTGCTACAGCTGATGGAGCTCCTGCTGCTGATTTTGTAGGAGCTCCTGCTGCTGATTTTATAGGAGCTCCTGCTGCTGATTTTGTAGGAGCTCCTGCTGCTGATTTTGTAGGAGCTCCTGCTTCTGTTCCTAATGATGATGATGATGATGATGATGATGATGACTATAGTGTTTTCGCTTACCCTACTCTGGCGTCTTCTGCTGTGCGCTCTTTTGGCTGATTCTTTGGATCCGACTTCTTTGACTCCTTATATGGGACATCCTGCTTTGATCTCCTTTTCACCACTTCCGTCCATTCACCGATTCTCTTGGGTTCTTTTTCTAATTGTTTCTGTCAATGATGTCTTCGTGCTTGTAGATTGTTTGGGTTGTGGTGCTGGCCTCTTTCAAGATTTCGAAAGATGTCCTGCAACACAACAGAACCAGCAGAGACGTCGACGACCTTCAACAACAAAGATGGGTCGGCTGCCACGGGTCAATACATTAGAGATGTCTATGAAATTCTTTCTGGTCAATGTAATCATTATTTCGAAATCTCCAGTGGCAATGCCAGTCTTACATTTGACAAACGAGACATCCGCAACCTCCCCAATCTTGGCAGAGAAAAAACCCACGTGGTCTTCCGTGATATACAATGGCACTCCATGTAAAGTAATCTTTGTCTCTCCGTTGCCCATGTACTCAGTCTGCATCTCATACTTTGCCGTGACGGTATTCCCGGCCAGAGATTTCGCAGCGTCTTCAGTTGTCAGTAGAATGTACACACATGGTGTTACTTCTTCGGGCCAATACTTTGGCCCCAATATTGAGGCTTTTTATAGCCTCCTCCATTGTCACCCTGTTGACGCCGATCAGATTCCGTGGTCAGCAGGGAGATGATCTTCGTATTAACTGCCTTAAGAAGCTGGTAAAAGTTCGTTGTCAGAAATAAATTTCTCATATTGTTCTTTAAGGCCATTATAGTAATCTGGGCCTTTCTTTTTGAGCCTATCCGCTGCCTACGCCGGTGGGCTTCCTATTGTGGGTGTCGGGTCTTCCTGTTGTTTGGATTGCACCATGCCATAATAGTGGTGTTCCCAAGTCACCGCAGAAAATATGAACAATTCAACAAAAAAATTCACGTAACGAAGACAGAATGTTGATAAACAAACACAACAATGACGAACGTAGAAAAATGGGCCACGAACTTTGGACCAATATTGGGCCTTGTTTGCTACCATAGATTATTTCTTCTGTATTATTAAAAAATTGTGGCACAAAGGCGAAGAGGCCGGTCTACATTAGCTATCCTAGTCCTAGTGAATCAAACTCACGACCCATTCATTCACCACAAGAACACATCACCCCTTAATCCTGCATATACGACAATACTGCATATTCACAGGGGACCTACAAAAAACCTCATGACATAAAAATCTGGTGACTGTCCAAAATATATAAAAATTTCATGAATCATGAAATGACGGGGGAGTGGAGATGAACCCAGAAATCAAACTAAAAATGTAACACAAAGATAAATCTAAAACAAAGCATTGTTAGTAGGAACTGTCCACGCCTTAAAGTAATAAGAGTAGCGGCTGTATTCTGTTGATAGGCAGAATCAAGAAGGAAACTCATTAATGGAATGGAGAGGATGGAAATAAATGACAGAATGTGTAAAAACAAAGGCTGACCCAGCCGAGATGAAAAATGGGGACAAAAACACACTGGGGAGGACGGGAATCTCAATATGGATCATAACAAAAGAGAATGCCGGGAACAGGTCGGGAGTGACACTTATTCACATTAACTAGGAAAACATAATAGTTACTTAACTAGGTGGGGGGTTCACATGAAACCTCTCTGTTACATCAAGGGGACTTAAAAGAGAAAATCTGTCGAAATCAAATGATTTCTGATTTTTACTCTAAGCTGATGCTTAAAGAAAGCAACCAGATCCTGATGCGAATAACGTTCCGAGACAGCGCAGAAGCGCCCGACCGCTTTCCGTTCACCTCTACCAATCACCAATCAATCCGGTGGCCTGCAGGACAGCAGCGAGGTATCGATAGTCGACACTCTCGAATGCTTTGGATTGATCGAAATTGATCAGCGCAGCTCGCTTGTCGTCTTTTACAGCCCCTATGATCGTGCGGATCAGAAGCAGGTTGCTTTGAATTGTTCGTCCCCACACAGCACAAGTCTACTCAGATCCCAACAAGCTCACTACAACTGAACGCAAAAGCCCCGTCAGGATCTTGACCAAAATCTTTAACTCTGTGTTTAGCACAGTTATTGGCTTGTAATTGACTAAATTCAGACCAATTCCCTTGTCCTTTTCAACAGCTTGATCACGCCCCAGTAATCCGGTCGGGGATGGACCCCTGCCGGAACCAGTTGTTGAACACAACTGTCAAAATCGGAACAAAAATATGCGACACATGGACAAGGTCTACCCTCGCATCCAAGGAATGCTTGACTAACAAGGAAACACCTCTGGTCTGCCGGTCCCCGTATACTGAATAAACAACAAAGTCGCTAGATAGCACACGAGTATCGACGTCGCAAATGTGTCTCCTGGATCGCGGCCACATCTACCTCGAAGGACAAGTGATCACGGAACAGGCAGACAGCCTTTCCCCCGATCTCTCAGGCCTCTCGCATTCAAGCTGACTAGCTTGATAGACATCTTCTAAGCGGACTCTATGTAAAGAAATCTGCTGGAGTCAGGACCCCGATGGATTGTTCAAGGCTTCCAGTTCCAGTTCCAATGCCAGACGTAATTCGACCATCTTTGACAGTGGCAGTGGTATCGGATTCTTTAATGGGAACATCTTGGTCAAGTGCCCCGCTACCCACAGGAGCTACAGTGTGGGCGGCGACCCTCTGCAAGAACCAAAATATTTCTTCAATGACATGTCAGAACATTGGGGTCCGCCATAAATTTGTCCCTCGTTAAAGTAATCTGAAGGACATATTCTCCTGTCCCTATGGCAGCCTTACTCGCTGCGGCAGAAAAATCTTCTATATTGGGTGAGGCCATATTGGGAAAAATGCTCCCATCCGCTCCTCCGACATGTTCAAGGGCACCCCGTGCAAGGTTACCCGGATCCTCCGAGTACCCATATACCAAGCAAATTTCTTTGCTTCCACTTTACTCGCTACTAGTACGTCCCACATCGCATTGGAACGTTTAGCAAGTATCTTTGCTGGTATTTGGAGGCCTTTTAGCGCCTCTTCCATTATGTCTCTACCAACACCCAAGAGAGAGTGTGTTATTACGTCCGTCGTTAGCAGGGATATTGTCTTAGTGACTACTTCCTCCAATACTTCATGGATTTTCAAAAGTTCATTCACGTTCGAATATGTAGCATACCTTTCTTCTAGTGGCTCATATTCTTTTGGGCTCTTTTTTAAGGATTTATTAGCTACCCATGCCGAAACTTGAGGTTGGCCGAAGCCGAGTGCTGTCGGGTAGAGTCTTCCATTCTGGAGGGAATCCCCGGTCACTCAAACACAACGTTCAGACAAGATAAAGAACACCAAAAATCCCAAACAAAGGTATATATAACGACAATTGGCAACTTAGCTGGCGAATTCCAGTAGTTCAAACTAGCGTCCAGTTTGTAGACAAAAAAAAACTAACTTAATACAGAATCCACTGTTCCTTACAACGGTTGCACTGTTCTGTCGCCTTGTCAAGCACTTTTTGTGACAGGTCAAATGTACATAGGTGCAAAAAAGGGTCTCGCGAGACGGATCCTACATACAGATCTATCGATTCTTAAATACTCGTAAAGCCGACATTTTCTTTTGGGGGCACTTTACACGCGAGGCATGTCTGAGGTAAGCCATTTGCTCTCGTGATACAAGTAACCTCTAATAGTGGGAATACTCTTCAGTACTCTTTAATGGTATGAAGGATCTTCAGTAGCCTGTAAGTGTGTGAAAACTCTTCAGTAGCCGGTTTGTGAAAACTCTTCGGTAATCTCTTGAATGAACAAGAGTTTACTGAAGGGTTTTCTGCTTAAGCTAATCTCTCAAAATGTGATGAAGAAACATCAGAATCTACAGGGTGACTCCACAAAAAAAACCCCTGAAATTTTAGATTCACTATTTGATTAAAAAATTAACATAAAATTTAACTTTTTTAGTTTGAACACCAAATATAGTTTTTTTTGTTAGGTTTTAATCTACTAAATCTCTACTTTTTGCTTTTGTTTCAAATAACTGAAACAAAAATTCCAACAATTAAATAAACTCTACCAGATTTCCTGTTTTTCGTGGCGCAACCTGTAGTTTAAAATTCTTCTTGGTTGATCTGAGAACCTTTTAGTAAGCCCCGCTATGGTCGTATATGTTGACCGAATGCATGAAAGATATGGTTCGTTAACTCATACCTTAGTGAAAGATAATTCTGTTTTCACCGCAATTATGAAAAGGGAATAAATTTTAACTCATCTTGTCATAAAATAATCATGCTGGACTTTTTTTTTATATATTAGCAATTATATCTTTGTTAACTGGAATGTTGCAATATAAATATAATTACATTTAAATCGTGCCAAATATACATATTTATATTTTTATTTAATTTCTGTATGTGTCAGTGTGCGTGTGTGTGAAAATATATATATATATATATATATATATATATATATATATATATATATATATATATATATATATATATATATATATATATATATAACATCGCCTGCACACACACACACACACACACACACACACACACACAGACAGAGAGACTCACCCAAATTTAATCTGTCACTGGTCCTCAACACTAAGTTACTGACTGGGGATGCAATGGTCTGCGTGATCAGCTTTCTAATTTCTATCTGCTATCGTTATATAGCAGAATCCATACAATAAGGAAATAAAATCTCTCCATAATGACATTGGTAGCGAAATGATTTTTGATTACATACACGTGTGTGACGAGATATATACTATATACGAAAATCTACCTACCTACCTAAGATGGTAGGTTTGGCATAATTTCTGTTAACATTGGAACCCTGAATGCATATGTACGGGGGGGGGACGGAGGTGACAGAAGCTGCCACGTTCCCTTAACACTTTCACATTTTAAGGAAACTTCGGGCATCAGTAAGTGACTCTGACTCTGACTCTGACTCTCCTCCATTAATTGCATTGGACAATGTTCTGTCTGGGCGGACGGCTACACCCGATTGGACTTCGGTTCATTTTCGATACAGGTTTCTTAAAAGGGAACAAGAGGTGTATGCTGTATACATACAGAGCAATATATATATATATATATACATAAAGAAATGGACAAAGTCCGACAATTTATTTATTAAAGACATTTTTATGTTCAACGTTCTTTTTATAGATACAAGTATTTAAGTAAATGCTCTGTTTATAATAAACAGTATTAAATAACATTTACCGGCCTGAATGTCCGAGAAATTTTCATAGAAAATATTCGTCCTTGGACAGGATTCGAACCTGCATCCTATACGGAACCGTCATTTACGAGCGGTCAAGGCACGTCAGCATAATTGACGGTTCCGTATAGGATACATGTTCGAATCCTGTCAAAGGACGAATATTTTCTATGAAAATTTCTCGGACATTCAGGCCGGTAAATGTTATTTAATACTGTTTATTATAAACAGAGCATTTACTTAAAACTTTACTTTACTTGTATCCATAAAAAGAACGTTGAACATAAAAATGTCTTTAATAAATATATATATATATATATATATATATGTATATATATATATACACACACACAGAACTATATATATATACACATATATACACAACTATATATATACACACAAATATATATGTACACAACTATTTATATATATATATATACACACACAAAACTATATATATACAAATCTATATATGCAACTATATCTCTATATATACACAGCTACATATATACAATTATATATATATATACAACAATAGATCTACAACTATATATATATATATATATATATATATATACAACTACAGATATATATACAATTATATGCATATACAATTATATATATATATTCAACTATATATATTCATATATATAGAGAGAGATATATAAATACATGCAACAATATACATACATGTATATTCATATACTATATATCTATAAATCTCTCTCTCTATATATATATATGTATATAAGTGTGTGCCAATATATATATTAGGTTGGTGCAAAAATAATGACGTAATAATGTCTTTTTTTGACGTTAAAAAATACGTCAAAAAACGACATTATTACGTCATTATTTTTGCACCAACCTAATATATATATATATATATATATATATATATATATATATATATATATATATATATATATATATATATATATATATATATATATATAGTCTCTATCTATAAAATAGATTATGTCTGTGTGTGTGTTTTATTTATACACATCCGCATTTCTCGACTGATTTCGATGAAATTATACATACACTTGGCAAATTTATCAATGTAAGCCAAGACCATCTTTTCAATCTCCAGGGGCCCGGGTTCAGCAGGAAAATCGATAAAACTGAAGGTGGTTTCGACCTTTTTGCCAAAACTAAGGCAATGTTACACATGAACATTTTTTTTTTTTTTTACCTATGAGCGGGGGGAGGGATGTTCTTTGCATTTAATACAAATTATGGCTCATGTTACAAGGTTCATGTAGAGTGCTTGATACTTTTCCTGTGACATTGGCTTCACACAAAAAAAACTTTTGCAAAAAACTGTGAAAAAATTGGGTTTTCTGTACTGCTTAAAATAAAAACTTGAATGATTTTTTTCGAACATGTCGCAAAAATAATGCCATCATGCAAAAAATAAGATAGTGTGGGTTATTCCTGCTCGTTTTCACGCGTATAACGAAAAACCATGAAACACTATTCAAAAAGCCCGTTTTTCGTCCATAACTTCCTGCTTTTTCATCCAATGCCTTCCAAATTTACCATTTAAATTACATCTGACACACAATTTGTCTTGAATGAATGTTTGGTTTACATTATATTGATATTGATTGATATTCTTTTCTTTTTTTTTTTCTAATATTTCTTTTATTTTCTGTTGCTTTTTAAGTTCCGTATTAGTCTGTTGTTTTTCTTTTTAAACAGATAAGAAGGCATGAACCAGTTTCTTCCTCTTCAAGGCATGACATTATCAACTTGCTTGGGGTGAAATGATTTTTTAAAAATACAAGGATCATTTAGTTGGGTAAGATATAAAACACATGCTGATTTAAATAAAGTTGCATTTTTATTTTGCTAATATTTTGCTCAGCTCCAGGAAACTCATCACCTCAAAAGCAGTACTTCTACGTAGGGTTAGGGTCCTTTGTTAATCAATGGCGTCTCATTAAGGAAATATCAAAGGAAATGCACCAGTTTTCGTTCCTAGCCCCACTTAGCCGTAGAGATCCAATCCAGTCTTGTGTCTTTATTTCTTTTGAGTGGGTCACAAATACCATCATCAAAATCGCATTTATTTCATAAAATTTTACGTAATATTTTCATGCACAGATATTCAACTAATATATATATATATATATATATATATATATATATATATATATATATATATATATATATATATATATATATAAGTAATTAATTATCAGGGTTTCGAGAAAGCATACACAAATTCTGAGATTTATGAAAATTAATTAAAAAACATCGTTAGACGCCTAAATGTATTTCATGTGCTAATATTTTCTCTTTTTTATCAGATTCATTAATTTCCCGCGTATAATGGATTCTTGCCGATGCAATAAATATGGATTACTCATCCGCATATAATTTCCTCGATATTGATTTTCTTATTTAGTAGATAGATAGATAGATAGATAGATAGATAGATAGATAGATAGATAGATAGATAGATAGATATTAATAAATGAGTGAATAGATAGATAGATAGATAGATAGATATTAATAAATGAGTGAATAGATAGATAGATAGATAGATAGATAGATAGAAACAACCTGAGATAGATAGATCAATAGATAGATAGATAGATAGATAGATAGATAGATAGATAGATAGATATGAACAAAGGAAGATGGATATGAACAGACATAGATAGATAGATAGATAGATAGATAGATAGATAGATAGATAGATAGATAGATAGATAGATGCTTGAAAAAGATAGAAAGATAGATAGATAGATAGATAGATAGATAGGAGAGGGTAGCAAGTGACAGTCTGTCAGTGTAAAAGATATCGCTGCAAAATGTGGAATCAGTGCTTTCAAGTTCAAATTTGGTCTAGTCTGTTGCGTCCACTTTTACACCAATGCCTTCAGGTTCTGAATTCAATACCGTGAAGAAGATAATAATAAGGAACATCTCTGACTTTGCCAAGAATTCATGGTAATAAGAAGCAGAATCTATGATAGCCTACATCCCTTAGGACACAGCCTCAAGTCAGAGAACATAAACACTAGGTTTTATAAGGAAGAAATCGTCAGTGCGTGCACTGATGTCTATCTTGAAATGTTTCTAACGCAGGTCTGGGAGAGGTTCCACTTGCCGCTTGCATGATGTGGGGGAGCCATTAGCGCCATCATGGACAATCCTTCTGAAACTTCGTTCCCAAAGTTAAGACACACACAGACGAAATAATATATATATATGTGTGTGTGTGTGTGTGGAAATGGATTAAACCAGACATATATTTATGTTTTTTAAGGTTATTTTTACTTTTTTAATGGATACTCATATTTGAATAGATACTTTATTTTTATTATTAAACAGTATATTTATTTATCTTCATCTACCAGTCTGAATATTGGAAAAATTTTGTTAGAAAAATATGCGCCCTCCATCAGGATTCGAACCTACGTCCCCTGGGCGAAACCATCACGTAGAACCTGCTGACCAAAGAAAGCCCGAATTGTAATAACTTTTTTCCTAAGGGAACGCATGTTCGAATCCTGCCGGATGGCTCATATGAGTTTCCATAAAAAATGAGATTTAAACATATATATATATATATATATATATATATATACTAGCTGAATTACCCGCGCATTGCTGCGTGTTACATATTTTTGTAAGAAAATGATTGATTTTAAATCATAATTTGTGGAGAAAAAGGATGCATTTCAATATTACCCAATGATCTTGCCAATGTGATCTCCATCTTCTGGCTTTCTCCTTCTATATTTTAGATAGGTTTCACTCCTTTGCTCAAATTTAAATTTAAATCAAAGGAAAAAAAAATAAGTGGAGGGTTTGTGCAAACACTGCATGATCTGACTCCTTTGATATGTATTTGATTGAATGAATTGATGAGCAGATATCAACCTTGATATGACAGTTGACAGTTGAATTGTCGCAACAAATTTGTATTTTAAGGCACTACCCACTGATTAGAGATTTAATACTCAACTTGACGTAAATATTGTCTCTTTTTGATCTTGCCGATGTGAACATCTTCTGGCTTTCTATATTTTGGATAGGAGTCATTCCCTTGTTGAAATTTTAATTTTAATTTAAATCAAAGGGAAATAAATGTTCAGTGAGAGATTTGGGCTATCCCCCACCTCACACACACACACACACACACACACACACACACACACACATACATACATACAGACCGGGGGCCATCTTTGATCAAAATGATCTTGCAGGTGTGACCTCAACTTTCTGGCTTTCTCCTAATATATTTTGGACAGAAGTCATATTCTTGTTCAAATTTAAATTTAATTTAAATCTAAGAGGAAAATATTTTCAGTCTGGGGTTTTATGCCTCCATGGACCCCCTTTGATCGATATGAAATATACTTATCTCTGGGTAATGTAGTTTCAGAATATATATGGTTATGGGGGTCTATCTCCAAAGTCCTAGGAGGAATCCGATAACAAAGTCAACAACTATATAGAGAGAGATATGACAACTAACATGTTGTTTCCGTATCAGCTCTAGCTTTAGACCCCAACGACATTTCATAGAATGTATCAACGAAAGGCAATGTCTTTATCTTATTCGTTTCGTTATACGAGGGATACGGGCGTGGTAGCATCGATTCTAGAAGGAGGGCGAGCGGAAGAACTTCAGGGGAACGTTTGCCCGCACGTTGGCCGCATGCAGCCTTAGCCGATCTATCGAATCTGCGTGCGGAAAGGGTATCAACGCTTAAAAATTCTTGCGACTCTCTGCCGGCTTCGCGCCGTTTTGATCTTATATCCAAAGATTAGACAAGAGGCAATCCATCACTATCAGAATACCACGCCCACAAATTATTCTGACTAATCACTGGTACAACCTCTGCATTCTGTAAGATTATCTATCACCTTAAACGTTCTTCTTTTGATATAAATTCTTTAAGGACAGGTTTCTCTCAGAATTTAGACGATTACCACTCTTTACGCGTTTCTTTTCATTATTTTATCTGAATTGACATGTCTTCTTGGGAAAGTCAGTAGTGTGGTTTCTGCTGACCTTCTCTAAGGTTTGAAATTAAGAGTAACCCCTCTAGAAAGTCAAGTCTACCTTACTATCTCTACTGTCCAACTATTACATAGTTGGAGAGTAGAGATGGATTCATTTGTTTATAAGGCGAATTACTACGAAAGTCAACGCAATGAACTTGGGTGTAATTAGGTCTCATCAATTACACTTTCCGGGCCAATAACCGTAACGCTACCAACCTATTTATGATATTAATTTTATACTTCTATGTGACTTGACTCTGCATAATTTCATGTCCTTAGTAAATTTTGTCTTATTATTATCTCTCCTAAAACCTGTTCTGCCTCACATTTACTGAAGCTCCCTAGGTAGGTTAAGCATCGTTTTCATCTGTCCCTCTTGCTTTCAATATGTCCTGCTAGTATCAAATTTTCTAAGCCTACTTTCCTCATCATGTGCCCTAGAGATTTCAACTGTTTCTTCCTGATGTTAATTATAAGTGTCCTTTTTGTTTGCATTTTATCTAAAACTTTGTCTTTGCTCATATTTTCGGTATATTTTATTTTCAGTATCTTTCTATAGAACTACATTTCTGTAGCTTAAAGTCTCTTCTTCATCTATGAGGAGATTGTCCAGCATTTATTGTCATATAGAGGGAATGATATTATGTAACAGTTCAGTACTCTTTTCTTTGTTTCTAACGAAATTTTCTTGTTTCTTAATACTTTGCTTAGCTTTCGGAAGGCATCTTTTGCTATTTCAATGCGTCTTCGGAATTCAATGTCGCACATTCCGTCCGCTGTTAGAACACTTCTCAGATATTTCAATTTTTGTACTTACTTCGTTTTGGTATCTCCAATTTGGAATTTGCATGTTGGACTGTTGTTCCATTTGCTGACAGTCATGCATTCTGTCTTCTTGCAGTTGATATTTAGTCCTTTCTTCTCGCTTTCCTTCTTTACCTTCTGTAGAAATTCTTGTAGTTTCTTTTCTGTCTGCTACTAACACTACCTCATCTGTATATTTTATGTTGTTAAGATCGTAAGCGCCAATAATGAATCTTGGTAGGACTCTTAATTCTCTCATTTTATAAGCCTGGTGAAAAGACACCTCCTTGTCTTACACACCTTTCTATCTCTATATATTTACTGACCTCATTTTTTATTTGTATGCCGGTGATTTTGGATTATTCTGCTATCCTTCGGAAATATATCAAAGTTACCAAATGTTCCAAAGCTTCCTTGTGAATTGGTTTATCAAATGCTTTTGCATAATCTATAAAACACAGTTACATATCCTTCTGCATTTGCGTTGCTCGTATTAACATTACTACTTCAAACGTATCTAGTCCAAAAGCAACAATTACAACGTCTACTGCTGTTCTTGACGTCGATCAGCAATGGGGTCAAAAGTGATGGAATAATAAATAAATTTATTTGCTATATCGTTCTAGACATGCTTTTTTTATCTTAGGCCTTTTTAAGTCTACCATTCGTCAGTGCATCGAAATATGCATCTAGAGATTCTTGACAAAATCCAAAGAATAATCTACAATGCCATCGGTGCTGACGTGGCATCTAGGCTTCAGTCACGTTCCCCCACTTCACCCTATCGTAACCGCCCTGTGCTTTTTCTATAAATATCTTTGTAGCAATTGTTCTGATGAGTTTTTTCTCTTTGGTATTTCGTCTTCGCGCAGCGCTGCTTTGGCAACTATGTCCCAACAGTTTAAATTGTCAGACGTAAAAGTTTCTTCACTCGCACTTCTCGCTTGTTGAATTCTCTTCTTTCTCTTGCTTACCTGTCAACTAAGATCTTCAAAAGAATAAATGCAATGTTAATCGTGATCTTCTGTCTCTTAGAAACCTGTTCTTTTATTGTCATCTCTCTTCAGTAATGTCTTTCTCATATTATTTTATTCTCAGTAACCTCTTTGCCTTACTTGGCGTGAACTGATTTAAAAAAAAAAAATTATTGATGATGCTGTTGTTAAATCAAGATGCTGCTGATGATTGCACTGATAGCGAGTTGCTACGAAGGTAGAAGTATCCCTGTTCATACTGATAAAATTTCTACTTGGCCTAATAATTACGAGGAGGAGGAGAGGAAGGAGGGTGGAGAATGTGGGAGAAGTTGAGGATGGGTTTGGTTTTTAAAATTCCCTGGCTTCTGGATCCAATCCTTTAATTGCTTAAGGACTCCAAGAAGTGAAACTTGGAACCAAAAAAATCGATACAATTACACGGTTGTCAAATACAGGACGAATTCAATGAAAAAATATTTAAGAAAGATTTTTACTTGCGGACAAATTTTGGTTTGAAAAAATAAATTATTATTATTATTATTATTATTATTATTATTCCGTTCTCTTTTGGATTCTCAACATCATCATCATCATCATCATCATTATCATCATCATCATAATATAACTTTTTCTTTGATTTCTCTTGTATACACATTTCCTTCCGGGTCCCAGGCAGAGAGCTAAGATCAGAAATGGCTTCATAACATTTTTTCATTGATCATTTTTGTAAAATCAAAACAAAAAAACCCAAAAAAACAACCAAAGATCACGCATATTTTACATCGATAAAACTCTTCGTAATGCGTGGGCTGTACTTGTAAATACATTTTTTTTTATTTCTTTAAGTCATGAGCTACTAGGAACCTCTTTCAATGTGTCAATCGGACTCTTTTCCAATCAACTCGAGGGCTCTAACTGCAACTGCAATTATTGATGTCCTCATGAGCCATAATTTTGAGATTTCCGTTTCAATGTCCTTGTGTTTTGATAGTTTTAGAATATCTTCAAAGATACATTGCAGTCTACAGGGACTGTCAAATCAATAAGACAGCATATTCTGTTCTTTGGTCTTTGATCACGATGTCTGGGCGATTAGTTTTGATTGTTCTGTCTGTGTGCATTATTATTATTATTACTACTACTACTACTACTATCTGTTATAACCTAGAAACGGTTACTGAATGAGGAATAACCAAAACAGTGGTTGGAAATGAAATGGTAATCTTCATAACATCAACAAAATACAATACTCGCCAGCGGTGTGAAGTAGGTAAACCACTGCTAGTGGTAGACTACTTAGACAGCATATTACACCCACTTACAATAGTGTCCAATGTATTTATGAGGATTGGGACATACTCATTAGTGGTCATAGATACGATATATAGCATTATCAAGGCCTCTTCTTTTGCTTTATCATCATCATTATAATCATCATCTTATTGACATCTTATTATTATTATTATTATTATTATTATTATTATTATTATTATTATTTGCTCATTGAATGTTCCTGAAAAGGAGTAACAGAAGGCTTACAATGGATATTAAATATTAAATGTCTTCTGGTAAATATTATGTTAATGGTAATGTTTGCATGCATAAAACATTTGGCATTTATTAACCAAACAGTTAGTGTTACCACCGGTTAAATTATTGTTAAAATATTCTCCTTAGGACGATCTCGACTTCTCAAATCCACTAATTGTTATTGATCGTTCTAGTACTCAGAGGTAGTTTCTATTTAAACTTTTTGGTAACTTAGAAAGTTGACATATTATGTAATTTAGTAATGCTATTTGGTTGATGATTTTGTTGTCTATAGGATTTGGTTGGTTGGTTTGGTTGATTTTGTTTAGAGGCATATCAACACCTCCATGAGTTATTTAATGCCAAAATCTGAATATACTGAACACCAGTTTAAGTTTATTTTTAACGAAATGGTAATGCCCTCAGCTACAGATCAAATGTTTCGTTGGTAATTTTTACTATAAATATGTATTGTTGGTAATTTTACAATAGAAATGTATTTTTACCCTTTCATAGTGTTTTGTTTTTTATTAAGGCGTCACTATTTGCCCATATCGGGAACCCTAACAGGTGCTACCACCACGGATCAGTGTAATCTGAGAACAACAACAGTTCAGACCTTGTACCACGCTCCCTCAAACCTCTATCGACCCGATCAGAGGCTCTGCTGCCGGATGTAGTTTATCGTCATACCCAGGACTAGTATAAGGTTTGATAGAAGATCCTTTTTTTAAGACGTATAGGATTTATTTGTCTTGTGATTTTTTAAACAACTCATTTGAGAAAACAATTGTATGCTGCATGCATTTCAGGGCAAGATTCTTGCCAGGGTACAGATTTATTAATCCTTCCCTCGCATATTTAATTTTTATTACCATAACTTTTAGTAAATTTCGAAACATTATTTTTTTTTTTTTTACAAGGAATTGGTTGCTAGCAGATCTCATCAATTCTCTACTTTCTTCGGTATTCTCGCCGACTTCCGAAGCCTCATGGTCTGTTACGACATTGAAGAAGCATTCGCATGTGGAACGCACCTTAAAGTTTGCCTGAAATACGTTGGGAAAATCGCATTTTTCTCCTCTTTTGTGATTCGCTGACCCTTAGTTTTACCTCCATTATTCACCTAAAAATACAGTCCTAAGCATATTTTGTTCAAATCTTTATTTCGTTCAGTCTTTCTGTGAATATCCTTAGAACCGTTCCTCGGACACCAGTTAGTCCTTCCATAGTATTTCCTTCCATAGTACGTCCTTCCATAGTACGTCCCTCCATAGTACGTCCCTCCATAGTACGTCCTTCAATCTCGTATTCTACAATTTCAGGTCTTGGCAAGAGTCTAGTATTTTTACATTATTTTATTTGTTTATTCCTTTCTTCGTTCCTCAAAGCCGAGATTAGCCACTTTTACGCAGCACCTTCTTCTATGTACCATGTCCCCTCAGCAAGTGAGCAACCATGCTTCCCCACAACTTCCTATCCTATGTTGCTCGATATAATATTTGTTTCTTTACTATCACTCCCAATCCTCGTTCCGCTATCGATTTGCTATGAATATGTCCTGTGAGTGCCAAATTCTCCCAGCCCTCTTTCTTCCAGTATATGTCTGGAAATTGAATTCTTTCTGATTCTTAGTACAAGTGTCATTTTTGTTTCCATTTTACAGAAATCTTCTTCACTGCATTCTCAGCATCCTTCTGCAGAATCACCTTTCTGTTGATTCAAGTATTCTGTTTATATTGAGGATACTGTCCAGCATTCACTGCCATATAGGTGGATTGGTATTGCATAGCACTTCAACACTGTTTCTATCGAACTTTTTCCGGTTTCTTAATATTTTGTTTAGCTTTGTGGCGGTGGAGCATCTTTCGCTATTCCAGCGCGTCTTCGTATTACGGTGCCATATTTTCTGTTATATGTTTTGACCCTTCCCAGATAGTTAAACTTCTGTACCTGTTTGATTTTGATGTCTCCAATTCAGAGATCGCATCTAGGGCTGCCTCTTTTGCTAACGAGTAAACACTTTTTCAATTGTATTGCATTGCTTGTGTGTCATAGGGCAGAGGCCTGTTGTCAGACATAGATTTTTTTTTCCAGCAGAGAGCCTCTTGACCCAGGGCAGAACTACCTCCTCAAGGCACTTGATGTAGGCAAACAATGTGCATGCGCGAAATTAAAAATATAAAATGGCAACAATTTACCCATCGCACCCTTTATATATATTGCGTTCAAAAGATTTTCTCATTTCCTTTCATCTAAGGATTTTCTTGTGATTTATATTTCAGAAGAGCCTCCTCCTCACCCTCAAAAAATTGAATAAATTTAGTCGGAGAATAATGAAAATCAGAAATTGAAATAACGTGCTCTGATTAAATGTTTTACTCTGCAATTGAGTACTCCGCAGACAATCGATGATCACTCGCAAAATGTCTACCACAACTTCTCTCAAGCTTTTTTAAGCAACAGCACACCTAGGAGAAAATTAAAATATCACGGCACACTTACCAACATTTTTAAAGGGTATACATTTAAATGTTATGAAATAAAACCATTTTTTTTTTAAATATATGCAGAAATATGAACTTACTTTATTTCAATATTTCTGTTCAACTATTTGTGCAGCTGTGAAACGGGAGTCTGGTGTTCTTTCGCGATTTCTTCAATGTTTGGTCGAACGTGCGATAAGCAGACTTTTCATTTCTTCTTCAGCAAAGTGTAGACTTTCTCGCTTCTTATTTTTTTTAAATTTATTTAGGACTGAGTAGCCTAATTCACATAAATAAGAAGTAGAAACTTGCAATAAAAATGATAAAGCCTTTTTAGCTAATGTGGGATAATAAATTTACTACTTATTCATTTATTCTCATAATAACATTTATATATATATATATATATATATATATATATATATATATATATATATATATTCATGCCGTGACAATATTTGGCTGAACACTTATGAGGATGGCGCGGCACACTAGTGTGTCGTGGCACAGTGGTTGAAAATCACTGGCCTGCCATGAGGGTTACCCTTTCGATGCAAGTTTGGCTGTGGGAGGGGAAACTTTGACAGATCAGGACAGATTGCAGAAGAAAATTTTGTTAAGGAATTTGCTGAAAATAAAATAAAGGCAAATATACATTTTCTTGCTATCGTTTTCTTGAAACCTAGAAAGGTTAATGAGGAATAATCATAAGGGAAACGAAATGGTAATCTTTATAACATCAACAAAATACAATACTCGCCAGCGGCGTGAAGTAGGTAAACCACTGCTAATGGTGGACTACTTAGACAACATATAACCCCCCACATGCACACACACACACACACACACACACTTACAATAGTGTCCAACGTATTTATGAGGATTGGGACATACACATTAGTGTTAACATCTATGGCATATAACACTTTTTATGAAGAATATTTTGAATTGAAAACTTTTGATAGACTCCTCATATACTTTATAATCTAATGAGTTACATTCTTTCATTCCATCAGCTCAGGCCTTTAAGAACCGGTCCTATCATAAAAAATTACAGGCTGTAGAATTAGTAAATGCTAAACACTTCAGATATCCATACGCTGGGCTAAGAAAATAAATACAGAAGAAAAAGAAACTGAATATAAAACAGTCTGCGTCAGAGGTAGTTTCACCCAATACCACAAATTGCTACGAAACCAAAACATTAACTTGAAAAATTTAGTTATGTACTTAAATAGCTTCATCAGCTAAAGATTTTCCTATGGATGATATGCATGGCACCTAAACCTTTAAGAAATATCTAAACTGTTAGTTGTATACAACCGCTTCTTAAGATCAATGGGACGAAAAGGCATTCAACGAGTAAAGCCTGAGGGTCTTGGCAAAGGTCATCTCTCTTTGAACATTGTGGACTAGCACAACGGAATCACAAAGAAGTGTACCAAATAATAGAAACCAAATCACTTGAGGAATATCAATAGCAGTAACAACTAAAATGGATAGCATATTGTTATATAACGTACGTATGAACACTAATGGGTATGTCCCAATCCTCATAAATACGCTGGACACTATTATGCTATCTAAGTAGTCCACCACTAGCAGTGGTTTACCTACTTCACGCCGCTGGCGAGTATTGTATTTTGTTGATGTTTACCATTTCATTTCCGTTTTGGTTATTCCTCATTCAGTAACCTTTTCTAGGTTACAACATATATGTAACTAGAAGAGAAAATAATGACATAATCAAGATGTTAACATTCTACACCATTTCGGAAGGAAGGAAACCACTATCAATACAGGAAACCGCCATCAATACTGGACTTGAGAAACAACCGAAAACAATACTGGCTGCTCGGTCAGTAAATGCCAAATGTTTTCCTTGTAGGGAAACGGCTATTATTACCATTACCATTACTATTTCATGTACACTGGGGTAAATGTCTTCCATTTCCATCCAGGCAGTTTCTTCACAAAAGTCCCTACTAATAGACTCCCGAGAGAATGCTTCCCCTAAAACTATGGTGTTAGGGTCAACATATATCTGCCCTACATATCCTCATAATCTACAATTCTTACATCCATAAAACAACTCCATTAAGTAACCCTCTACATTGAGGGGCTCTTGGGTCAGCAATCTTGTAAAAAATGTCTACATTGTTTGCAAGGCCACTAAGACACAAGGCATTACCGAGTGTGAGAGAATATAAGAAAAAGAATAAATTATTAAGGAGAGAGAAAAATAAAAGGAGAATATTGTTTTCATGACAGAAAGGCCAACATAATTATCACTGTCTATCGTCTATGGCAATACAAACTTGCACAGAAGGTGTCTAAGAGAGTAATAATTTGACCACCGGGTTGGCCACCAGAAATTCATGCAGGTACATCTATCCTCTTCACTATCATTCGGCACGCAACAAGCAAAAAACTTGCCAATCCGGTTAGTCAGTTAATTGGCATAAGCAGTACATGACAGAGAGATCGGACGATCTCATTCGATTCATGATAGACTAGCCAGATTTTCTCTCAGTAGGTTACCATTTCCTTTTGCGGTAGACTGGCTGCCAATCAAGGCAATGGGATCCAGTCTTCCCTGTTATTCAACCCATAGCTGGATGAGGAGTAGAGATGAATTCGTACATTTCTCAAGGTGCATAAGGGAATTTCTCATTCCTAGCCGCAAATATATACGATTAACATTTTTTTAATTAAAATTGTGGTCAGTCTTGTTACAGTGGGCGACTAATGCAGTTAATGCTTTGTTGTTTTTGTTGTTGTTGTTTATATACAAAAATCGTGTAACAGCATTGGATAATTGACCATCCCACAAAAAGTTTAATATGTAAAAAAAAAAAATACTAAACTACTACTACTTTAGCCAAAATTGTCCAAATCGAGTAACAATAAAATTGTCCAATTATTAGATTAAACTTTGAATATACTTTAAGTATCTTAGAAATGATTAAAGAAGATAACTTACTGTAATTCTCCGAGGTTTTTATAACACTATTGGGCTCTACTCTGACTAATAAGAATGTATAATTACACTCCAAGCTTAACAGAAGAATCGTGATGAAATCGATCATAAAGGAAAATGACATGTACATCATTAATTGATCATAGCTAAGGATCGGAAGCTCATAAAGGATTGAAATAAAGATCACACACACACACACATATATATATATATATATATATATATATATATATATATATATATATATATATTCCAGGATCAATTTCCAAATTATTTAAGATGATCTTCGCCCTCTCTAGCTTTCTAACTTTCTGTCCTGGAGTAACAAGATTCCTCAGAGGTTTCCCATACGATTACATTTTCAAGTTCGTTTTCACTGCTCTTTGGACTGTCATAGGTAAACTCCTTTTCTTTCTCATGTGCCAAACGTCTTATGAATTGAGTTGGATCTTTTTTAATTAATCTCTTTAAGTCTGAGTCGAAATGATAATCTCTCTTTCTGTTCTGATGTCATGATTCAGTTTTCCTCTCGACTCTTGTTTCTTTTTTTAACTTATTCACCGTTGATGGATCTTGAATGGACTTTGAAGATGGAAGCCAGAGTATGAATGCTTGTACCATTAGTGAAGACCTGAAAGATTATTTTTTCACCATTGCTCAGTTGGGAAGACATAGTGGGGCTGACACAAAAATGATTTGAACCTGTTCTCTTTCAAGCTGAATAACTCAGAGGGTTTTTCCATTATTCTTACAACAAACGGTCTTAAGATGTCTATTTAAAAACCTGGAAAATATCAATTGGTTTAGTGTGTGTTTTTTTTTTGTTTTGTTTTTTTTTTACATTAAACATTTTGTGGGATGGACAATTTTGCTGTTACACAATTTGGACAGTTTTTCTGTTATACCCGGTATATATATATATATATATATATATATATATATATATATATATATATATATGAATATTGATATGCCTCACTATTTCCACGGTAAATGTTCTGAAGAGCTTTATCCCTTAGTTCGAGCAGTTCAGATCTTTTCACTTAAGACCTACTATACCGCATATACAGGGTCGAATTATCACCATCCTGTCCGTATTCCATTTGTAAGAAGTAAGTATCAATCGGATAACTTCTTTCCAAGAACTCCTACATTGTAAAACCAGACTCCCGAGTGGATGCTTCCCCGACCACTACATACTTAACCTCTTCAAATTTCGAGTCAACCGTTACCTACTTCCAACATTCCTCATTCAGTAACCTTCTACCTTGAGTCGGGCTTTGTCTTTGTATTAGGTGAACAACCATAAAAACAAATGTTAAATGCCATGTTTTTTCAGGAAGTAGATGATCATGACTCTCCACGGTTTCCTTTTCCATATTATATTAGAATTGTCTTCTTGGCTTCTTGAGAAAGTGAGTGGAGTGGTTTTCTGTGCTTTCACTACAGTTTTGAATTTAGTGTTGTTCTTCTCAGTTTAAATAATAGCGGCGTCAATGGAAAAACCGTCCTTGTGACACGCCATTTTATTTGCGGGCACGAAGGTCCAATTTTGCCGCAAGAAATATTTATTAATTTGCTGTTGCCATTCTCGTTTTTGTTGGCACCGAAAATAACAGCACATCGCAGATTTCTAGCATTTTTCTAAATATTCCTGTCGATATCATTCATTCTAATTTCTAAACATTCATTTCTTCGTCAGATTTCTTTTTACAATGTTTTTTGCAATAGACTTTGAAACTGTTCTAAGTCTATTCATAATAAGGAGTGCATCGATTTCCTTAATATTCAACAAACTTTTTTCTATTCTAGGAGAAAATGCATATAGTCTCTTGCTTTTTTTAGTTTCACGTTTTGTTCAGCTAAAAATCAACATCTATTGCATGATTATCTTCTCTTTTTTATACTTACTAAATCTGACTTCGTGGTCGAATTGGGTGATCTATTTAAATGCCCAAGTCACATAGAATTTTATATTTTCAATCTCTAACGCTAATTTAGATTTGCTTATATATCTTTGGCTTATAATTTCAAATGTCACTCAAATCCTATTGGATCACCGTTCATAACAACTCACGTCTCTTCTTATAATGATTTTGATGTAATTCTCTGCATTTACTTATTATACAGAGTCTATAGTCACCGAGATCTACACATGTGATTTTAATTAGTCTGCTCGTTTTTTGTTTTTTTTAAATAAACTTTAACATAGTCTCTTCGCTTAAATTTTCTCGAGACTACTATAAAAAAAGAAATTGTTTACCACTTCAAGTAGACCCTATACAACTATGTCTATATTATTTCGTCTGCGATTTCATTTTAATTTTTGCTTCATATTTCCAGTGAGTTACGTTTATGCCTACTTTTTTTTTTTTTTTGCTCATGTGAGTACGTGTTTTTATCGATCCAACAATGTAGCAATGTCTTCCCGACTTAATTAATCCCTCATTACACCGTCGTGTTTCATCTTCGTCTTCCATCATTCTTTTCGCCCCAAGCAAAGCGGAGGTGCCAATAATACACAGAGGATTACAGAGTGTGAAATTTAGCGAAAAACCTGGGTATAGGATGGATTGAGGAAAGGATAAAAGATGAACGCGATTCAAGTCAACAGAAGATGGCGATTAACGTTGCATTTAAATTTTCGAAAATTTTAATTATCAGAGAAGCAAGTAAGCGGAAGGGAGTTCCACTGTCGGGAAGTGCAAGAAAATAAACTGCTGGAGTAGAAGTAGCTGTTGCATTTAACTATTTCAACAGTAAACGGGTGGGACCTAGTTGCCAATCTAGTGCCACGCTTAAATTTACGTAGTCAAGGCACCAGGGAGAAAGCTCGTCAGAGCAGTTGCCATAAATATATTTGTAGAAAAGACAGAAGGAAACCACATCACGTCAGTAAAAAGTGACTGAAATTGAGATGCCAAGTCAGGATCGATTACATTGCAGAACCTTCTTTAGATTTTGTGAAGAACCTCGAGATGAATAACAAGGGCACCGGACAAGATATGGCAACATTATTCAATGCATGGACGAATGGTGGATTTATAAATGTGCAAGATGGACTCTAACGAGAAAAATCTTTTGGCACGACACAATGACCCAACTCTCCTTGCAGTAGATGCTGCAGCAATTGATTCAATGTAGTTGTGCCACCTCAAGTCAGTTGAGAACTCAAGGCCAAGAAGTCACAGTGAAGCGCTCTCCTGGAGTCGAGCATCAACCATGCTGATGGCGAGCAAGGAAGTTTCTCTATTGTGATTGAATGTAATCAGTTTAGTTTTGCAGGCATTAAAATTTAAAAGCCATTTCCTGCCCCAGTTAACCACTGATTGGAGGTCCTTTTCAAGAGCAGCGGCCAGGTTAACTTTGTCAGTTCTGACGGATTTACTGTTGAGACCGGTGTAAGTGGTAGAGCCATCTACATAAATGACTACTTGGGAACTGATAGCACCCGGAAGATCATTGATGAAGATAAGAAACGGCGTAGGACCCAGGAAAAAGCCACAGGGAACACCTGCGTTCGTGTGAAAGGATCTGGAAGAGAGCCCGTTCGGAACGACCTTCATTTCCCAATTTGATAGGAATGATTGAATTAATTCACACAAGCTTCCTGTAATACCGTAGCCTTGAAGCTTGTGTAGAAAACCAACATGCCAAACCCTGTCAAACGTCTTTGAGATATCTGTAACCAAAGCTCGAGCTTCGTTGTTATTATCGAGAGCTTGATATATTAGGTTGGTGCAAAAATAATGACGTAATAATGTCGTTAAAAATACGTCAAAAAACGACATTATTACGTCATTATTTTTGCACCAACCTAATACATATTCAGTGATAGCCTTAAGCAGTAGACCGGGCACAACGGAATCTATATTGTTTGTCAGAGAGTGTAGGTTGTGAGGGTTAAGATGCTTAATCGCTTCAACATTGACTAAAACCTGGTGTACTTTGCCGAAAAGCGGCAGGAGACTAACAGGTCGATAGTTAGCGGGATCAAAAGTTTCTTCAGAGTTCTTAAAAACAGGGTCTACAGAGAACTTCCAAAAAGCTCGAAAGCAGAAAGCAGCGAGGAAATAATTTTAGAGTTTGGAGGGAAGTGGAGCCAGCTCGGGAGCACATTTCCTAAGGGCAACGCCTATTATCCCTTTGCCTCCACTAGCCTTATGGGGATCTAATTTAAAATTAGGTCCGAGACCAGTGACGGGATTATGCCCAATCAGTAGTTCTAAGGGGAAAATCAGGTGTAGCTACTCCTTGAGTCGAGTGTTGGGTCGGAAGAGAATTTCCAAGAAAAGCCTTCAACCTTAACAGCTGTAGATATTAGGACTTCGATTTGATTGAATAGAGGAGGAACTGAGGGTCTACTGTTGTTCAGAACACTCTTGCAGAGCTACCAATAAATTATTATTATTACCAATAAATTAGTATTATTACCAATAAATTATTATTATTATTCATTAACTTGGTGTTTACAAAAGTTGTAACTAACGAGTTACATTGGAGATTAAGAGACGGCAGTATTCTAACTGTTCGTATGCTGTTGCCGGAATAGCTTCGATCCGTTCCTTGATTTCTATTTCAATCAGACCTCGACTTTTCGGGACTGTTCTAAGCGCTCCTGTAACGACTGTCAATTTCATATTATACACTTTTCTTGCAAGGTCGGGATACTTATCTAACATTTCACTTTCAGATTTAAATTCATGCTACAATTCACTCAACATAAGGCCCGAGAATCACTCAAGGTAGATGCTTACTGAATAAGGCGTGTGATATTTATGTAAGAATATGCGTTAAAAAATGAAGATTGATTTTCTAAGAACAAATAACCACCTCTTAATTGCTGGTGTTCCCAGTCCCACACTGACCGAGGGGAGGTAGCAACTGTTAGGGTCCAAACTATGGACAAATTGTTAACCCCAATACTGGGGTCAAAACACTATGAAAGTGTAAAAATAGGTTTTAATACCAGCAATAACATTTTTGAGGATAAATTATTACTAGCAATACATTATTACCAGCAATACATCTTTGAAGAAAAAAATATTACCAGCAGTACATTTTTAAGAAAAATATTACCAGCAATACATTTTTAAAGGAAAAAATATTACCGGCAATATATTCTTTAAGAAAAAATATTACCAACACTACAATTTTGAAGGAAAAAATATTACCGGCAATACATTTTTGTAAATATTAGGTTGGTGGAAAAATAATGGCGTAATAATGTCGTTTTTTGACGTATTTTTAACGTCAAAAAACGACATTATTACGTCATTATTTTTGCACCAACCTAATGATTATTACCAGCAATACATTATTACCAACAATACACTAGAAAAAACATTACCAGCAATACATTTTTGGGAAAATATGACCAACAATAAAAATCTTTTCGGCATTAAATAACCCATTGAGGTTGATATGCCGTAAAACAAAACAAACCAAATCAAATAAATTAATACAAATACAGCTATAAACGACGGATACTTACCTCTCCATGAACGAAGTAAATACTTTTAAACTCAAATAAAATCCAGTTAAGTATTCAGAGCAAGTCTGCAGAAAATATAGACTGCGACACCGCCCGGTTTTTAAACAGTAAATTTGGTGACGGGTCGAGCACGAAAAATTCAGTTTTGTGGAAGCATAACATCCAATCAATATTTCACTGTCTGTTTATCTAGTTAATCTAATTTAACTACCCGTTGAATGAAAGAATTTTCTCACCCTACCGTCTTTCTATATATATATATATATATATATATATATATATATATATATATATATATATATGTTTCAGATCCTTTACTCACATAGGAAATAATTCATTGGTTTCATCAGACTAGGGTCAAATCAAATTCAAGCTTTCAAAACTGAATCGATGTGAAGAAACCATTTTGAAACTAGCTCATTCGGGAAATGGGCATTCCCTTGTCGTCGGATTGAATAAAATGTGGGGTGGGGAGATTTTATTAAGCGTCTCAGAAAATGATCACGCATTTGTTAGCCGTTAGGTGGACACACGAAAGAAAAAGCAATCACTTTTTTTCCGTGTCGCAAGCAACTCAGCCCTGGTCATCGTCGTCCAGCAGTTGATATTATCCAAGCAATTCTTCTGGTAGTAGCCAAGCTTTGCCTGATAATATACCGGTTCGGATTGTCATTGAAATTTACCAAAAAAGAGAAAAATATTTCATGGCTTTTAACCTTCATTAAACACACAAATATTTCTTTTTCATTCTTTCCGGTAACAAAATACGTTCCTCGTTGGCCGTAAAACAGTATCAGCTAGCATTAAATATAATGGAAGCCTGTATTTTGGAACCAAGCATCTATTTACTGAATTTCAATGGAAAGACTATCATGCAGCCAGTTTATTGAAAAAACTTGAAAAATAAGAATTTTTTTTCCAAAGTAACCAATACAGAAAATTCAATTGTAATGAGAATAAGTTTTGAAATTTCCAGACAATTTGCAGACACCAGGAAATCATTCACGGCGATAGACTTCATCAAGAAGACTACGTTAATTGCCGTATCAGGAATAGTGTTGTGTGGAAAGACGACCGAGTTTCTTTATACTTATTCTTGAACCTAGACACGCTCGTCCATTCACTATGAATAGGACGTCTTCTCATAGGAACAGTAGTCGTAAAGTCGGTCGAAAGGCGCAGCGCTGAGTCATACGCATTGCCTCACTGAACTTGTTTTCTTTTTTTCTACAGTGAAGTCAACCCTGTACAAAGCTAAGGAGCCACTACAGGTAGAGGGTTACGTTAAGGCATAGTTTATATGGATAGGAGAAGAAGATAACGGTTACTTGTAGTGATCGGTGAAAATCCTCTTGAGAGTCTTATTCACAGGGCGGTGGTCGTGGGAAGAAGCTGTTTGAGTGGAACTTACTTCTCCCCGATGGAATAAGGATTGAATGAGGATGGTTTGCTACTATGTAAGCGGCATGGCGGATCTGAGCCATGAAGGGTAGCCCTGGTGGAATGAAGGAACGTAGTTTATCCGGGTACTTTCCATGGAAGTAGCGACAGCACAGTGAGATAGTCACCACATCCCGCCTATGAGAGAGAGGTTGGAGAGTGGAAAATAATGGAGACGCTTTTGAACTCTATCAAAACAGGAAAGTGGGGAGTGGGCAGTTCCCGTTCAAATATGGTAACACTACTGTATTCGCTATTATTGTATTTTTTTAATACATGCCCCTCGTGTGATTAAAACTTTCACTAAATCTTTTGTTCCAGCGTTTTCCTTAAGATATCATTAACCAGAACTTACGAGCTTATATGAGCATGATAGCAATTATGTGCAGAGAAAAGGGGGATAATCTAAAATGTCGGTCAGCCATACATGACGATAAAGAGGTGTAGTTAAAACTGCAGCAAATTGGTAGCACAAGTAAAAGAACGCGAGAACTATGGCTTTATTCACTAGCAATGGATGAGAGAAAGATACACCCCAGCTTCATCTTTTTATTCGAGGTGTTGATAAAAATTCTAACGTGTTAAAGAACTTGTTGGCTTTCAGACTTTGGTCGCTGAAGTGAATAGAATATCGTTAATGAAATCAGAAAATGAGTTAGCATAAAATTGGAAAATGATTACACAAATAAAATTAAATGTTTGTACTGATGGTACATCTCTCCTATATTTGGGGAAAACATTAGAGCTGTTTCTCTTCTACAAGAAGCAGTTGATAAACAAATATTCGCCCATATTCACCCATTATACATCAGCTGGATTTGTGCGGAAACGTTCGAAAAATTCTTTGATGTTATGTCTATCGCTTGATTTTATTGTCAATTAACTTTGTTTTAAAGATCTTAAGAATAAGCTATTCAAAGCATTTCTTAAAAAGGTAAGTGCTGAACACAGTAAATGAATGATCTGATTCACTTTTAGGTGGGAGGGGGAACCATCTTATTTTCCAACAGCAGTACAGTGTAACCCGGATATAAGAGAGTTGTCGGGACACAGGCTCTAATTTGGGACCATAGACAATATCTCTTATATCCGGGTCTCTTATATCCGGGTTACACTGTAAAAGCTTTCAAAATGAAACTGAATTTAAAAAAAAAAAACGTGGTGAAATCTGTAATTTTCTTACTAGTACGTAACATATTACCGATCAAATTGCAATTCCTTTCTCAGAATTTGACAGAAAAATTAATTTTTTCAAAAGTAGAGATAAAAATTTAAATTAATTGATTATCCTTTTTTTTCTATCTATTCAGAAGAATTGCGCAGAGAATTCCGATGATAATACTATTGTAGTGCGGCCTTGTTTAGCTAAGTTTAGAATTAAGACAGAAGAACTTCAAGATTCCTTTATTTACAAAACAAAGCAGAAATAAAGAAAACTGCATTTTTTTTGCAAATGTTTAGAGTGGAAGAAATATCTAAACGCCATCCAAATTACAATAAAAATATTCAACATTTTGGAAATACCTACGTTTGTGAACAGACCTTCTTTTTCATGAACGTAAATAAGAGAAGACAACATTCTTGTACTTGCGTACAATTTGGTATTACACCCTTGTGCTAATTAATTGAAACAACAGCTTTAGTTTCCTTTCTTTCATCATACAGTTAGTTTTAAACCCACTCGTGTGACATCAGTTTCTATTTTTCCTCAGGTTAGGTCATTTACAGTGGGTGTGCAAAAATATGAATGTATTTTCGGGGTGTATGATGATAAAATTTGTTTGGCCTTGAAAAATATTGCGGAATCCATGACTGCATCAGATTTTTCTTGACTGAAGATTCATTGTCCTACGGCCATTGTATGCGATGGTCATTACTCCAAGGAAGCGTACGAAAATTGTAACGCTGCTCGAGCACACTGGCAAGCCCTTAACAGAGCAAATTAAAGTACTATAGACTGGCTGGGAAACTTTCCTGATTTAAATCCAATCGAGAATCAGTGGTCAATCTGCAAGGAACGACATCGTGGAATGGACATACGAAGTACAAACATTTGCACCGAGTCATGTTTCATTGGAAAAATACGAAAAAAAAAAAGTAAATAACGGAATTATTCGTTTTGTTTCAATTAATTTGCACAACGGTGTACTTTCAAAATATCTATTAATATGAATATAAGCTTTAGCAGAAAAGCCATGTTCGATTCCTCATTAAAATCAAAGGGAATATTTTTTTTCATATGGATATTTAATAGTTTTACAGTGTAACCCTGATATAAGAGACCCTGATATAAGAGAAACCCGGATATAAGAAAGATTTTCTCTGGTCCCAAATTAGAGCCATACTTACCTAAACAAAATAGACCAAACCCGGATATAAGAGACTTCTTCTCCGGTCCCGACAACTCTCTTATATCCGGGTTACACTGTAATAATTTTTTTGTGACATTCTAACTCTGAATGTGCACGCATTTAAAAAAAAAAAAAATAACTATAAAAACGTAAAATAAAAAAAATCTTACCCATGTTTAAGTTTTTTGGGTTTTTTTTTTTTCTCCATTGCTAACACTAACGATTCTCAAGAATGGTTAATATCGAGTGTGCGATTCTGTTGAACTTTATCATTGACATCCTTTCCTTATATTGCTTGTAACGGTTCATACATTCGCCTACTCAATATACAGACGTCGATTTGACTTTCGAACTTTTCGGTAAAAAAGATGAAGATTTTTGATATATTTCCTCACGCTTTCTTACATTTGGCTTCCGTTTTTTTTTGTCTTTTTTTTCATAGCAATATTTTATATTTTTGTTGTGGTGTGAAGTCTAGAATATTTATTGTATGAAATATACACTTATGGCACAAGTCCTAAAAAAGGGGAGGATTTAAGGCTGGTCGGCACTAACTATCTTATACGTAGTAAATCTGATTCACGACCCATTCACTCATTACAATTTTCACATTCACCATAAAAAACTCGTCCGCCATTACTCAATCCTCCATACACCACAATACCGTATCCTCTCAAGGGAGACCTACAAAACGCGGCCCATACCATAAAAATTTAATGATAATATTATACATAAAAATCTAATAATGAAGAATGAGAGGGGAGGGAAATGAACCAATAATAAACTAAAAATCAACACAAAATAAACTCAACATAACTGATGTTAGTAGGGCCCGTACAACTATTGTGATGTTAAGTCTGGCAAAACAACACTTAACTCGACCGAGTCAGTCGTCATAATAGCAGTCAATATTCAGCTAGACAAGTCACTATAATAGTATTATCATTTACCCGCTGCCCCACGCAGCAAGATGTGGCACAATGCCGCATTAGCCAGGATTACTTTTCATGAATCGATCAGTCCATTCGTAATAGTAAGGAGGGTAACTAGCACTTATCACAACATCTCCCCTTTTGAGAAACTGTTGCGATGTAGGGTCTGGCAAGACACAACACTTAACTCGACAGTCAGATCTGAACATAGTATTCAGTACTCAGAGGGCACCTCGGCGTGGTGTAATGGTTAGAAAGCGTGTCTTGCTAGACCTATTACGACTGAGTAGTGAGTTCGATCCTCACTGGGTGCCTCATACTTTCGCCCTTGTGCCATATCTAAGCCTGGCTTAGAAAGTCACCATAAGCACTGCGCTATGAATAGGACTATTGTTGGTATGTTTGGGTCCGTGTCTGTGACTCGCTAAGTTTAGAATTAAGACAGAAGACCGTCCTTCCCCAATCCCCTATTTGGCCTTGTGCCATATTTTGTACATAAGTACGAATAAATAACTATTCAGTTTTCAGTTAGACAAATCACTGTAAGAGTATTATCCTCTTAGACAATTACCCAGGATCAGTCCATTCATGATAGTAAGGAAGGTTACTGGCTCTTGCCACAACAGTTAGAATTCTAGACTATGAAAAAAAAATTAAAACTGGCACCATGTTTTTAGAGCTCACTTGATTCGCCTTCAGATCATGTGATGTCAAAGCGTATCTATAATCTAAATTTGATGATGTGTCCTAAAAATGAATGATACCGGTACACGTGACTTGTCAAAAATAAAACATTTCTATCTTAATAATGTTGAGTTATGATAAATCATTTTTAAAAAAATATTATTACACGTTAGAATATCTAAACAAATTATGACATAGCCAGGGACCAAATTTATAGAAGTGTGTGAAAAACTACGAAAAACTAAAATCGCTACCTTCCTTTAATTAAAATTAAACAATCGATACCTGCTCACCGGATTAAGGCCTACCTTCCATTTTGGATTCATTAATGTTTTTTGTTCACTAAGCAAGTTATTCTAAATATGTACTCTTGCGGCCCGTAGCTAATTTTCTGCGAGCAATGTGGCCCTTGATATTTTTTAATTGTGCAGGTCTAATATTGGTTTGGTTTAGTTTGTTTTATGGCATATCAACCTCTGTGGGTTATTTAATGCCGACAAGATTTTTAAGAAATGTTCGTATGAATAGAATATGTATTAATATTTTTTATTTTTTCCAAAATGTTTTTGCTGGTATTTTTACTATCAAGGTATATTCTTATATTTTCATAAAGCTTTGACCCCAGTTTGGGCGTTAACTATTTGCCCATAACTCGAACCCATCAGGTGTTACTACCCCTTGCCAGGGTGAACATGGGAACAATAGCAATTAAAAGATCGTTCCTCGCTCCTCAAGATCTCCTGATCAAGAGCCTTGCTGTCGGATATAATTTATCGTCATACCCAGGAAACCTCATATTGGGTCTTACCAGAGACTTACTGCAGAGGCGCAGTGGGCGTATTCTGAAGCCCCAGCCGACAAAGCGCTTTGATTTAGGGACTCAGATATAAACTACTAATATTTACCTATCCGCGAACCAAATAAATGTCTAAGCACAAATATAAAAAAACAAATTTTTATCCTATCCTCGAACCTACTAAATGCTTAATGACACCAATATAAACGACTAATATTTACCTACATTCGAACTAATTAAATACTTATAGATTCAAACATAAATGACCAATTTTTACCTAACCTCGAACCAAGTAAATGCTTATAGAATCAATAATAATAATAATAATAATAATACATTTCTAGATTAAATAACTCAATAAGAGTTGGCGTTGTAAAATCAATAAAACCCACCCAACAAAATTCCTGCACCCCCACTAGCTTGCATTTCCGCTCATCCTTCTGTTTACACTATTCTTTCTTTACTCTGTTGTGTTTACTCTTCGACTCCGTTGATTCTGGGGTCAACGCATCCGTCGATTATTATTATTACTACTACTACTACTACTAGTGTACCGGTGCCGACAAAAAAAATGATGGTTATTGTTAGAAAGTTTTAATAGTGAGATGCAATTAAACAGAAGTCTTGAAAGAATATATTGAAATTCAATAAAGTGGAGATAGAATCCCCAACTAAAAGAGACGCCAATGAACCTTTTAATTAATCCGATCTCTTTATATTATCTTGAAGATCAATGACATCTATGATCCCTTGATTACTCCTGGTATTATATTAATCGCTTTTTGTTTAATATCTTTTCATGTTAAAAATGTTATGTGTTTAATATAACAGTGAAGTGGAAATATCTCTTGGAAGGGAAAAGATTAGCAACAGAACGACAATGACTGCAACGCTAAAGACAATTTCAAGACCAATTTAAAGCGAAACAATAACAATAGGGATATGAGTTTATCATATGAAAAACTTGGAGAAATAAAAATGGTAGGAGTAAAGGAACTGATTAATTAAACCCCTTCATTTTGCTCGGGAGTTAATTTTGTCTAAAAGCAGAGAAATATTTTATTTGTATAGATTATTAAAACAACTAAGGGAAGTAATCATAAATTTACTAACTTAAGCTGATTTACTTCCCTTTCCACTACAGATGGGACAGGAAATATATAAATACACATTGTTAATTATTATATGGTTTGATTATTATTATTATTATTATTATTATTATTATTATTATTATTATTATTATTATAGCTGTTATTCAGTAGTATTCTTAGTATTTCCTGCTTGCATATACCTTCAAAAAATCTGATCGCTACTGATGCGGAGTGAGTGACAACGAATTCTTTCAAATCTCCTGCAACTTTCTCAGTATCCTCGCAAGCCTCAGCAACGCCATTGTATGAACGGTCTCTATTCCCTTTGGAATGTTCAGTTCGTTTAAGCACACCGATACTGTTTGGATACAGTTACAAATTCTCCAACTATTATCGGTACGACCCTAAATTTAATTTTCTATATTTTTCAGAGCTACCGTGAAAGATCTTGGTATTCTGTTTCAAGTTTGTCGTTTTCACTCTGCGTTCCACTGCATCGTCCTCTTTTCTTCTATCAGTTCCATTCTCTCTTAAATAGTGCAGACGTCCTGGTCTTCATAGTCCAAAAGTATCTTTTCGTTTCCCCCGGCAGCTTATTTGTTTATGCTTGTACCATTTATCAATATTGTCGAAGCTATGTCCTTTGCCCAATGGCCGGTGTCTATAATCATATTCCTTATTTTGCCTATAATTATATTCCTTTGAAGCCACCGTTCAGAATTCACGTATGATGTGGGTTACACTTTTGTCGTTAAAGAAAAGATAGTTTTTTTTTTCTCGGTTATGTCTATTTTTGTTTTGATGGTTTGAAATGATAAAGTATCCCGTTTGACTTTTTAGGTGTTTTCTGCACAGCCATGCACGTAATTGATTGTCTTCGCTTTTATCTAGTGATTTACTAAACTTAGTATGGAACACTCAGTGAGAATCGAAATCACTACTCAGTCGTGATTGATCTAGCTTGCTAAACATTGCAGCACGTCGAAGCGCGTAATAATGATTTACTAAGCGTAACTTAGATGTGGCACAGGGCCGCAAGTATGGATCACCTAGAGAGGATCGAACTCGCTACTCAGTCGCAATTGATTTATTGACACAGACTCGTTAACCAACACACCACTTCAAAGTGTCCGATTACGATTACATTTATTTACCTTTGTAATTCTCCTTTTGTTGTTTTCGTTTCGTTTTTTTTTTTTTTTTTTTTTTGCGTTCTTGTTTTTGGCGGTGTTCCAAGTGCTAAAGATAATGAAAGAAGTGAGATTGTTACCCCCCCCCCGCCTACGTTGTTGTTATTTTTCAATTCACAATGCGACTGTCGAATATTGTCTGGTTTTGAGCAAAGAATTGCTGTAGTCATAGCGATGCAAGACTTGTCAGCTGTATCTGGTTTTCAACAGCCTGACTCCCCCACCTGCTCTCATTACTTAAATACCAATTTTATTTTCAGGAAAAAAAAAAAAACGTGTAAAGCGAAACTTTAGACTTCTAATGTATCTGAAAAAAATTAAACCTTCACTGAAACTCCCCCAAAAACAAGCAATTCCAGCTATCAAAAAAAATCAGGGAATTAAGCCAACGCCTCTTCGTTTCAACATAATTTATTCATACCTACGAGAGATTACTGAACTGTTTCGTAATACCGCTCTTCCTATACGGCAGTGAATGCTGGAAAATCTCCTCAAAGATGAAGAAATGTAAAGCAACAGAAATGTGGTTCTACAGAAGGATGCTGAGAATACCGTGGATTGAAATGTGAGCAACGATAAAGTTCTAGAGCCAATAAAAACAAGGACACATTTACATAACATCAGGAAGAAACAGTTGAATTGCATAGGATACATAATGAGGAAAGAGGGCTTGGAAAATTTGATACCCACAGAACAGATTGAACGCAAGTGGGTCAGAGGAAAACAATGCATAACATACATAGCGAGTTTGAGTAAATGGATAGCAGAGGGTTTGGTGGAGACGGCGAAAAGACAAAATTTATTGAGAGCTACAATTGACAGGAAGCTGTGGAGATCCATGATCGCCAGCGTCCTGAAGGGACACAGCACACAGAAGAAGGTATAGGTCCTTTGACACGTGCTAGGCTAACAAAATAAATAAAAGAATTGAATTATATATTATATATTGTTCTTTATACCTTAGTTCTAAAATCAGATTTCTCTTTGTTTTTGACAATGACTGCGACCTCTCGAAGACCGATCGCTCGCTCTCACGATTGATTAGTCTGCGAGTACCATGTTTGGTAGTTGGTGGTAATTGGTGTACGCTGTTCAGAATGATGATGATAATTACGGTGATTGTCATGACAATAGCTGTAGTTGGAATGCTTGTGGTGGGCGCTTTTAGTCGTAATAAGGGTTGCTACCATTTTTGTTGGTTGTAGCAGTGATAGTAGTTATGAAGCCGTTTGTTATTTTCTAGTATTAATAGTGGAAGTTGGGATGGTGGTACCATCATTAGGAATAGTAGTTGTGATAACAGTGTTGATAGTTTGTGCCAAAGTGCCGACAGAAATAATCATAGAAGCTGTGGTTTCCATTAGCATTAGTAATAGCAGGAGGAGATGTAACATTAGCAGTACACGTTATAAGTGATGTTGGAGCGAGTCTTTTTATTTACTTCTTTTTTTTTTTATTTAATTATATTTATTTTGGTGAGAAACGTGGTTAATTAAAACAATACTTGGGTGAGTTGTAGTTGCTATGAAGTGAAAATTAAACAAGAAAGATGATGACGATGATGAGAGAAAAAGGATTGAGGTTTTGGAAGAAAGTGTGTGGGAAAAGAAAGAAAAAGAAAAGTAGGGATAAAAAAAGAGGGGGGAAACGATACAAAGGAAAGAAAAGAGTAAAATAAAAATAAGAATAAAGAGAGGAGAAAGTGAGGAGTCAAGAAAAGAGGGTGAAGACGAAGGAGAAAAAAGGGACAAAGAAGAAAGACGAGAGGAGCAGGAGATTTAAGGAGAAGGAATAAAAGAAAAAGAAACCTTGGAAATAGAAATAGAGAGGTAAAGGAAATAAGAGAGGAAGGGAGAAGGAGAGGGAAAAAGAGTGATAGAGTGAAGGAAATGAACAAAGAAAAGTATGAAGGGAAAAGGATAAATGAGAAAGAAATATGAAAAAGAAAGTAAAGCAATCATGCGGCATTAAAGGGGGAGGGGGAGGAGGAGTGGGAGGAGAGCGAGCGAGAAGGAGAAAGTTGAGAGGATTAAGACCAAAAGAGAGTGTTTAGGTGACAGAAAAAAAAAACAAGGCTATAGTTGAAGTGAAGAAAAGAAAGTGGGGAGAGTTGATATCTAGAAGGAAAAAGAGCAATCATGAAAAGAGAATGATAGGAAGAAAAAGAAAACGACAAAGATAAATAATGAAGGAGAAAACCGGATGAAAGAGAAAAACAGGGGAAGAAAGAAAGACGCGAAAGAAAGAAAGAAAATACAATAGTAGACATAGATAAGGAAAAATATTCAAAATGTAATATTGTGTATATAAAGGAAAAATAGACAACAGAAAAAGAACAGAAAGAAGAAGAAGAAGAAGAAGAAGAAGAAGACGAAGAAGAAGAAACAGCATGTAGAGTACTAACAAACGAAAATGAAGCAAAAAGAGATAAAAACAAAAAATAGAGGCGAATATTGAGCAACTGATTTAAAAAGAAAATACAGTGGAAAAACAATGTTAGACGCGTCTGTGACATGACTAGAGACTTGAAAACATAAACAAAGCTACCTAGTAATCATTCAACTCTTTCTATCCTTTCCGTGTACCCCGTGCGTGTGGTCTTGTGCCAAAACAAAGTCAATAACAAAGCTGTTACTACTGCTGCATTTCTGCTTTTTTACTGTTTTCCCTTTTATTGTTTTATAGTTACTTAATTCTTTTTTCATTGTTAGTTATTTTAGTTGTTTCAAATGCCGGGTAACATCTCCTATACGCTAACAACTAAAGCTCTCTCTCCGTGTGTGTGTGTGTGTGTGTGTGTGTGTGTGTGTGTGTGTGTGTGTGTGTGTGTGTGTGTGGCTTTAACACCAAGGCAGCAGCGTTTAATTTTCATGCGTGGGAGTCAAAGAGTCGTGTGTGGGTGTGCGCGTTTGTGTCTCGGCTGTTGAATGTTTTGTTCGTGAGACGTGCGAATTGATTTTCATCATCATCATCATCATCATCATATAGAAATGATGTTTCTCTTTTCCTCTTTGCAAGTGCGACAAAGAAAAATTCACGGGGCACCCAGTGAGGATTGGACACCCCGCAAATGTAGTTCAACAACCGTTGCTCGAGAGTCAGATGCACAATTCATTCGCTAGGACCATAAATCCTGTTCTATCAAACGACGTTAATATTTGAGAATATTTTATACATACGTACATATATATATATATATATATATATATATATATATGCACACACTCAAGCACATACACACACTCATATATATATATATATATATATATATATATATATATATATATATATATGCGTCAAAAAACAATATTAAAAGTACAATATAAAATAGGTTCATAACGAGATTAAATTTCATGTTTTATAGTGATTTGCTAAGCGTAACTTACATATGGCACAAAGCTGAAACTAGGGGGCACCCAGTGAGGATCGAACTCACTACTCAGTCATAATTATTTTAGCGAAACAAGCTTACAAACCGCTACACCGCCTGGAGGTGTCCCTTTCATCTTTATATATATATATGTATATAATTGTGTGTGTGTATATATATATATATATATATATATATATATATATATATATATATATATATATATATATATATATATATATATATATATATATATATATATATATAAGGTTATAATTGTTCCAACGAGAGAAAGATGTATATTTTTAAAAAAAGATAAAAACCGCAAATGTTTTCGTTGTAATATGGATTTGTTTTAGTGTATATATTATATTTTATTCTTCATATTTTCGCTACACGTGTTTCGGGTCTCATGACATTCTCCTAGCTAATTAAAGGAATCTAGTTTTAAAGGAATAAAATTTCCTTATGTTCTTTTAATATTTAATTGTTCGTTTTCTGTATTTGTAGTAAGCCTTGATCTCATTTTTCGGGCTTTTAACAAAAGTGACTTTCTGCCTAAGTGGTAATAAAGTCATTAGGTTTGGTCTTGGTGGTGTGTTGATGACAGGTGCCCACCCACACACCCTTTATCTACACATCACCGCTATTTCCGTTCCTGTGTATCGTGTGGGTGCGTGTCCCCGCTAGCTTGCACATGAATTAGTATGCACACATATGTACATACACACATACACACATATATATACACAAATACACGCACCCAGTCATACAAACATACACATATATAGACATTGTTCCTGTGTTGCATAGGGCTCACCTGTATACCCGTGAGAAGTCTATCTGTTTTTGCCAGTGTATGCCGTGTGTGTGGTGGTGGTGGGGGGGTTATATTCTGTTTAGTGCTGGTTTGAATTTGTCTATGAAGTTTTTTTCTTGAACTTGGAAGAAAGAGTATTTGTCTGTTTTGTTTATTGTCATAATTTTAAATTTGCCTTGATTACATTCATAGATGTGTCGCGATACATAGTGTTTCCTATTGTCGAGTAATTTGATGTTGCTTTTGTGAATGACAACTCTGTGGTTGAGTGCTTTGCTGATGCCTATATATGACTTCTTGCATTTTGTGCAGTTGAGTGCATAGATCACATTTTTAGAGTTGCAGTTTAAATTTTTCTTTATTGTGAATGTAGTTGTGGGGTTTTCAAAGGTGTAGGACTTTCCTTCGATAATGACATAAAACCCACATCTTTTTGTGTTGCATTTTTGACCACCTGCATATTGTGTTGGTTAAATTTGGATGAGGTTAATATATGTTTCAGGTTTTTAGATTGGCGTTTGCTTTTAATTATTTTGGGGTGTTTTTCATATATTTTTCATTTTTGTTAAGTAGCACTAGATTTCATTTAATTTCCGTAAAAAGTATATATATATATGTATATATATATATATA
>OZ010602.1:23660226-23815226 GCA_963932145.1 Acanthosepion lycidas
TATGTTATTCTGATTTCACAACTGAATACATGGTAGATGATACTCGGATTTTCTGCATATACATGTGTATGTGAACTTGTTTACTACAGGCGGTGATATGTGTGTTTTATGTTGTACTTTTGTGTAAGTTATATTTTGGAATACAGTTTGGTTTATTTAAGAAATTTTAGGATATTATACGGATTCATGTCACGAAAGAGCCCCTCTCCTGGTGGTTATTTGGTTGGTCAATTTTGTTTGACGGTATATAAACCTCTACGAGTTATTTAATGCTGAAATCTACATATTTTGAACACAATTATAGGACTTCAACTAAATATATATTGAACGTCATTGTATGTCTTCAACTATAGATAAAATGTATTGTTGGTCATTTTGCTTTGACTATGCATTGTTGGTAATTTTACTATAAATACGTATTGTTGTTTGTTTAGTGGCATATCAACATCTCTATGGTTTATTTAATGCCGAAATCTAAATATTTTATATGTAATTTTATGCTTCCAGCTACAGATATTTTGTACATAATTTTATACTTTCAGAGTAAATATGTTTTTAGATACACGCCCTTGTACAAATTAATTGAAACAGCCGCTTTAGCTTCCTTTCTTTCACCATACGGTCCGTTTTGGACCCACTGGAGTGTAAGGGTGTAATCAATTTCTATTTTTTCTCAGATTAGGTTATTTGCAGTAGTGTGCAGTAATATGAATCTGCTTTCGGAGTGCATGATGAAATCTGTTTGGCCTTGAAAATATTGCATCATCCGTGATTGCATCATATTTTTATCACACCCAGACACTACTGTCTCGACTGTCGATGAGTTGTCCTACGGCCATTGTCTGCGATTTGCGTTACTCCAAGGAAGCGTACGAAAATTATAACGCTGCACGAACACACAGGCTAGCCTTACCAGTGAGCAAATCAAAGTAATATTAATTGGCCTGGAAACTCTCCTGATTTAAATCCAATTCAGAATCTATAGTCAATCTGTAAATAACGGTTTCGTGGAATGAACATAGGAAGTACTAACATGGCCACTGGGTCATGATTCATTAGAAAAATATTTAAAAAGTAAATAAAAGCGGAATTATTCGTTTTGTTTCAATTAATTTTCACAAGGGTGTATAGTTTGTAGATTATTAAATGTATTGCTGGTAATTTTGCTATAAAATGTATTTTTATATTTTTCTAGTTTTGCATTGTTTGATTGTTATTTTGCTATAAAAATATATTGTTGCTCATTTTATTATAAACATGTACTGTTGATTTTTGTTGGTGGATTAAATATTTTACCCATAGCTGGGGCTCTAGCAGGTGTCACGATGCTGGGTCAAAGAGGACCTGGAAACAACAGCAGTTAAGCAGTTCTACGCTCCTCAAAACAATCAACCAATCAGAGGTATTGCTGCCGGATGTAGTTTATCGTCAAACCCAGAACGATTGTACAAACAACCTGGTGATAATCATCGCTATACTTTCCGTGTATCGTAAATAATTACAGTGTGTAAATTCATCTCATGCGTTAGTAGTTTTCCATTGATGCTCTTAGAAGATTATTATCAACTGAACAGCTTAGACTTTGAATGACCAACTTTTTTATTTTGGAATATCTCAGTATCAGTTAACTCCCTTTAGTAACAACACCTCAAGTTTTTCCTTCCTTCTGCTGTGGCCAGGTATTGAACTCACAACACTTTGTATAAAGTTTCTTTTTTGTCTACTCAACCAATGCATTTATTCACTGGATCATGTGTCATTGAGATATCAAACAACAAAAAGAATAGGTATGGCACGCGGAAATAGAGCAGTCTACCACCGTGGACTAAATAGAAATTTCGCTTCGAAATTTCAACGTATGTCGCTTGAAGGTCGGAGCGTACAACGGTCGAAACGTCGTGCATATGACAATAAAGATTAGGATAACAGTTCGAACGATGTATATATTGTAAATAGTTAGAATACCTCATCTCAGAAATATGCACAGATAATGATTTTTTGGTTTCCAGTTGTCTCTACCTTCTTTGTTTCATTAAATTCATTGAAAGACAGGGTTCAATTTCTCACCCCAAGCTATGGGTTAAATTGTAGGGTAGACTAGGCTCTTTAACCTTGGTTAGTAAACATTTAAGAAGAATAGGAAATACACACAAACTGCTGTTAACAATCTAAAATAGACACTTCAAATTTCTGGGACTTATGAGGAAAGAAGGCTTGGAGAATTGGCAGAAAAGCAGGATAACCTAGTTGTGTGAATGGAAGGCAGTTCAAGGTAATGATGGATAGTAAATAGACAAACGTTATTTGTAGTAACAAAAGACGACAGGATGCTGTGGAGGAACATAATTGCGCACGTCTTGAAAAGACAACGCACATAAAAGAACAAAGGTATTCGTTTCTCCGATTACAGCTATCTTATGCTCAAAGAAATATCTTTGGTTTTAAAATAATATGGTGTTATAAGAAAAGTCGAAAGGGCGTACTGTTCGCAGGAAAAGGTGAGTCTTTTTTTTTTTTTACTTTCCCTAGATTGAAATAGGGAGAGAACAAAAACAAATTCTAGTCCCAGTAACACAAAACAGACAGACGATAGCATTCCCGGCATGTGTGCAACCTAGGTGATTTTATATTCATACAAGAGGATGCTCTCACATTTCCTCGCTTCTGAACCAAGTGAATGCACATTGTACTGAATTCTTCTATGGTTTGACTTAGACACCTGTCCAGCACGCTTAATGCATGCGCCTTCCATCTTTTAGGCAGGTAACCTTATTATTTTCATATGAGCGAGAAACATCAATAAATTGCCAAAGCGGCCAGCATTTGCAGTGCAGAAATGCGGCTAGCACAAAGTGTACTTGACCTACATGAGAGGAAAGAAGAGGCAGAAGAAAGGGCAAGGATTCCTACTTGTAAACGGCTAAAAAAGGAAAAAGCACACAGGTATATTTCTATGCAAGGCCTCTGTCAAGAATGCCTGCAAGAATGGGAATCATGTGATTTCTGGTAAAAGAAAACTACCAAGGCTCTATGTTTAAAAAAAAAAGGTTTTTAGAGGTTGACAGATTTGCGAGTTTGGCGTAGATTCTATAAGATAAAATAAAGACGAATAAAAATACAAAGAATCTGAAATTCGATTAACAAAACATCAACATATACTTTTTTTTCTTAGACAAACCTTATCAGTTAGGAGTTACCGCCACTATGATTCGCAATGCATGAGCGCTTCTACATAAAAGTTAAAAACTATAAGAAAAACAACTAAAATGTCAAACTGACCTACAGTCCTAATCACTCTGATAGAATCTTGAAAGTACGGATATCAGTTACCGCCTACTCGTCTTTATAAGATCTACAGAACAACTTACACTTTTGTGATAAGACCTTTGGAGATCTGTTTGATAATATGAGAGAAATATCAACCTTATTAGGCATAGTTTACCATATGCTATTGTAGATATATAAAGATTTTTATAAGAGATAGATTTTGTTAAAATCATTTCATCCCAAAGCAAGGCGTGAATGCCACTAGGGGATTACAGAGAGTGAAAATGAGAGAAAAGATATATAAAAGATAAAAAGAGAATGAGGAAAGAATAAAAGATGAACGTGATTTAAGAAGACGAAAGATAGCGATTGACGATTGTAGTTTTCAGAGAAGCAAGCAAACGGAAGGGGTTTCCACTGGCGGGAAGTGTGAGAAAAGAAACTATTGGAGTAGAAGTAGGACCTAGATGCCGATCTAGTAGCACATTTAAATTCATGTATTCGGGGCACCAGGGAAAAAAAACCTCGTCAGAGGAGTTACCATGAAAATATTTGTAGAATGGACAGAGGAAACACACGTCATATCGGTGAGAAAGTCGAGATGCAAAGTCAGGATCGATTGCATTGCTGATCCTTCTTTAGATTTTTTTTCAAGAACCTCAAGAGGAATAGGAAGAGCACCAGGCCAGATATGGCAGCAGTCGAATGGTAGATGCAAGATGGACTCTGACACAGTCGCTCAACTTTCCTTGCAGTAGATGCAGCTATTTATTTAATATAGTTGTTCCACTTCGAGCCATCTGAAAACGTGAGACCAAGAAGGCGCGGTGAGAAGCTTTACAGGAGTTGAGCATCAGCCATACTGATGGCAAGCAGGGAAATGAGGGGCTAAATGAACAGTTTCGTTTTGGAGGCATTAAAATAGATAAATGGAAGCAAACTGAAATAGATATGGAAGTGTGAACATGAAAATTAGCTATGTGTCTCTCTTTACAAACGCACTACAGCTATTGTTCTCCCTTCCCCATAAATATAGTAATTATATATACATATATATATATATATATATATATATATATATATATATATATATACTAGCAGTAGAGCCCAGCGTTGCCCAGGGATCTAACAGTAAGAGATAGATCAAGTATCGACCATCATAAAGAAAATAATAAAGATTATTGTTTAAGGTTGACGGACACGCATTTCTTAATCATTTTTTTTTTTTACGAACTGGTCAAACCCAAACTCAAACAAAAACATTGTTTTCAATCGTTATGAGTCTATCGATTGAATAGAATTTTATTATAAACAATTGTCTTGTAAATGGAATTTTTAAAGCATTCTGAATATAAAAATATAGAAAAAAGTGTGCAAGACAATAAGAAACACTACTTGCCAAAAAAAAGTGAAGTTTTTTTTTAAATCGGTTGAAACATGTAGGAAATCCGATCCCATATATAAACGAACACACACACACACAAACAACTTTGGTTTTATAATAAGTATAACTCGATATGAGTTGTCCCCCTTTCATTCTCGCGATGCCTCTTAATCATGTTTTCAAATTGATTTCGTGCAAAAACAATTGTGTTTTTCCAAATTTTGGCGCCGTCAGAACCACCGCCAGGTAATTTTACGTAGTCCTCTGAAGTTTTGTTGAAATCGGTTGAAAAATGTAGGAAATCCAATCCAATATATAAACGTACAGACACACACACACATACACAATCTGCGTTTTATAAGTAAGATATATATATATATATATATATATATATATATATATATATATATATATATATATATATTGGCTAAATTACTGCCTGTTGTAGCGAGACGATTCCTCTGTTGCTAAATGGAATATCACGTCAGGCTATATGGTGGTTCCGTGTAGTACACATAATTTCTTTGAAATTTCTCGGACATTCAGGCCAGTAAATGTTGTTAATACTGTTTATTATAAACAGAGCATTTACATAATATGTGTATTTATAAAAATAACGTATAAATCAAAAATATATCATTATAATTGTCGGACTTAGTGCATTTCATAATATATTATGTCATTTGTTTCCGTTAAGATACGTTTCTAGCAGATATAAGGGTTCGAGGGAAATCCTGGGAATTTTGTAGTTATATATATATATATATATATATATATATATATATATATATATATATATATATATATATATTATTTAAAGAAGGATTTATTTATTTATTAATCCGACCCATTTTTATGACCTTAAACGTTACTTTAGTGGATAGTCATATTTGAATAGATGCTACGTTTATTTTTTAAACATTTTATTTCTTTTCATCTACCGGCCTGAACATACAATAAATCCTATTTAAGAAAATATGCGCAATGTTCCCTTTAGTAAAATTTCTCTAATATCCAGGCCAGTAGACGAAAATAAATTCACTATTTAAAAAATAAACAGGGCGTCTACTCAAATATAGGTATCCGCTAACAATAACGTTTAGAGTGATACATACATACATATATACATACATACATACATATATATATATATATATATATATATATATGTGTGTGTGTGTGTGTGAGTGTGTGTGTGCTTTTATAAACAATGGCTGCTGCTAATGCAATGCTCTTCTACTGGAATCGAGCTCTCTTAACTACTGACGTTTTTCGCATAGTAAAAACGTTAAAATTTCCCTTCCACACTGCCGTGCGATGATAGCTTGGGGTAGAATCGCTGACTAACAGTCTGTGAAATTATATATATATATATATATATATATATATATATATATATATATATATATATATATATATACTGAGAGAAAGAGAGTAGTGAGCAAAAGAGATGAGTCAACTAGGAAATAATTTGCTTAATTTTTGCTGAGAAGCTTTAAGTATTCAATAATGTCCTTTCAAGGGTAATATCTGTCATCCTTCAGGATTGCCGAGTGAATTGTGTTCTTCACACGTACCCGGAACATTTGAAGACACAGACCTGAAACCAATGTGATACTGAAAATAAGGTATGCAATAATTATGAGCCACTTGAGATTGCTCAAAATTCAAGATTAAAATGCGTATGCAAATTCCCCATGTCAAATGATCAAACACAGATTACATAAAATCTGGAGCCTTCAACTTTTCTTTAACTGATTTAATTTATTGAAAAGGCATAAGCATAAATAGTTGTGAAAATGCTAAGGATCTTGGAGTATCATTCTGGCATATCACCAAGAAGCATGTTTATGTTTCGTATATTTTCGATATAAACAATATCTGTAGACCCTGACAGTGTATATATCAGTATTCAACCTAAACAGCTCGTCAAGTAATAGACGTAAAGTTGCATTACTACTGAAGTGTCACTTGATACAATAAAAAGAATACTACGTAAAAGTAATCGAAATGGATGCATTGCAGAAAAAAAAACATTATCAAACAATGAGAAAATAAAGAAAATTGATAGATAGTGACGAAGGCGAAATCGAACTGAATTCTAATGCAAGTATGTCCGAAAACCAATTGTTAGTAAGAAACAATCCAAAATCTACAACAAAGGCTGTGAGTTAATGGTTTGGCGCGACATCAAATGCAAGGCTATAAGAAAGTTGATAAAAATCGATGAAACGCTAAACAAGGAAAAATATATTTCTTTACTAAAGGTCCCATTTATTACTAGATATGGCAGAAGGTCAACTATTTCAGTATGATGGGATCAAGTAAACATTACTTGTAAAAAAAATGAGGTATTTGGGATTTTTTTTTTATTGATGAAAGCATTGCAGCCCTGCCTTGACTTAAAAATAATTGAATCTATGTGACGAACGTGCAAAGCTTGGGTATATAACACACGCACACACACACACATATATATATATATATATATATATATATATATATATATATATATATATATATATATATATATATAAAGATATTTTTGAAGGTACAAAATTTAATGATCGAAATTAAAGAACAGAGATTGTGCAGCCAAATTACGTGCTGACTGGTTCACCGTGTTGTCCCGGTCACACTCTTTATTTCATCTAAAGGTTCTGGAGGCACTTTACATCGGGTCCCTTAAGCCTTCTTTGTGTAAACAACGTGAGTGTTTGTTGGGGCTCGCTGTCATTTGTCTCTAGTTCCTTTTGCTATTTTTTTCCTCCCACAACTTCCTTTTATTGTACATTTTTGTAGATTTAAATTAAATCTCCCGTTGAAGCCTGAAGAGCGGGAGCGAAACCGGTTGCTGCGCCCGTTTTTAATATGTCTCGTAATATTAAGTTTTATACTTTTATTTCGATCATATATATATATATATATATATATATATATATATATAATATCGCACATTAAGTGCTGATTGATCTAATATCTATACTTATAATAGATATACATTTTGTTTCTCACCGGTAGCACAGCTCGAACGATTGCGTTGCACATGAAACTCAGAGACGTGCTTTTCGGTGAGGGAATATATATATATCAGTATATCAGTATTCAACCCAAACAGCTCGTCAAGTAATAGATGTTAAATTGCATTAATACTAAAGAAAAAAGAATACTATGTAATCGAAATAAACGGGGCGTCTACTCAAATATAGGTATCCGCTAACAATAACGTTTAGAGTGATACATATATATATATATATATATATATATGTGTGTGTGTGTGTGTGTGTGTGTGTGTGTGCGTGTTTCGAACTACTAAAGAAACCCGCTTATCATATCTATCACTGATGCTACCCAGTCAATGAAGGCGCAGATACACGGAACATCTTTGCACATTATATAATCAATTTCACCTTATGCAAGACAGTAAAACCACCGAGACACAAGGGGTTATTGGGTGTGGAAGAGTTAGAAACAGAAACATTACTAAGGATCAAGAACAAAAGAGTAGTCAAGGGGCCAGCAGATAGCGATGGAGGTTGCATTTAAATTTTTGCAAATTAAAGTTGTCCAGAAAGCCTGCAGTGCGATGGAAGTTCCACGAGCGAGAAGTACGAGAAAAAAAACTGTTAGTATAGAATTTACGGTTGCATCTATCCCACTCAACTGTAAATTGGTGAGACATCGTCTCCAGTCCAGTACTCCGCTTAAATTCAGAGAGTGTAGACACAATAGCGAAGAGATCATCGGAACAAGTACAATGAAAGTATTTATAGAAACGACAAGGTGGGGGGGGGAAACCTTACGGCAGTGAGTAAGTGATTGAAGCCGAGATGCCACATCAGGACCAATAATATTGCTGCTTCTTCTTTGGATGTTATCAAGGAGCTCTAGATAAATGTCATGTGCACCGGACCATATATGGCAGTGATATTGTAAGCATGGATGAATGGTAGACTTTTAGATATGTAAGATTCTGGAGAGAAAAATTGTCTGGAACGACACAGCGGACCAACTTTCTTAGCAGCTGACCTAGCAATAGATTGAATATACTCTTCCCTCTTGATAGCAGCCGAGGGCGGTTATAGGAGAAGGAGTAACCAGTCATTTTCCTGGCTATGTGGGCTGAAAGGTGTCTCTCAAAGCCCCGGGAAAAATCCTTCCGTTTATATAATGAAAGTTTCAAGGAAGAAATATATAAGGCCTCCAATATTCTCAAGTGGTAATTTGAGTGGGTCTTACTGAGAACGGAAAACGAGTCCACACTAAAATTAACGTCACAATTATGCTTATTTATCAGGTGATCCACGATGGAAGACCCGGATGTGTTGGTCAGAATATCTGACGAAGAATATTTAAGGTTTCGGATTTTTGTTGGTACATCCTGTTTTATTCTGATATCCAGTCTTTGAGTCGTTCTTCTTATGTAGTGCAAACCAAACCTACATTTAAATGAATAAATCAAAGAACTATTAGCATGAGGAGGAAGAACGTCTTTCCAAGTGGATGGAAGGACAGGTGTAGCAGAAAAAAGAACACGAGTGTTAGCAACAAAGTAACAACGTCAAACTACTAAAGAAACCCGCTTATCATATCTATCACTGATGCTACCCAATCAATGAAGGCGCAGAAACACGAAACATTATTGCACTGTAGCCGATTTAACTTTATTGAATTCCGAAATGTTATTCTTAATTAACGATTGAACAAAGCCGAACAGATAGACATTGTTACAAAGAATGGTTGTAATAAACTTAAGTTCATCATCTAACTTGGTTTTAGAGCAGATCATTGAGTCCCGATGAGTAAAAGTCTTAATTAAATTTATTTTACGTTTTACGGAACAAAAAGAGTCCCAACGGGTATAAAAACCGGTAAACGTCGGTTTTCGATAAACAGAAGTAAGAAAACCCGAAGTTCTGCTAACCAAAAGATGAAGAAAGGGAAGGGAAGAATTAATTTCCTTTTCTTTTGTGAATTTAAGAACTAGATGAATATTGTTCAAGGACGAAAGAAAATGGTCCGCTTCAGTCTCGTTATTGAAGAGACAAAAATGTCATCCACATAACGGAAGTAAACATCACGTCTATTAAATTTAGATAATACACTATCTTCATGGAATCCTACAAAGACGTTAGCTAAAATGAATCCTAAAGGGGAACCCATTGAAACACCATCAATTTGCCGATACATGACGCCGTCGAAACTAAATTCAACCGACATCGTGGCAAATTTCATCAGTCTGCAAAAACATCCTCAGAAATAACAGGATGGGACAACTGACTACGATATAAAGGCATCAATACATCAGTCTCTGCAAAAAAGGAACGCGGGTCAAGAGGCTGGAAATATCATAGGAACACATAAATTTGTCAGTTGGCGGGTAACGCTGTAGAAAGTCAGAAAATTCAAAGGAATCTTTAATACAGGACAAATTATACCGTTCCAAAAATGGCTGCAATACGATCGGAAGCGATTTGGCCACACCCTGTGGAGAAGACCCTATCATGGATAAAATAGGTCTTAATGGAACCCCAACTTTATGCGTTTTGGTTTAACCATAGAGACGGCGACGAATAGAACCCGAGAGATTAATCAAATTAGTAATGGCAGTGGGCAAAATCCCACTTTAACCCAATTTAGACGTTTTTGGAACTTAGCCTCAATAGATAATGTAGAATCAAACTTTCCTATTGGGCCAAACTGAAGAAACCTTAAAATAGTCATCATGAGTATCTGTCGGTATTATGTACACTATTTACATTATTCGGACTATTGTCCTCAACTTTGTCACCATATTTATTACAACGTTTCGGCCCTTCAATATCTGTCTATATTTCTGAGATGAGGTATTATGTACACTATTTACGTTATTCGGACTATTGTCCTCATCTTTGTCGCCATATTAATCACAACGTTTTCACTCACTAGACTGTTCTAGTTCCACGTGTTTATCTCCTGTTAATTTCCCTCTCCAAGAACTCCACTGCCTTAACTGGGTATTGAACTCACACTCTTTAGGTCCTGTCATTGAATCTAACTAACACCTTTATCCACTGTGCTATGTGTTCTTGAGAACTCGGTATGAATTTCTGGGTATTATAAACCTAATGTCTCAGCAACCATTTTTACCAGTGCTCATATTGCAATTTTTGCTGTTATCATTTCATGTTTTTGCCAGAGCTCATATTGCATCATCTTGTTAACATAATCTTGATGACCAAGAATGACGACACCTGAGCCTTTATACGGTTTCGTAATTACCAAACACTTATTACGACGAAGTGATTTAATTACCTGATATTGTTCTCTGTTCCACTTTGATTCACTGAGGGAAAAAGGAGTATCTGCATAAGAATGCGCTATGGCATTTAACTTTCTTTAAGGTCACTGATCTTGCTAACAGAATCAGGCTGAAGTTTGGCTAACCGAGCAAACAAAACTTCAAATTCTGAATAAATTTCTTCTCGCTTAATATGCAAGGTGCAGGGAACACAAAAATCCAATCCATGCGACAGTATCGAAAGCTCTAACATGGACAACTGAGACGAAGAAAGATTCAGAACATTTTGACCAATAATAGTATTAGATAGATATAATTTAGATTCTTTAAGAATGGAATTAAAGAAAGATGGCGATGTTATGTAATGTTATAGGACATGTGTTTATAGTTTGTAATAATGTTATTACTAAGCTTTCAAAGTATTTTCTCCTTCAGGAATTCTGTTCGTTTTTTAATTAGGGTGACATTAATGAAATCAAAGTTATGACAAGTTTAATTTCACTCATGGTACCTAATTAAAAGTAACAGAATTCAGTAGTATGTGTTTTTATGCTCAGCGTTTTTTGTTTTTTTTTAACGAAATAAGCGGTCACACTATGCAAAGGCAATTTTTTGAAGAGGTTAAAAATCATCTATTTTCAGTGATTGGTTGCACTATACACGGTTATTTTTTTTCTGTCGAGAGGGGTTCATTGCATTTTCTGTGACCTACCTGGTTGGCCAAGATTCTCACGTTACCTGTGGCTAAACTTAACGGAACAGGTAAGCACTTTTAGTCTGCCACCCGTAGTCTAGATTCTTTTTTTTTATGTTGCTAAAACGTCATTCACTATGTGTTCCGCTTAGAATCTAGAAATACCTTAGATAAATGAAGAATTACAAATGTTTTTCTTTTTCCTTTCTCCAATTTGCGTTCATCTTCATCTTCGTTTGGACGTGTTTATATCGCTGAGATATTGCTTTTGTCTGACTGTCTGACACATATATATATATATATATATATATATATATATATACCGATTATGTTTCAGTTGTGTTCCTTATTCTGTCTTCCTCTATTTATATGTATTTATTACATTCTTTACATCTTACATATTCTTAAAATATTTTTACCACAATATACCGCAATATACGGTATTTTACGCTTAAGTGGTTTTTCTCACCATTTTCGGATATCTTTGTAGAATAAAGAATGAAGAACATTTATTTTATAATATGTTCAGGATGATGCCTAGAACTGCAATATTTCACCATGGTAGACCCACTAGTATTGCTCAGAATTTGAGGTCGACTTATACACCTGCTATATGAAATTAAAATCAGTTTTATCACAAAAGATTCAAAGGTCACATTATACACAAAGGAGGCATATACACCAGTATATACAGCAGAAATTCGACAAGGAATTAAAACTGTCTGAACCATTCTGATTCTGGGAGTATGTCAGGATAATGAGCAAGGTGCTGGATATTGATAGGCAAGGGAAAATCACTGCACTATCTTTCGCAAAAATGAGCATTGCAATGTGCAGTTTACATATAATGTAAACGTAATCTAAACATATGATATAAGCATATAATGTAAACATAATCAAAACATGATTACGCATTTATGTGTTTAAGCAATGATAATTTATTATGGAGGGCTTAAAATTTATGCATTTTCAGTAACCCTAACCTACTTGGTAGGCCTGCATTATCACAGTACCTTTGGTTAATCTTAATCGTATAGATCAACTTGTTTAGTCTGCCTCCCATAACCTAGTATTGTATCTAAATCTTTGTATTATATTAAGTGATAAGTGATTTTTCTTATCATTTAGGGGTAGCTTTGTACAAAAATGTATGAAGACTATTTATTTGCTATTATGTCGAAGATGATGCCTAGTATTGCAATATTTGACTACGGTAGGCCCACTAGTATTGCTCAGAAGCGAGGGTGGCATTATACACAAGCTGTACGAAATAAAATCGGGTTTTTCACAAAAGGATTCGTGGGTAGCACTAAACATGAAATAGTCTTATACAAGAGTATATACGGTAATCTCTAAAGAAAAGACCCCCACCCTAATGCATACCTAATCAGTATCTGTCCCCAAAATGTTAGATTTATCAACTAAACACTAAAAAAAGACGAGACTATAGTGTACACACATAACCAGTATCTGTCTACTCATTTTTACAACGCTTTTCTATTATGAAAAATTGATTAATCATTTGAATTCAATTGAATACATCAGTTGATTTAATTAAAGTTAATTTCTCACCTTAAGTCTTGATTTCAAGTCTGTTAATTTGTCAGGATTATTGTCTTTTTTTGTCTTCATTTTCTGTCGACTTGCGTCATTTTTGTGTCTATTTCTCTCGTTGTTTATTGGTTCGCTATTTTTGCTTGTTAATAGTTTACGTGCGGAGAGCGAGAAGAAGGGACTAAACCTAAACTACAAGAAGCCGGAGTGAATGGCCATCAGTAAAAGGATATGCCCGAAATGCGATTTTGTAGGTCGGGAACACTAGAATCAAGCAGACGGGGAAGTTTAAATATCTGGGAAGCGCCTTGATAGAGGACGGTAAGTGCGACACTGAGATCCGTGGACGTATTGGGATGGCCAAGGACACATTCCAAAAGCTGGACAGAGTATTGCTAGACAGGAGGATTTCTTTAGTAACAAAGAGTACGCGATATCTGTCCTTCTTTACGGCAGCGAATGTTGGACGATTTCTTCAAAGATGAAGAAAAAACTCAAGGCGACAGAGATGCGATTCTACAGAAGGATGCTGAGGATATCATGGACCGAGCGTGTGAGCAACGATGAGATCTTAGAGAGTTTGCAAACAAGGAGGAGGCTTATACTTAATATCAGGAAAAGGCAGCTGAAGTTTCTGGGACACATAATAAGGAGAGAAGGGCTGGAGAATCTGATACTCATGGGTCGAATAGAGGGAAAGAGAGACAAGGGGAAACAACGCGTGACATACCTGGCGGACTTAAGTAAGTGGGTGACAGAACGTGGTCTGTGGGAGGTGGTAGAGGGAAGGAACTTGTTGAAAGCTACAAGGGATGGAGAGAGGTGGAGAGCCATGATCGCCTACGTCCTGAAAGGACATGGCACATAAAAAGAAAAGAATATGAACCAGAGGGGCGACATATTTTCTAGAAAAAAAAAAGAAAGACGGGAATATATTAATGAGTGAGTTTCACTCAGCTTTTTTCGCAAAAACTGCTACATTGTAGATCAGACCCCCATGTCGGTGCTTCCCTGAAATCTACAGGGTACCATCCTCCTCGATTTTGTTCTGAATACTCACACAGAGTTGAAAAACCGCAGCTCAAAACCTCCCAGTTGCAATCTTTCCCTGGAGAGGGCATGTAAATTGCATAGCTCATCTGGACTATCACTGGTCATCACCAGATTATCCACATAGAATCAATTCTCCATAGTAAGTCTACAAGGATCGAACGAAAATTGAGCAGCGTGTTGCTGGGGAATACAATTCAATATAAAGGAACTAGACCTGAGCTCGAAAATAATTGTGGTACACCTGAAACAATGCAACCTACGTCTGTCCTTAAAGTCAAAGGTTATTTATCATCTATCCTCTTTAACTTCATAATTTCCACTTCTTACCTCCTCCTCTTTCATTCATATCATACACCTTATTTATCATTTAAACAACAACCCTCTACCTAGAGTGGCTCTCAAGAATTGTATCGAGTGAAATTAATATAGGTAAATATAAGCTTTATTTGCTTCCCTCTACACATGTGGAAAGAAAAATATTCCTTAACTGACGTAATGTGTAGGGCTCTTTCGTGGTATATATGTATGTGTGTGTTTTATTTTTTACAGAATGAGTCTTATAATTTTCTTATTTATTTTAATTTTTGAGTATATTTATTTCTCACCCAGCGCCTTCAGTTTTGCATCATGTAAGCATTTTAACCGGTACACCCAACGGACAATGCCTAAAATTCTAACGTGAAATATTCGATCATTCATATGGCCAGAGTTAGCCTAACCCACGTGTTGACTTTCTTTTCAATCCCTAAAATCGACTTGGTGTGCTCTCCGTCCTTCCTCGGATTTTTGAATATCTCAATATGTACGTCGCTAAAAAGCAATAAGTTCGTACTCTAGTAATAAAAGAAACATTTATTTTACAGATGAAATGTTTATTTTTCAACATCATCTCCTCCCTTGTCAATGCACCTAACACAATGCTTCTACATTAATCACGCAGTTCGAATATTCTTCTTCTTTATGTGCCGTGTCCCTTCAGGACGTAGGCGATCTTGGTCCTCCATATCTTCCTGTCTCGAGTAGCTCTTAATAAATGTGGTCTTTTTGCTATTTCTCCCAAACCCTCTTCTACCATCCATTTACTTAAGCCAAGAAAATATGTTAGGCGCTGCTTTGTTCTGTCCCTCTTTCCCTCAATCTGTCCTGTGAGTTTCAAATTTTCCAAGCCCTCCTTTCTCATTACGTCTCAGGTATTTCAACTGCCTCTTCCTAATGCCAAGTATAAGTTTCTTGTTTCCATTTTCTCTAAAACCTCTGTTCGGTCCATGGTATCCACATCATCCTTCTGTAGAACCAAATTTCTGCTGCTTCAGATCTTTTCTTCATCTATGAGGAGATTGTCTAGCATTCACTTCCATATAGGAGGACAAATATCACGTAACAGTTCAGTACTCTTTGCTTTGTTTCCAACGAAATTTTCTTGTCTCTTAATACTCTGCTTAGCTTTAGGAATGCATCTTTGGCCATCCCGATACGTCTTCGGATCTCAGTGTTGCATTTTCCTCTGTTAGAACACTTGCCAGATATTTAAATTTTTTGTGCTTGTTTGATTTTAGTATCCCCAATTTTGAATTTGCATTTTGGGTTTATCGTTTTGCTGACAAACATATATTCTGTCGTCTTGTAGTTTATATTTTGTCCTTTCTTCTCGCTTACTTTTGCTACCTTTTGTATCTTTTGTAGTTTCCTTTACGAGTCTGCTATCAACACTGGGTCATCTGCATATCTGATGCTGTTAAGACTGTGGCCACCAAAAACAAATCCCGGCAGGATATCTAATTAAAATTCAACACTCGCAGAATATACCAAAAGCAAAATAGACAGACAGGAGGCCATCTATCGAGAGGCTTATGCGAATGGATGGCAGAAGAGGGAGTGGGAAGGGTAGTAAAAATATAAATATTACTCAAAGCTACAGATTATAGGATGTTCTGGAGAGCCATGATCGCCTTTTTCCCAAAAAGAATGGCACATGGGAGAAGAAGAATATGTACTTATTGATCCAGTCTCACATTTGCCTCCCCATGAGGAATATGTAAAATAACATTCGCTTTGTGCGTACCAAAATAAAATTGTCTAATTCCAGCGTCTTCTGGAATCATTCGTATCGAGTATCGGCGTATGGAATGGAATCGGCGCGCTGAGTTCAAATTTTGGATTAGTCTCTTGCGTTCAGTTCGGCATATTTGCCTGCCCATGGATAAAACATAAAGCTGTCTTTTCTATTGTAGAAAAAAATCTCTGAATTCCAATCTTTTGAGAAGACAATGGCAAACCATTCCACCATCTTTTCCAAGAATACATGCCAATTCCTAGATAATAAAAGAAAAGGAATCTGTGGAGAAGGCAATTACTCAACTATGTTTTCCAAGAATGCATGGTAATTCCCAGATAATAAATAAATGGAACCAGTGGAAAGTCATGCTCATCGAAATCCTCAAGGGTCATAGCATTTAAAAAAAAATAACACATTGATTCCCACTACTATGTCGCTTTTATTCCCAGAATTGAGGGTTACTTTTCTAGGCTGGGTGATTTTTCATAAAGCCAGTTAAATATTTTGAAGAATGATGAAGGCTGAGAAACAGCACATCTCGGGTGCGTACTATCCCCGGACACCCTGACGGGGGTAGGGTGCTAGCCTGATAGGGTGCCCCGGACAGTGCTTTTTGACCCTCACTATCTTATTTACGTTTACTTTCATCTAAATACATTTATATACGTTACAAATTAAACTAAGGAAAGCTGAATATTAAAGGTTCAAACAGATGTCATTCTTGGGTCTTTTTTTTTCCGAAATCTGTGAATTTGTTTTGCTTATGCTAAATAACGATAAACACTATATAAAATTCATTATTTTTATCTATAATGTTGAATGTGTTAAATTATTCAACTTTTAGCAAGAAAGATATCAAGTTAATGTTAAAAAATTATTATTATTAAAGATGGTATGATCTATTACAATATGTCTAAATGTATTTGTATGTAATTTCAGTTTTTCTAATTGTATCTTCAGGGGTAATTACGGGGCTTTCCTTGATGAATGTCTATATTATTCAATTAAACATATATATATATATATATGTGTGTGTGTGTGTGTGTGTGTGTGTGTCTGTGTCTGTGTGTGTGTACTCTTATAATATTTTTATTATAATAGATTATAATAAAAATATTTTACATCGTTATACAAAAGCTTTCATGTTTCAATACTATGATTGTACTTCCTCAGGCGTGGAAGTAAAGTCATGGTATTGAAACATGAAGGCTTTTGTGTAGCGATGTAAAATATTTTTATTATAATCTATTATATTAAAAATATTATAAGAATATTTTGCTCTACTTTGTATATATATATATATATATATATATATATATATACGTCTTACCATTTTGTGACTGGAAGGGATAATTCAGACGTGGATATAAATCCAGAGAGAGCTCAATGTAAACTACAGAGCATTATAATGATGATAAGAAGACGGAGACTTGAATTATCAATTTCGATTATAATTTTTTTCGTGAACATTGATGTGTTCAACTCTTCAGATCGAAATCTCCACCGTAAGATTTCTTCAATCTGAAGAGTTGAACACCTCGGTGTTCACGAAATAATTTATAATCTAAATGTATACGTAAATTATCCGTCTTTTGATCATCTACACACACACACACACACACATACATATATATATATATATATATATATATATATATATATATATATGGTTACGTTTCTCTCTTTTATTCCCTCTTCATACGTTTTTTGGGCGGGAGAAATAAAAACACCAGTCACTTCTCTCCTTAACCGACACGATGTGTAGTTCTCTTTCGTGTTTGGGAAGTGGGTAACATTTTGGGGAAACTAATGTATCATCGTAACTACTAATCATTTTTTACAGCGAAGTTCACCCTGTAAATTTCCCGGGAGCTATTCGAGGTAGAGCGATATAGAGTAAGAGACAGTTTATGCGTATAGGAGAAGAAGATAAAGTTTAACGCTAGACATGAACAGGTTAAGATTGCAGTGATCGGGGAAACATCCTCTTGGGAGTCTTTTCCGCAGAGCAGTGCTTCTTCGGAAGAAGCGGTTTGAGTGGAACTTATTGGAATACAGAGGGAATGACGATGTTTTTTTTTTGACATGTGTGGTCCTAAAAGAGAAGGTAAGACCTGACGGAACCATGGAATGTAGTTCATCAGAACACTTTCCATGGAAGTAGCGATACAGTAATTAGGGGCTTGGCACATCCTGTCTAAAAGAGAGAGAGAGAGAGAGAGTTTGGAGGGTGGAAAATAATTCAGAGAAGGTTTTAAACTCTATAAAGACTGGAAATTGAGGACTGGTCAGCTCCTGCCCAGATATGACAACAGTTCTCCTTTATACGTGTCAGTTGATAATAAATTTGGAAGATACTAACATACTTTAGATTTTGTACAGTAGTTGCAGCGTTCATAGTGAATTAAAGGGAAAATTTTGTTCTGCTCCATGACATACCCAAGGCCCCATACTAAGGAAAAATATTGGAACTCGGTTGGTTTGTTCTACCCCAGCCACCATATTTACCTGAACGTTTGCACCAACTGATTATTAGATATTTGATCGCTGCAAAATGCTTTAATGGGTAAGTTTTCGCCGATAACTTTTTCTCATCAAAAGTCGGAGAAGTTTCTTTAAAATGTATCGAAGATCTGCCATTAATTGCAAATAATGGTAAATACATAACTGAATCAAATGTACAGACATTCGATTAATCGAGGCATTCCTCCCCACACACACACACACACACACACGCACACATATACCAAGTAGAGAGGGAGATACCAAGTTGAGATCTGATGCAATCTGGATGGTCAATAATGAAGAGCAAAAACAATGTCAAACCAAGGATGGAGCTCCTGGGGAACACCTGGATTAATACAAAAGGAACTGGAAAAGTGGTGACCATTCAGGATTAATTTCATTTAACGAAACTATAGGAAAGATTAGATCAGTTCAAAAATTTCTACATCGCACCCTGTATATATATATATATATATATATATATATATATATATATATATATATATTTGTTTGAATAAAAATAGATCACTTTAAGGTTCCATGTAATAAGTTATTTCACCACAACCCCTTTAACAGGGCTCTGGATCATCAGACTTTACTTCCAAAGGTTAAAAAAAAAAAAAATTTTTTTTTTTTTTTTTCATTTCAACCTTTGGAAGTAAAGTCTGATGATCCAGAGCCCTGTTAAAGGGGTTGTGGTGAAATAACTTATTACATGGAACCTTAAAGTGGTCTATTCTTATTCAGACATATCTGCTCTGAATTTTACATTGAGCTCTCCGGATATCATCCTCCTTGGGTCTACCCATGCGGATTACCTAGTTTTGCATAAACTATATATATATATATATATATATATATATATATATATATATATATATATATACCTAAATTAATGCGTATTTGATTAATATGTTTTCGATTAGTGTGCTGAATTTTTAATGTGTCAAAATTCTATTACTACATGCATGATACTCGATATAGTGCGGTAAAACCATAGAAATTGAAAATTGATTTCTTTATAGTTAACGATGTACACATTAGCCGCACTAATCGAGAGATACCAATAATTGCATTTTACTTTCTGAAAAATAAAGTTGATAAACAAAAACGGGTATTTATTTATGACTCAACCTAATATGTTGTACGCGTGCTGCGTTCGTCAGGGTATTGGCCGTTTAGAGTTCTTAAAAGGCAATGAAACACTATATGCACATTTCTACGTCAAGCAACTGCAACATGTCCTAAAAGGTTAGTCAAAAGGGAACCTGTGATTGTCAATCGGGAAAATGTCGTTCCTAAATGGCAACGCAAGGCCGGATACAGGAAAAATGACACAGGAAAAAATTTGGAGCTAGATTACTCTATTCTAACACAACTGCCATATTCACTCGACCTCGCACCAACTTTTTTCGATTGCTGTAAAATAATTGATGAGGAAAGCTTTCACTGATGAAAACAAGATTCAGGTGTTCGTTGAAAACTTTTTCATGTAAAAGCCTGTGGAATTTTACTCAAATACTTACTCAAATTCGAAGAGCTGCTTAACAAGTTGAAAGAAAATAAATGTAAATAATGGTGAATAATAATAATAATAATAATAATAATAATAATAATAATAATAATAATAATAATGGCATTTCAAATAAATGCAGCAATACAAGTAAAGAACAATACACCGACTGAAGCTGCAAAATACTTAAAAAAGAAAGCAAAACCAAATGCAACCGACCAGATATAGAAACAATGGCAAGATAAACCATTCCATGGCCAATACTCTGTCCGTACCAAACAAGTTGATGTAGACAAGCCCCATACCCATCAGTGGCTACGTAGTGCTGGGTTGAAAGCTGAAACGGAAGGTTTTAACCTTGCTGCACGGGATCAGTGCTTGTTAACTAGAAATTATCAAGCACACATATTAAAATATGGTGTTAGCCCAAAATGCAGGATCTGTGATAATTACCCAGAAACAATTGATCATCTTGTATCAGGTTTCACGTTATTGGCACCCACTGAATATAAAACCCGCCATCACAGAGATGGCCAATATCTGCACTGACAAATCTGTCACTTCTACGGGAAGGAAACTGAAAGAAATTGGTATGAATACCACCCAGGCCCGGTTACGGAGATAGGACCTGTTACAATTTTATAGGAATACACAATACACACAGACAGAACAATCAAAACTAACAGCCAGACATTGTTATTAGAGACCACAAACAAAAAAAGTGCATCCTTATTGATATGGCAGTCCCTGTGGGCTGCAATGTATCTTTGAAGATCTTCAAAAAAACTATCAAAATACAAGTACCTTGAAATCAAAATCTCAAAAATGTGGCACATGGGAATATCAACAATCCTTGTTGTAGTTTTAGCCTCGGATTGGTTGGGAAAGATTCCTGTAGATTAATTGAAGGGATTCCTGGAAGCCCATGCCTTAAAGAAATACAAAAAATTGTTCTCACGAGTACAGCCCTCACCTTACGAAGAACTTTATCTATGTAAGATATTTCCTTTTTTTTCTTGTGTCAGTGGAAAATGTCATGATGCCATTTCTAACCTTAGGTCTCTGGGCGGGACCCGAAACGAAATGTGTACATACCAGAAATCAAAGGAATAATAATAATAATAATAATAATAATAATAATAATAATAATAATAATAATAATCATTCTGAAGATTGTAATGTATCTTTGAAGAGCTACAAAAAAAAACTATGAAAATACAAGGATCTTGAAGTGGAAATAAATAAGTGGCACATATGAGGACACAAGTTTCCGATAGACACATTGAAGGGATTCCTGGTAGCCCATACCTTAAAGAAATACAAAAGATTATACTCACGATTACAGCTCACGCATTACGAAGAGCTTTATCTATGAAAAATGTTCGTGATCTTCGGGATTTGGGGTTTTTTTCTTTACAAAATGATCAATGAAGTAATTTCTGAGTTTAGGTCTCTGGTTGGCACCCGAGAGGAAATATGTATACAACAGAAATCAAAATAAATAAATAAATTAATAATATATTCATTTGATGTGGGAGTTAAGCAAGCCCTCTTTCCTAATTACATCTCCCAAAAATATCAGCTGAGTCTTTCTGATTTGTTAGCAACAGTTTGTATTCTGTATCATTTATAAAAATTCCCCATTTGTCGCATTCTCTCTCCATGTTATTCTCAATATTTATCGTAAAACGACATCTCGGCTGCTTCAAGTATTTTCTTGCTTTCTGACGAATATATACGCTTAGATATTATATGGCATTCTAACATGTATTGAACCCTGCCGATGCATTCACGAGATACTAACAAGCCCAATTATCAAAGGTGCGCTATTATTCGGCAAGAAGCGTTCTGAATTTCAGAACCTGATTAAATGAGATGCTACCAAAGACTTTTGGAAATTTTAAGCGGGAAATGGCTTCCTCAAAAAATGAAGAAAAAATGATGGAAAACGAATTTTCTTTTTATTTCCTGGGGAAGTGTTTTCGAGAAATGTGTGAAATGCCTAGCAAGACACCGGATCAAACAGACAGATGAACCTGCCCAAATTCCTGGAACTTCTAGGTAGAACGCGGTGTGCGTGTGTGCTTGTGTGTGTGTGCGCGCGTGTGTGTGTGTGCGCGTGCGCGCGCGCGTGTATATGTGTGTTTTCTTTTATTTTAGTATATACTGTACGTGAACAATATTGAAATGAAGAAAACAGATCATAAACATGAAAGAGACTGAGAAAATATTTTAGATACTAATTGTACGTATCTGAATGACAAAATGGAAAGATCTGTATGTAACACGTTTCGTCTTTCAAATGAACTTCATCAGGCTAAAATAATGTTCTTATTGATGAGATTAAATTATTATATATATGTGTGTGTGTGTGTGTGTGTGTGTGTGTGTGTGTGTGTGTGTGTGTGTGTGTGTGTGTGTGTGAGAGAGGAGGTGAAAGGTTAAACAAAAACGTCGGTTATAATTATATATACAAGGAGAACGCTGAAGAATTAGGGATGCTAAGCTTTAAAATTAAACTTTTTAATTTCTAGCATCAGATCTGTTTACTCCAATAGCTCTCAACCATTTTACCCAGAGTCCACTTTTATTCATAATTTTTTGGTGATGAACTCCCATAACCATTTGATAAAAAAAAGGTTTACTTTATTTTTGACTAGCAGGAGAGCCCGGCGTTGCCCGGGGATGTAACAGTAAAAGATAGATCAAGTATCGACCATCATAAAGACTGAAAAATAAAATTGACAAAGATTATTGTTTAAGGTTGACGGACACGCATGTCTTAATTAGTTTTATTTTTGTTTTGTTTTTTACGAATTGGTCAAACCCAAACTCAAACAAAAACATTGTTTTCAATCATTATGAGTATACCGATTGCATAGAAAGTTATTATAAACAATTGTCTTGTAGATGGAATTTTTAAAGCATTCTGAATGTAAAAATAAAGTGTGCAAGACAATAAGAAACACTAGCTGCCAAAAAAAGTGAAGTTTTGTTGAAATCGGTTGAAAAATGTAGGAAATCCGATCCAATATATAAACGTACAGACACACACAATCTGCGTTTTATAATAAGTAAGATAAGATTATCTAACAAATCTTATTCATTCAGTAGCCTTTCTGCAATCTTTTACAATTTATGATTTCTACTTATTGAATACAGTAAAAAAAATTGCATATTTTACTTGTGGTGATTCATAATTAGAATTCTGGTTTGAATATATTTTCCACTCGTTGTTTCTAATACAAAAAATATTAACTTTATTTGGGTTAATTAATTACGAGGGCCGGCCAGGTGAAGTGGGGATGGGGAGGACGTCACTCTACCCCGGAGGCAAGTAATATTTGTTTACTTTTTGTGTACCGTTCTCTGGAAAAAAAAAAACGCTGAGTCACCGGAAGTTAACGGCATTCGGACGTTTGAGTAACCAGCAGTAACTTCCGGCCGGGTGCGATACCCTTACCCGTGATTTCAAATTGATATCGTGCAAAAACAATTGTGTTTTTCCAATTTTGGGCGCTGTTAGAACCACCGCAGGGTAATTTTACTTAGTCCTGTGAAGTTTTGTTGAAATCGGATGAAAAATGTAGGAAATCCGATCCAATATATAAACGTACAGACACACACACACACACACAATCTGCGTTTTATAATAAGTAAGACTAACAGTTAAGTTTAGTGATTTTATTATAGAAATAGTAAATGTATATGCTTTATTTTGAGGTAAGTCTAACTTAATGAAAGTAAACTTGTATTTAACAACTAAATTATATAGAACATTTACGTACGCTAGTACATATATAGACACTGACAGGGGGAAATATTAATACTGTTAATCCTTCTTTTAATCCTTATATAATCTATACATTAAATTAATTTTATTATTAATATTTTATTCTTTTAATATTTTATATTGATTATTTTATATGATTTTATATTAAATAATTTATATTAATATTTTATTTTATTAATATTTAAAATTAATATTATTATTTATTAATATATTAAATTAATTTATATAATAAATTATAATATTTATATAATTTTCCTTTATATATGTATAATCCTTCCTTTACATATCCTTTTCAGTTTTTTATTCAAGTTTTACACTCAAAACATCCGAACATATTAAAAAGGGACGCTGACTTCCATTGCTTGATCTTGTTTTCTACAAGTTTTAGAGTTGCTTTTCTATTCTTAGTATTTTAATATGGCGTAGATTACTACAGAAATTCCAATTCTCAATTCTAACAACCGTTCCAAAGTGAAAATGCTCTATGGATCACTAAAATAATTCCGTAGAACCCAATTTCCTATTTTTGTGTGGACCGCAAGTAAAGTTGCATGAATTTTCGTCTATATGGACCTCCCCAGAGTCTGTATGGACCCCGGTTGAGAACATCTGGTCTAGATGTACACATGAACCGACAATTTGCAAACATTTTTAGGTTTTTCCTTTCTTTTTATCGCTACTATTTGTAAATATCCTTTAAACGAACCTCTTCAGGTTTAGAATTCATAGTTGTTCTTCTCCTATACTGGTTGCCAACTAAGGCTATAGGGTCGAGTCTGTCTTGCTATTTACCCATACCTGGGGGGTGGGGAAGAGATGGATTCATACCTTTCCCAACGGTATATGCACGTAAATCAATGTAACGAACTCGACTGGAATGCGAACTCAGCTTTCCGATTTCTCAATCCGAGCTACTATACATCAACGCATTTCCATATATATATATATATATATATATATATATATATATATATATATATATATATATATATACATATATATATATATATATATATGAATGAGAGAAACATGATATATACTCATTATATCAGACAAATTTCCTCATCTTCTTTCACTAACAGTAACCAATTGCGTCTTAGTGACATTATTACCTTGCTTTGAGATGAAACGGTTAAGAAAAGTGTAACACGTTTCATTCGACTAAAGGACTTCATCCGACTAAAATAATCTTTATAATGATGGAATTATATACACGTAGATGGATGTAGAGAGCAGAAATATAAACAAAAATGTCGGTTATCAATACAGGGATTATCAAAAATACTTATTACGAATTTGTTCCTCACACCAAAACAAGAACAAAAGTCCATATAAACATATGTCCGCAAATCCTTCGTTTTTGAGTTATTAAGTTTAAAGCTTACGGTAGATGCTGTTAAATGTACAATCCCAAAATACTTTTTACAAGGTGAGAGTTCCAGGCACCAAAACAAGGTAAAAATTGCATATGACCCTATGTCCAAAATGTCATCCTTGTACCTCAACACATCAGATCATAACAAAATAAAATTGCTTCTACACACGCATGCACCCGTCGGAAAATTAACTGGTGGACCTTTTCAAATACGGTATCGAAGGTCCTTCCTCCAAAGTTTTTAAAAGTATTTTTGATACACCCTGTATACATCGGGAAGAAGTGCTGAAGATGAAAGAAAACTAATCTTTAAAATTTAATTTTCAATTACTAATCCGATGTGTCTAGACGAACAGATTAACTGACTTCATTCACTTCCTTAAAACTTTTGTTTGTTTATTGTTTGGTTTTTTGTTTTTTATTTGCTTGTTTGTTGTTATCCCTGTTGTTTTTTTTAATATCTCACAATGTGACAACAGTAAATATGTTAGGAAAGGTAAAATGTATGAATTTGAATGCAAATCTACCGAAGATGTTTAAAAATCAGTGCACTTTAGATGCATTTTCGTTTGACTAAATTGCCTTCTAATTTAATCAAAACAACATTGTGTTCAAGTTCATGCCACTTTTCAGTTCTTCTTCTATGCGACGTGTCCCTACACGGCATTGGTGATCATAGCTCTCCACAATTTCTTGTATTTTGTAACTTTTGTGTTTCGTTTTTGCTCCAAAACCTTGTGCCACCATCCATTCACTCAAGCCCACCAGGTTATGCGTTGCTTTCAATCTGTCCTGCGAGTAACAAATATTCCAAGCCCTCTTTCCTCATAATGTGTCCTAGAAATTTCAACTCTCTCTTCCTGATGTCAAGTATAATTGTCCTTTTTGTTACCATTTTCTCTAAAACTCCGTCTTTATTCATACGTTCAGTCCATGGTATTCTCAGCATCCTTCTGTCGAAACACATTTCAGTTGCTTCTAGTTTCTTCGTCATCTATGAAGAGATTGTCCAGAATTCACTTCCATATAGGATGACTGATATTGCATAATACTTCAGTACTTCTTTTCTTTGTTTCTAACGAATTTGTTTCTGTTTCTTAATACTTTGCTTAGCTTTTGGAAGGCATCTTTCGCTGTTTCAACTGCCTTCGTATTTCAGTATTGCACTTACCGTCATCTGTTAAAATACTTCAAAGATATATAAATTATTGTACATGTTTTATTTTGGTATCCCAAGTTTGTAATTTTCATGTCTGGCTGTTCATTTTGCAAATAACTGTCTTCTTGCAATTGATACTTTGTTTGTTTTTTTGTTCCGTTTTTTTTTTTGTGGAGAGGGGGTTCGTCCAAAGAAAAGTACAGCGCTCTCGGAAGATTCGTAATATTCCCATCAGCTTGCGAGATAAAAACATTAACGACTGAACCACAATGAAGACGAGATTGATAATTTCATTTTTCTTTTTATCTAACCTACTTAAGCAAGAGTAATGAATAGCAGCTCGGATTGAGGAATCGGAGAGCCGAGTTCGAATTCAAGTCAAATCCATTACATTCACTGGCGTGCTAATACTCTTGGTAAAGGTATGATTCCTCTAATCCTCTCCCCCGCGGGACAGACCGGGTTCTATAGCCTTGGATGGCAACTGAGGTCTACCGCAAAAAGAAATGGCAACCTACTGCGGGAAAAAAATCTGCCTCGTCAGTCATATATTGAAAGATACATGATCGCTTAAGAGTGTATCACGCATAGCACATAAATGACTGACTTAAGCAATGTATTTAATGAACAAATGGCAGCTAATCAGAAATACTAAATACATTGTAGAACATAGCGAAAAATACAAATCTTGGAAATTGAAAAAAAAATTTATGTGGTGGGTCATTACAAACCCAAAGGTAAACTTTAAAATTTCTCGTGGTCATCGTCTTTTTGGGCGAAAATTGCACTTTTGATTTGATTTCGCATAATCCTGCAATCAGGCCTAGAAGATCATATATCTTTGAAACTAAACAACGTAGAGATAAATAAGTGTATTTTCCATGCAAGCATAAATCACAAAATTAGAAAAACATAATTATTTTCAAGATGAAAGCATATCCAGACTCTATTCCAAGACAAACATTGATAATTCCCCATTGTCCTTTTTGCGGAGTCTGCCATATAAATTGATAGAACTCGAAGGAATAATGTCTCATTTGATTTATTAAGGCAGGCGCTGCTCATTCTTCACTTCACTTTCCACTCTCGATAGAGCCCCAAAGCGTCTTCGCGTCCTCGTAGGCGATAAAATGTTTTCCATTCTGCAACATCTTTCAAACAAGCGATACGTCGCAAGCCTCTCACTGCTCTATCGCTATGTCCATGGTGAGTGTTCTTATAAACTACACAGTCCTAACCTTCACGGCTAAGACCCGCCATGCCACACATATTTCATCGAACCACCCTCCTTCTCTTCGTATTCTCCTGGTGAGATGTTAGTCCCACTCGGTAGCTTCTTCCCACGAACCGCTGCCTTGTGGAACTGACTCCCAAGAGGCCACATCCCCGATCACTACAATCTTAGCCTGCTCAAGTCTAGGGTTTACCGCTATCTTCCACGTATATTCGCATAAGCTGTACCTCTTACTATGTAACTCTACCACGAGAGGCTCCAGGGCTTACTACAGGGTGAACACGACTTTAAATAAATAAAAAAATTCAGCGTCATTTTACATTCCCTGTGAACAAATTTCGCATAACCAAAGGAAAAAAGAAAATCAAATGCAAGTGAACAATTTCTGTCATCCAATGATCAAATAGAATTGTGTGTCGGTGTGCGTGTGTGTATCTGTGTCTCTGTGCGTGTGTGTGTCTGCCAGTCCTTGTATGTATGTCTGTGTGTATCACCTTGAACGATTAACTCGATTAGTCGTAATGATTAGTAAGGTAGTTTTTAGAAATCGCTAGTAGGTAGCGAGTTCGATGCACACTTGCCTTTCTCTCGACTAAGCTATGTTTAGGAAATATAGGATTACTTTTCAGATTTGTTGTCATGTCGGCATGTATTTTATATTTTGGGAGTTATAATTATAGTGGGGAAATACATTCCTCTGCCTCACACACACACACACACATATATATTACATTGCATCTAGACATATGTTTTTCCTGTTAATATTTCGGTCCCTCACGTGGTACGACGTCATATCACCGCCTCACGGTTTTATGACCTGTGTCTGCTGTTCCGCGACCGTTATCGTCGCATGGCAATCTTCTATGTCAACATAATTGAATATCATCTTTGATGATGAATATCTTTGTTTACATGTCCATATAACCACTCTGACGGTGGCTCATGTGAGCCGAAAGCTTAAATCAAGGAACAGCCTAATAAAAAATATCCAAATGTTAGACAAGTTTTGTCTTTATTTTCACCCGAAATTAAAGCAAACATACGAAGTTTAGAACGGCTCATAATCAAACATAATAGACATTCATTGATATGTTATATTTAACAATTTATATTTAAATCTCTCTCTCTCTCTCTCTCTCTCTCTCTCTCTCTCTCTCGATATATATATATATATATATATATATATATATATATATATATATATAAAATTTGTGTATTTAGGCAGCAATCCTTCTTTCATGCACATTTCATTGAAAACGACAGACAAGGTGCTTTTATTTAGTTTTTTTATACATTTCTCATGCGATCTAATATTTTTTTTTTTTCTTTTCGGATGATAAATTATATAAAAAATGTCTGAATGTTCATTTTATCCGAGCGCTTTCGGCTATACATTTAGCCATTTTCAAGGATTATATTTTAACTGTTAAAATAAGAATTAGTTTGTTGCATGTATGTTTTATTAAATGTTTACATTTTTCAAAACACGGTCAAGATATTATGTCCATGTTCAAAGTTAATATTATTAAGTGTTGGTTTGTTTGCTTTTATTAATAAGGCTTCCATTATATTTAGCCATGTTTTGCATGTAGATGATGCTATTAAATGACTGTTGTCAACAAGTATGTTACGAATAGTGTGCATTAGGTCTCCATGCATATTTAAATGAGATCTAATTGAGCTATTGTCAGAAAGGTGTAGAGTGAGTCTGCGTGTCAAACATGTTGTAGTGTGGCCTATATAATTATTTACGAATTTTGATTGATATATATATTATTCGAACGGCTCTCCGATTCCTCAATCCGAGCTGCTATCCATTACTCCACTCGCCTCCCATATATATATATATATATATATATATATATATATATATATATATATATATATATATATATAATCAGTTACGTTGCTCTGGTCTGAGGTGGGCTGAACATATGACCCGAAAGTATGACAATAGACTCCACGAAAGAATTTTCTATGTAGAGCTGATCTGTGGTAAGCGTCCACATTATAAGCTGAGAAAGCGATAAAAAGATTGCATGCATTGAATGCAGTTATTAGAACTAAATTCGTCAGATTTCAGTTATTTCATTTTTAACCGATCGTATTTTACGGCTTATCAACACTTTATAGATTATTTAAAGCTAGAAAATATTTTTACATTGTAAGAATTTTTTGGAAATAATAATTATTTAGTGATACAAGTCTTACTAATTAACCCATAGCTGGAGGGAGAAGAGATGGATTCATACATATCTCAAGAGTATTTGCGTGTAAGTGAATAGAACGAACCCAACAGAAATTGGAACACAGCTCTCTAATTAATTCCGAGCCATTATCCATTACATTACCCGAACATCCAAGCTTACAGCACCTGGTATTCCCAACTCATCTAGTTACTGGCCATGCTCGACGTTGCTTAACTTCGGTTAAACTAATCGGTGTAACAGCGTCTTGTTTCCGAGAAAATTGAAAATGTTCAAATGACTTGAACAAGGCACCAAAATATCAGAAGGGACGCCAGAAAAATGAAGAACATTTCTGAACCAGAATTTGCTTCAAGACACCAGACCTCTCTATCTCTCTCTCTATCTCTCTCTCTCTCTTTCTCTCTCTTTCTCTCGCTATCCATCTACCTATCTATCGCTCTCTCACATTCACTCTTGCTCGTTCTCACTCTCTCTTCATCTATCTCAGCTCTCACTCTCTTTCTTTCGCTCTCTCTCAATCTCTCTCTTACTCTCACTCTCCCACTCTCTCTCTCTCTACATATCTGTCTAACTCTATATCCCTTTCTTTCTCTTTCTCAATCTCTCTCTCTCTCTCTACATATCTATCTAACTCTATCACACTTTCTCTCTCTCTCTCTCTCTCCCTCTCTCAATCTCTCTCTATTTGTTTAGTTATCTCTATCCCTATTTCTCTTTTTCTCTGTATTTGTGTGCATGAATATTTCCTTCAATTTCAAACCCTCCCCGAAATGGGATATTATTTTTCCAATAATATTTAATACGATTTTGTTGTAGCATACCTACGGACAATAATAATAATTCACATAAATACAGTAGTAACTATTGTATGTTGGTCTACACTCGGAGATTCGTATCCAGCTGTGCTTGTCAAACTCTGTGTCTCCGGGCAGAGAGGATCCCCAGACGAGGCTGTCGAAGGGCAGTCTCTCGTCTCAGGATACAGATGCCCGACCACGTTTTATACGGGGTCTACGGGAAATTTTTGGCCGAGCCTACGGGCTCGGATACCCCACATTAAATTCGGCCTTGTGCCACATCTGACCGCGTGGGGTGTTTGGTAGAGATCCTGCAGTTGGAGATTCATTGCGGAATTCACTTGACTCACTTCTAACAGTTGACTAATTGATGTGGGTGCCAAAGTTAGGCCCACAGAAGTAAAACACGGAACACGGATTAGATGTAAGAAAGATATATTAACAACAGGTTACAGAGATAGTGTAAGTGGAGCTTATTATATGTTAGTGTCCAACACTGGTAGTCGTACGAGACTCTCTGTGTCACTCTCCGTCACTCTCTATCACTCTCTCCTGTAGAGTGCTATGTCGCCTACTTAATATAGGCCTGGAAGATTCTATTGTGTAGGTAGTTTCCGGTCTCACAATACTAATTCTTCTACGCGCCTCTGACGAATCTGATATGTGTTGTTCTTGTTCTAAGTATTATTGTTCATTACCAACCTTCGTGTGACTATTCTATTCAGAAAACTTCCCTAGATTACAACAGCTTTGTTCCGCTTTATTAAACATGTTCCCGAGTGGTGGAGGGGATGTTTATTTGAACCGGTACACATTTTTAAGAGTTCAAAATTGCCACCCGCATTACTACTCTAGACGGCACCTGCAGTAAGTCCAAAACGGCACCTTGAATTATAAAAATATTTGCGCAAAAGAGTTTAAATGAGAGAAAATAATTGGTTCTGTTGATGGTCTTCGTCAATGTTTTTTGTTCACAATTCATGATCATTACAACGGATGATCACTCTGCTATAAAAAAAAGCTTTTTCGATTATCATCTTCATCGTCGTCAACGATGTATAAGCCGCTGATCATCGTAGACCAAGGGATTATATAAGACCTCCGATTCTACAAAGAAACTCGAGTTTCTCTCTTACACACCCACCCTCACTCACTCTCTCTCTCTCATTCTCTCTCTCTCCATCTATCTATCTATCTATCTCACTTACTCTCTCTAAATCTGAGTATTAATCTATCTCTTATCTTCATACTTTAAGATGTCCTCGGTCTCATCTCACCACTAAAGATATGGATACTAATTTATCTGGGGACAAGTAACCATTCAAAGCCAGTCTCCACAACGCAACATTTTAACAGACAGAACATATTTTCATCGTAAGAAGCGATGATTCATACGTCAAAAGTCATTTTTATGGATATTGTTTTAGTATATATCAGAAAATTGTATCAATTTTCTTTTAATTCACTTGATTATACCTACATTGTATCAATTATTTTAATTTCACTTATTCGTGATTGATAACAAAATTCAGTTTAATTTTGGTAAAATAAAGGTCTTCGTCGTACAACTGCATTTTGTTGTTGATAGATGTTCGCGTGAAAAACGCACAATACTTAGTCATTATAATTATATAAGAGATACGATATACAGTCATTAACTAAAGTTTAAGAGCAATTTTAATATATTAAAGTTAAGAAGATAACAGAGTAACAAGTAATTTCTGAGAGACTGGCTCAATTTTACTCACAAATTTATACATGACGATGTTCTGTCTTCATTTCAAGCGAAACAGACCAGTGGTGAATATTTTGTATGATCTTATTTGCTTTTGATTATTGTTTTGATACGGAGGGGCGTACTGAGAAGCAGGCTGTCACATTAATCAACTGTTTCACAACAACCTACTTTTACGATAATTTCACGTTCAGAACGGCCTACATCCCATATAACCACAATTTGGGTGCTTCGTGTAGAGGTGAAAGCGAAGATTTTTTTTTTTTTTGTCCTTATTCTCAGCTTAATTAACTGAACAAATACTAACACAATGCCTACTAATTTAGCAATAACAGTTTTTGATCATAAATCATGTGTCAGTAATGGTTGGTGATGCAATCTCATATGATACAAAGTAATACAAAAAGAAAAAACGAAAATAATCATGCAGCAGCTAAGTGGTCTTAAAATTTTACTAATGAATGTATGATATAATAATGTTATTCAGGGTGCGGCAGAAATACCTTCCACATAATAGTAGAGATTTACTTGACCCCCCCCCCCCACTGAGTCAGGTTGTGACACAAGGTCAGTTTTTAACGTGGGGTCCCGAGTGTTTTCACTGAGGCCGCTGGTCTATGCTGGTCTTAGCTGGTCATAGCTTGTCCAAGTTGGTCAGAGCTGGTCTAATCTTGTCATAGCTGGTCCAAGCTGGTCAAAACAGGTCCGAGCTAGCAGAAGCCGTGATACCATCAGCACAGGGACGGAGCCAGTATCTTCCACATACTAGTAAAACATTAGGTCGGTGAAGACCACATTGCCATTAATGTCTTACAGTTGTGTGGAAGATATTTTCTGAGCAGTATATATAGACATTATTTCTCCCCCAACCTGTATAATATATTATAATATATTTGAGTAGTCATCCACATACAATCCTGTTTCGCTGTATCACAGCTCATTAGTGTGGCTAGACAGCCGATTGCTTCAAGCCGGGATCGAAACTCGACCGATTTGGCATCAATCAGAGATTCTACCCCTAAGCTATCGGCACACGTGAAAAGGAAATTTTAATGTATTATATACGTGATGTATACATAGTATATTTAAGTATCTATATTTTAATAGATTTAATAAGTATTAGATAATTTAATAAGTATCTATATTAAGTACTATATTTAAGTATTACATTACACTTATAATAATAAATCTATAATTATGTAATATATATTATTTCATATGATATAACTACAATAGATGCGATATATAGATACGATAATGCGATTGTACTCTGATAGCACATTGACATGATTATGTGAATAACGCATAGGTAAGGCAGATATTCGCGTGAACTTTACGTGTTAACAACGTATAAATCACCTGACCTTACCTACATTTTATCAACTTATTTAACTGGGCTGACTGGTGACTGATAAAAATTAGTTGCATTTGGCTGTCTACTGTAAAATAAACGACTTTGTAGTACCACTTCTTTTTACTGTTTACGGATTTACGCTTGAACTTAAGATTCCTTTTGACGATGATTGTCTTTACTTTTAGAATCTACCTTTTCTGTTTTAAATATGGAAATACAATTCGCAAAATTGTTAACAGAGCACTAAGCATAAAAGTACATAACGTTAGATAATTCTACTGGCGGGAAGTGAAATTAATGACTTCATATTGATTGATTCATTTTCTACGGCTTATCAACCCTTTTCAGGTTATTTAAAGTCATACATTTCCTGCGACGTTGTCTATTCCACGGTTCAAAATTCAGTTACAGCTGATTAAAGACGAAACGTTGCCCGTCCTGGGTAAGACGATAAACTACATCTGACAACAAGGCCTCTGCTCAAGAGATTTTGAGGAGCGTGGAACCATCTCTTAATTGCTGGTCTTCCCTGGTGTGCCCTGACCTAGGATGGTAGCTCCCGTTAGGGTCCTAGCTATAGGCAAATAGTTAACCCCCAAACTGGGGCCAAAACACTATGAAAGTGTAAAAATAGATTTTAATACCAGAAATTTTTGAAAAAAAAACAGCGATATATTTTTGAAGAAAAAATGTTACCAGAAATGTATTTTTGAAAAAAAAAATATTACCAGCAATAAAAATTGTCGGCATTAAATAACCCATTAGGGTTGATATGCCGTAAACCAAACCAACCCAAACCAAACGTTACTCAACTACTTGCATGACAAATGTTCTGATTATATATATTCCCTTATTCAACAGGTTCAGACCTTTACAGCTAAGACGCGCCATGCCTTGTACACTGAGATGAACTCTCCTCATTTCCTTCGTATTCCATTAGTAAGGAGGAAGTTCCACTCGGACAGCTTCTTCCTAAGAATCACTAGTTTGTGGAATAGACTCACAAGGGTACGCTTTGCCAACTTTTACCGACCACATTTTTAACCACTTCAAGCCTGGGGTTAACCGTTATTTTTCCCACATATCTTATTAAACTATATTGACCTTCTACCTGGGGTTCCTTTTGGGCCATTTCTTGGGTGAATATTAGTAAAAAGAAAGATCAGTTTGTGATTTACATTGGTCATCATCAGTTTCTTCTTCTTCTTCTTCTTCTTGCCTTGTCCCTTCAGGTCACCATGGCTCTTCAATTTCCTGTCTGTTGTAGCTGTTTCCTCCGTCTATCTTGATTTAATATGTCCTGTGAGTATCAAATACTCTAAAATCTCGTCTTTGTTCACAGATTCGGTCCATGGCATTCTCAGCATCTTTTGTACAACCCCATTTCGATTGCTACAAGTCTCTTCTTCATCTATGACAAGATTTTCCAACATTAACTACCATTTAGGAGAAATTATATTATGTAACAGTTCAGTACTGTTTTCTTTGAATCTAACAAAAAATTACCGTTCCTTAATACTTTGCTTAGCTTTTGAAAGGCAATTTCCGCTATCCCAATAGGTCTTCGGATTTCTGTGCCTTCTTGCAATTGTTTAGTCCTTTTTTTCTCGCTTTCTTTCACTACCTTATCTAGGAGTTCCCGGGGTTCTTTTCTGTGTCTGCTATCAATACTGTGTCATGTGCATATCCTATATTTTAGGATAGTGACCACTAATAACAAATCCTGATAGGAATTCAAATGGTAATGGTAATATTAGTCGTTTCCTTATAAGGAAACATTCAACATTCATTGACCGAACAGTCGATGCTACTCAAGTTATACTTTTCTTCAATCCTTGACCAATGGTCTGGGATCAAAGTGTAGTATCTGTTCTCATCTTTAATGATAATATTAGCCCTATTCTTATAAGAAAAATTCGACATTCCTTGACTGAGCAGCTAGTACTATTGACAGTTGAAATTTATAAAATCTTTTTTATTAAAACATTTTTTTTCAGGAAAATAAATTTCTCAAGTCCACTAATGCTCTTCCCAGGATTTTCTTCATAACCTTTTTGTCTGAAGTAGTGTGAAACATCAACATGTTGATTGTGTCATTATTTTCTTTTCGAGTTACATGTGCTATCCATTTTAATTGTTGCCGCTGTTGGTAGTCCTCAAGTGATGTAGTTTCTGTTATTTGGTATACTTCTTTACGATTCTTTAACGCCAGTTCAAGAGGTTTGAGGAAGAATGATCCTTGCTAAGACATTCATGCTTCATCCGCTCGAAGCTGTTCCTAACCTGTTTTGAGAAAGCAGCTCTATATAGCTGACAGTTTAGATATTTCTAATGGAAGTCTCGATTTGATAAGACTAAGAAAATGTGTCGATTTTTAAGTATCTGGGAAATGTTCTGATGGAGGACGGTAGGTGCGACGCTGAGATCCGAAGACGAACTGAGCTGGCCAAGGATGCTGTCCAGAAGCTGGACAGAGTACTGCGGAACAGGAAGATTTCTATGGTGACAAAGGAAAAATTACTGAACTGCTACGTGACATCTGTCCTCCTATACGGCAGCAAATGATGAAAAGTATCCTCAAGGATGAAGAAGAGACTCGAGGCGACGGAGATGTGGTTCTACAGAAGGATGCTGAGGATATCATGGACCAAGCATGTGAGCAACAATGAGGTCTTGGAGAGGATACAAACAAGGAGGAAGCTTATATTTAACATAAGGAAGAGGCAAATGAAATTTCTGGGACACGTGATGAGAAAGGAAGACCTGGAGAATCTGAAACTCACAGGCCGAATAGAGGAGAAAAGAGATGAGGAAAGCAGCGCATGATATACGTGGCGGGATTGGGCAAGTGGATGTCGAGGCGTCGTCTGGGGGAGTTGGCAGAAAAACCTGTTGAGAACCAGAAGGGATAGGGGGAGGCGGATGGCCATGATCGCCTACGTCCTGAAAGGATATGGCACATAAAAAGAAAAGAAAATTATGAATTCAATTCATGGTTCGGATAGTGGTGAGTAGCTGATCATTGCTAAAAAAGGCAAAAAACGATACATCCCTGGGCAGGAACAAGGGAATGAGAACAACCTACACCAGTTTGTAGTTATCAAGGAAGCAAGTAAACTATAAGAAAAACAGCTAAAACGTCAAACTGACCTACAGTCCTAATCACTCTGATAGAATCTTGAAAGTACGGATATCAGTTACCGCCTACTCGTCTTTATAAGATCTACAAAACAACTTACACTTTTGTGATAAGACCTTTGGAGATGTGTTTGATAATATGAAAGGAATATCTACTTTATTAGGCGTAGTTTGTCATATGCTATTGTAGATATATAAAGGTTTTTGTAAGAGATAGATAGATAGATAGATAGATAGATAGATAGATAGATAGATAAGAAAAAACAAAGATAGACGACAGAAATAAAATTAGACAGATATATAAGAAAAAACAAAGGTAGACGATAGAAAGAAAATTAGATAGAAAGATAGATAGATAGATAGATAGATAGATAGATAGATATATAGATAGATAGATAGATAGATAAGAAAAAACAAAGATAAGAAAAAACAAAGACGATAGAAAGAGATTAGGTTGGTGCAAAAATAATGACGTAATGATGTCGTTTTTTGACGTATTTTCTAACGTCAAAAAACGATATTCTTACGTCCTTATTTTTGCACCAACCTAATAGATAGATAAATAGATAGATAGATAGATAGATAGATAGATAGATAGATAAGAAAAAACAAAGATAGATAAGAAAAAACAAAGACGATAGAAAGAGAATTAGATAGATAGATAGATAGATAGATAGATAGATAGATAGATAGATAGATAGATTTTTTTTTTTAATCATTTGATCCCAAGCAAGGCCGGAATACCACTAGGGGTCTAAAGAGAGTGAAAAGACTGGATATAGCGGCAATGAAAAAAAGATAAAAAATTTAAGAATTTATGAAGACAGAAGATGGAAATTGTTGTTGCATTTGAATTTTGGAAGATTGTAGTTTTCAGGAAAGCAAGTAAACGAAATGGAGTTCCACTGGCGGGAAGTGCGAGAAGAGAATCTTTTGGAGTAGAAGTGGCGGTTGCATTTAACTATTTCAACAGTAAACGGGTGGGACCTAGATGCCAAACTAATAGCACGCTTAAATTCATGTAATGGTAGCACCAAGGAAAAAAGCTAGCCAGAGCAGTTGCCATGAAAATATTTGTAGAAAAGACAGAGGGAAGCCACGCAATGTCGATGAGAAAGTGACTCAATTCAAGGTACCAGGTCAGGATCGATTACATTACAAAACCTTTTTTGGGTATTGTCCAGACCTCCGAGATGAATAGCAGGAGCAGCAGAACAGATATTGCAGCAATATTCAATGCACGGACGAATGGTAGATTTGTAAATATGCAAAATGGACTCTGACGCGTAACCTTTTCTGGCACGATACATTCGCCCAACTTTCCTTGCAGTAGATGCAGCTATTGATTCCATGCAGTCGTTCCACTTCAAGTCAGTTGACAACGTGAGGCTAAGATGGCGCAGTGTGTTGCTCTTCATGAGAGTCAGCCATATATATATATGTGTGTGTGTGTGTGTGTGTGTGTGTGTGTGTGTGTGTGTGTGTTGAAGTCAACACCATGCGGCAACTCCCTGTTTCATGCTTAAACATAATTAGGCCTGAAGATTGCGTTTAAGCATGAAACAGACTGTCGCCGCTGCGTAGTGACCTCAATATCCACTTTCATATTTATATACGCTCTATCCCTGCTATTGAGCACGATAACCCATAAATATACCATACATTAAAACTATATTTTTTAATATATATATATATATATATATATATATATATATATATAATTATTTATTTAAAAATATGATTCCAACACGCTACATAAGAGGTCTCATGTTTCAAAACAAGAGCCGAAAGCTTCAATATAATTATTTGAATTAAATTGAGTTAAAGTAAGCTCTGTTCCATCTTCAAGCGAAATTTTCTTTGGAATCAAAATTCCCAAAAAAATTTCACTTGAAGATCATGGAGCAAGATGAGTATATATATATATATATATATATATATATATATATATATATATATATCCAAGTACAGGATTGGTGTATACGGAATAAATTCCAATAATCAACAAATACAATTCTTAAAAGAGTGCTCAATACAGAGTAGAGCAAATATAATTATTTATTCGAAAATTATAACATAAATATGTTATAAAATCACTACCAAAAATAGCCATTTTGTTTCAACAATTCTGAGGTCTTATAAAACAGCAAAAGTGTTGAAACAAAATGGTAGTGATTTTACAACATATTATGTTATAATTTTTGATAAATAATTATATATATATATATATATATATATATATATATATATATATATATATATATATATATATACTCATCTTGCTCCATGATCGCTTGCGTTCCATATTGTTGTAAAGTATCCACTTTTAATATCTCGTAAAAATCTACTTCAGAGACAGAATGGTTTGCAGCACCTGTTTTGGAGATTTTCAATATTTTATAGTGTTTCTTATTTACAAGTAATGTCTTGATTTGATTACTATTAAACTTGATGTTTATACCTTATCAATATTGATTGTTCAGAGAGAAATGTCCAACACAAAACATTACAAAATACTTTTTGACATTACTTATACTATTTTCATCGTTTGGGCTATTGTTCTCATCTTTGTTGCCATATTCACGACGTTTCAGCTATTGCACGCCCCGGCTTTCTTCAGATGATTGTAATTTTCGAATCAAACCCTTTATTTCATTCACTGGATTAGATTGTTCTAGTTCCACGTGCCATGTCTCTTCCTGATCTCAGTATCAGTTATTTCCCTTTAACTCAGCCCTCTAAGTTTTTGTTCACCTCTGCTCTGGCTAGGTATTGATCTCACAGCTGTTTGGGTCAAGTCACTGGAATACTTCAACCAACGCTTTTATTCACCGGGCCATGTGGACCGACCGAAACTTCATGAATATAGCAGACGAGGACAACAGTCCGATCAATGTAAATAGTGTAAATGATTACAATACTTCAACTCAGAAATTGTTGTGGCCTTATTAGGGCCAGAAATAAAGACAAAAAGAGAGGAATTAAGCAAATATATCAACAGAAACATTTAATACAAACATATATATACAAACGAGAGTGTTACAGCCAGAATGTTCGGTCCGACTGTCAGAGCTGATTGCTGGACACTTCCCTCTCTAAAAGGCAGTACCTGCTCCTATTTATAGCTGGGATAGTCCATGCGTGCAAGGGTAAATTATCATAACAGAAATATAGACATGTTCAAACAATCACAGTGCCTACTTCTGAAACTATTTTTTTCTTTTTGCAATTTTAATTGTTCACTTTATTCAAATTATAACAACGTAATATTTACCCATTTTCGTATGTTAAATGTTTAAATCAATACAGAAAAATGCGTCAGTTTTAACAAAGAAAATATACGCTGACATGACAGTCAAAGGTGATTTTTTTTTTAATGCAGTTAGACCTAAACACCCCTATAACAAAAACAAAATGAGTTCTGGGGCCAAACTGACAGGGTGTGTGTTCGAGTCCAAGCAAAAGGCCATATCTTGGAATATTGATTTCCAGTGATTTCGTGTAACATATTCAATTGATGAATTTGTGCAACATATTTTTTTCTTTATTTGAAAACACCTCAAATAGTCTTGTACTGTAAGGCGTACTTAGTAAATATTGTGAGTTATTTAGGCTACGGATATGATTGCATGCTGGTACAACAGAAAACGATAAATTTTGGCGAGAAACCATCATTCGATCAATAAAAAAAAGATGCAGTAGTGGAGTGATTAGCAGGTCAGGAAACGTGCACTACTTGATTGTGCGTTCATAGCTCTTATGGCAGTAGGAATATCAACTGCAAATGATTCTGGGGTCACCAGGTACAAAAACTGCACTGGATGAGTACAAATGCACATAGACAGATAGATTACTGACCCAGCTACAAGTGATAGATAGATTACTAGCACAGCTACAAGTGATAGATAGATAGATAGATAGATAGATAGATAGATAGATAGATAGATAGATAGATAGATAGATAGATAAATTACTAGCACAGCTACAAGTGATAGATAGATAGATAGATAGATAGATAGATAGATAGATAGATAGATAGATAGATAGATACTGACCCAGTTGCTAATGATAGATACATAGAGCGGGAGAGAAAGAGTCAGAGAGATTAATGACCCAGCTACGATAGATAGATAGATAGATAGATAGATAGATAGATAGATAGATAGATAGATAGATAGATAGATAGATAGATCAGGAGAGAGAGAGGGGGGCAGCGAGGTTAATGACCCAGCTACAATAGATAGATAGATAGATAGATAGAGAGAGAGAGAGAGAGAGAGAGTCGTAGAGATTAATGACCCAGCTACAATAGATAGATAGATAGATAGATAGATAGATAGATAGATAGATAGATAGATAGATAGATATGAATTGAGATAGATAGATAGATAGATAGATGCCTGCCTGCCTGCCTTCTTTCATAACAGCATCTAAGTGTAAATCAACAGTAGAGGAGGCGTTCACATTTTTACTTTTGTAGACGCCCGCAGTTTCTTTATCGACTTTTTTTTCCTCATAAAATTCTTCCTTAATCCGTATCTTTGTCTTTTATTTATATCGTTCACCTCCTCAACTCTTGACTCTTGCCTTAATGAAGGAAGAGACAAAAAGAATAAATAATAAGAGCAAGAGCCAAAAAAAAAATATACAAAGAGACATTTCACTTTCAGGTATCGAAGAACTCAATTGGCGTGTGACTCACCTCCGTGGAAGTCACGTGGAGGATGCTATTTACCGCGAGAAGACTTGAGATGTTAGCGTTCTTGTACTGCTGCTGTTGCTGTTGCTGCTATGTCGTTACTTAGAAATCTTGCGAGCTGAGATTGTCCGCGAAGTGATATGACATTGTTCGAATCTTGTAAAAGGCTACACTTTCTACTCCTCCCTATTTTCCTTCTGATTTTCTTTCTTTCTTTTACCTATCCCCAACAGCTAAGTCTTCTTTTTCCTTTCCGTCTTCGATTTTTTTCTTTCCTCTTCCTTTCCCTCTTTTCTTTCCTCTTCCTTTCATTCTTTTCTTATCTTTATCCCTATCTCTTCTTCTTCTCGGTTAGTTTAGTATGGCACAAGGCCATAGAAGAGAAACGTGAGAAAAGATGATGCTTGTTTTCTATTTTTTTCAAATAAGGTTCACTCTGTATAAGGCGCGAGAGAGCCACTCAATGTAGAGTATTACCTTAATGGGTCGTTAATATGAATAGGAGGAACATATAGTAATCGGGGAAACATCCTTTTGGGAGTTTATTCCACAGGACAGTGGTTCGCAGGAAGAAGATGTTTGAATTTTTTCAAGTGGGCAGGCCCTGCCTACTTTGATAAGTAAAAGAGACAGGACACTTTCTTCTTTTGACGTCTTCATTATTTTCTTCGTTTCCTTACAATAATTACGAAACTTAACTTTGGCACACGACGAATTCGAGTGTGTTGTGCCAATTAAGTAAGTAGGTAGTGTGCTTGCATCGAATATTCAGTATTCGAAATCCTATTTTTAGCTGGATTTAATTTCTGGTCAATACGTAACTATTTCAGCCAGAAGGCCCACTGCAATTAACAGGTGGTTAGTTTCATTTGGGATCAGACAAATGAAAATGGGCGCTAATCTAGAATGGAACTCATTACGCTTGTAGATATCTAGGGAGACTAGCTTGTTAAATTACTCCAGACCGACATATTCTCAATCTCCCACTATCTATCTATCTATCTATCTATCTATCTATCTATCTATCTATCCATTCATTATCTATCTTGAGTTTATTCATATCTCTCTATCTCTCTATCTCTATCTATCTGTCTATCCATCTATTTTCGGTCTATTCATTATCTATCTCGAGTCTATTCATTATCTATCTATCTATCTATCTATCTATCTATCTATCTATCTATCTATCTATCTATCTATCTATCTATCTCAGTCTGTTCATATATATCTATCTATCTTATCCTGATCATTATCTATCTATCTATCTATCTATCTATCTATCTATCTATCTATCCATTCATTATCTATCTTGAGTTTATTCATATCTCTCTATCTCTCTATCTCTATCTATCTGTCTATCCATCTATTTTCGGTCTATTCTTATCTCGAGTCTATTCATTATCTATCTATCTATCTATCTATCTCAGTCTGTTCATTATCTATCTATCTATCTATCTCAGTCTGTTCATTATCTATCTATTTATCGATCTATTATCTATCCATCTTGAGTCTATTCATCTCTCTATTTCTATCTGTCTGTCTATCTATTTTCGGTGTATTCATTATCTCTATCTATCTGTCTATCCATCTATTTTCGGTCTATTCATTATCTATCTCGAGTCTATTCATTATCTATCTATCTATCTATCTCAGTCTGTTCATTATCTATCTATCTATCTATCTCAGTCTGTTCATTATCTATCTATTTATCTATCTATTATCTATCCATCTTGAGTCTATTCATCTCTCTATTTCTATCTGTCTGTCTATCTATTTTCGGTGTATTCATTATCTCTATCTATCTGTCTATCCATCTATTTTCGGTCTATTCATTATCTATCTCGAGTCTATTCATTATCTATCTATCTATCTATCTATCTCAGTCTGTTCATTATCTATCTATCTATCTATCTCAGTCTGTTCATTATCTATCTATTTATCTATCTATTATCTATCCATCTTGAGTCTATTCATCTCTCTATTTCTATCTGTCTGTCTATCTATTTTCGGTGTATTCATTATCTATCTTGAGTCTATTCATTATCTATCCTGAGTCTATTCATTATTTATCTATCTATCTATCTATCTATTCATTATCTATCTTGGGTCTATTCATATCTATCTATCTATCTCTATCTATCTGTCTATCTATTTTCGGTATGTTCATTATCTATCTTGAGTCTATTCATATCTATCTATCTCTCTATCGCTATCTATCTGTCTATTTATTTTCGGTCTATTCATTATCTACTTTTTCATATCTATCTATGTATGTAATTAAATTTATATCTAAATTTGTTCATATCTATCTCCGTTTCTTTTTCTCTTTCTTTCCTCCTCTCTTGATATAGACAGTCCTACCACTTCCCCGAATCTCCAGTACCTCTTATCCAGACTCTAGCTTCTCTGTGATGATTATTATTATTGTTATTGTCGTTATTATTATTGTTATTATTGATTGGTTGGTTGGTTTCTTTAGTGGCATATCAACCCCTATGTATCATTTAATGCCGAAATCTTAATATTTTGTACGCAATTTCTTTTCTTTCTTTGATAATAATGATTTTGGTGATACAAGTCTTACTAATTAACCCATAGCTGTGGGGGAGAAGTGATGGATTCATATTTTTCCAAAAGTATTTACACGTAATTGAATATAACGAACCCACCAGGAAATTTAACTCGGCTCTCTGATTAACCACCACTCGCAAGCTTAGAGTACCTGGTATTCCCAAACGATCACCCATTTAGGAACTGACCAGGCTATAAGTTGCTTAACTTCCGTGATCGTACAGGGACTGTGCTTCAGCGTGATGTGATCGTAATTCCTATTATTATCAAGTTAGAGAGTAGCACGTCAACAAAGTGACGCTGAGCTACAAATAAACGAAATCTAGTATATCCACCATGATACCCAGTTTGATAACGGTATAGCAGGCACATGCATCACAGCCAAATATGCGTGATATGGTGACAGGTTTTGATAAAAATGCGTAACATTTCATTTGGAGCCCTGTTAGAAATACTTTCAGATCGCGTAACCAGGGTACACTCAGAAGGTTTCTAGTATCAAAATGTGAATCTCAAGTTGCTCTGGTTGTCAAATCCTTCAATTAAAAAAAAAATAGAACACTCTGAACACCCAGCCATAATGCTTCTCTCCTATTCCTAATCATGAACAGAGATTCACAGTGCGCCAGCCCGAGAGGACACGCCCAAATGGTTATAGTTGAGCAAGTGAAAAGCAAATTTGTTACTTCTGGACGGGATATTTACTGGAACCTGTTCTAATTCACCAAGACAAAACATGTAGAAGTCAATACCTCGAATCAGTTAAAGTCAGAAGCCATTAGATCCACGCCTAATGTAGCGTCAGGGCATTTATTAACATAAGTCGACACAAGGACTTCAGACGGACCAACACTTTCTTGAACATACGCGCAGATGATTTCAAATTGGCATGGTTCCTCAAGCTGGTCAAACAAGTCGCACAGTTTTAATGGCATTGATCTCAATGCGCCAATCGCAACTGGAATCACCTTGACATTCCTTTCTTGAATTCCAATCTTGCCATCTGAACTTTCTAATCAGAGTACTTTGTAATTTTCTTAATCACAGTGTTTGCTATATTTCTGTCATTTGGTACGGCAGCATCAATAATATGACAGTGATTAATGTCTTTATCTAGCATATTATTATTATTTTTATTATTATCATTATTTTTATAATTATTATTATTATTATTATTATTTGAGAGATCAGGATACTATCAGAGGGAAACTTGAGTATAAATATGCGAAACCCACTATAACTATTATGAAACTCAATTCATCAAAGCCAAATGAGTCAAACCCTGTTAAGCATCATGGTTATTATTATTATTATTATTATTATTATTATTATTATTATTATTATTTCCTTTGGTTTCTGGTGTATATTCTTTCCCGCCCAGAGACCTAAGGTCAGAAATGGCATCATGACATTTTCCTGAACAATTAAAAAAAAAAAACACATATTGTACATAGATAAAACCCTTCGTAAGGTAAGGTCTGTATTCGTGAGAACAATTTTTTTTTTGTATTTCTTTAAGGAATGGACTACCAGGAATCCCTTTAATGAGTCTATTGGAATCTTTTCCAATCAATCCGAGGGTTCCAACTACGACAGGGATTGTTGATGTTCTCATGAGTCCCAAGTTTTGAGATTTCGATTTTAGGGTCCATGTATTTTGATAGTTTATGATAGTTTATTAAATAATATTATTATTATTATTACGTTCGTGTGTTCACATACAAAGCCTGGTAGTAGTCGTTGAAGACGACTGACAGTAAGTTTTCTTCAAATTTCCATCATCCTGTTCAGTATCCACGCTGACCCCCAGCAGCACCTCGACCTGTGAGAACTCAGCCCTCCCTCGAATGTCTAAAAAAATGTAATCTCAATTTTATTGTATCTGACACGATTCCTAGTGCGTCTACTATATCTTTCTGTGTACTCTAGCAATGTCCTGGTAATTTTCCAATTTCTCACTCTCCTTCACATTCAGTCCAGGATCTGGTAGCTTATTTGCCCACTACAATTCTAATTCCCGATAATTACATCCAGATGTTTTGCTTTAAAAAATTGGTTGATCGAGATACAAATCTTTTTTTCTTTTCTTTTTTTTCAGAACAGCCTATTTTTTGCGCTGAAATAAGTTCTCTATGTGGGTGAATTCAAGTAGCTTATACGATTCATAGTTCATCATCATCATCATCACCATCATCATATTATTATTATTATTATTATTATTATTATTATTATAATCATCATTATCAACCCCATAACCGAGTGTGGCTGTAGGGTTGCTGTGGCGTTGAACACCTTCGTTGCGTGTCAATGCCTGAATCTCTGCAAATGATCTTCCAATCTAGTCAGTTGCCAGTCCATTTTGTCTTCTATATTCTTTTACCGAAGTTTGCAACTTGTATAGTGGCAGTAGAAAGATCATTTACTGTATATCTCGGTCTATTTTTTTGTATTCTTTCTAGTTAGATTCCGGTGGATTTCACTGGTAATCAGATAGCATCATTTCTCCTCAATACTCTTAAACTCTCTTTAGCATTCTAGTTTATTTTAGTAAAGCTGTTGCTCAGATAAATTCGATTTTTATTCGATCGCCTAGCTTTTCTACGTCTTTGCAAGATGTTCACACGAGTTGGAACAGGTGGGTTACGATAGAAATCAAATAACTGCAACTCATCTAAAAGCATCAGCATTCTTCTTTGTATTCTACCTGTTTTCAATAATACTACCTTGATACTTTTTCGGGTTTACTGTTTTGCGAAACTTTTTATTTATTTATTAAGCTATCTTGGGTAGTTCTAAGCACTCGAACAACGACGGGCATAAATATCACTTTCACGTTCCAAATTTCTTTTCATTCCTTTTGTAAAATCCAGATTTTCACTTGGTTTTACTTTCATTTCACTTGCTTTCAAATCACTTTCACTTTCACTTTCAACTAGAACAACGAACTCGATTACCAAGTTTTCTTCACTTCGTTTACTATAACTCGATCTAGTCTTCTGGTGTCCATTTAAATCTCAAAGCATCAGAGAATTTGATTATTTATTTCTCTGTTCACTGCTTCCGATGACGTCCAGGCGTATGATTGAAAGCAGTAAATCTCAAACCTTTAGACACAATTTACTCTCATTGAATCCAAACAGACGTTTTCTTGAACGAAAACAAGTAAATGTAAAACATTCTCCTTCTGTGGTCTTCAATCATTCTTTTAATAATAAAGCACAGCTGTGTATATATATATATATATATATATATATATATATATATATATATATATATATATATATATGAATGAATGATATAACGATATATAATTTTGTATAATTTTATATATCAACAAACAGCATTTAGAAAAATATGACAAACTAGAAAGGTTTTTTGTGACGCGTCTCAGCCCGATGAAATCCTAAAGAATATAACGCGTCACAAAATAACTTTCCAGTTTGTCATAGGCACACTGATGAGCTGTGATACAGTGAAACAGTCTGTCTGTGGATGACAATATATATGCTCCTGAAAAATTTATTTTGGTTGAGTTCTCTGGCTAGGAAGTGCGAGTTTGTAAACAGTCACTATTACGGTTAATAATGCAAAACTCTTCGGTAAAACGAATTGAGTTCTCTCAGTCACTGTGTGTTTATCTAAAAATGATTACGTTTAAATTCATCTTCATCCCTACCGTGCACCGACAGCTTACTGACGACAAAACAGCCGGGTTCCGATCCTAGCTAGAAGCAACCGGATGTCTAGCTACACTGATGAGCTGTGATACAGCGAAACAGTCTGTCTGTGGTGACAATATATATATATATATATATATATATATATATATATATATATATATGTTTATGTGTGTGTAATCCGACAGCATTTATTATTAGTCTAAACGTTATTTTAGTAGATGCACATGTTTGAGTAGACGTCCTGTTTTCGTTTCGTTTTTTTTTTTTTTTTTTCTCGAATGTGCAGGCTTGCGGATGCAATTCCCACAGGTTAATAAATTTAAAAAACAAAATAAAACAGGGCGTCTACACAAAAATGTATATCCACTAAAATTATGCTGAGACTAATAAGTATATAGGTATACATATTTTTTTCATAATGACAATTGCCCAGCGTTTACGGTGTGTCGCTCAACATTTCTCGCATGTCCTGAAATCACTGTACCAAGAAATAAACAACTATTTCATAAACTTGATTACTAGGAAGTAACTCATACAAAATAGCCGGCTACACGTTTCCGAGCACATGCATCTACTATAACGGCTAGACAGTCCCCATTGCGGATGTCTCCAGTTTCTACGAGATTAGCGCATCATTTGGCGGGATCAACAGTTTGAACAAAGATCAGTACAGTAATCGATTACCTCCAAACAGTTCCGGTAATCCAATCCCGAAATACCAAAGGATTACTCAACCTATAATCTGGTATTCACACACTTTCTAATCGTGCCGTAAGCTGGGATGTCTTCTCCAGACCGATAATCTCAAGAAGGTTCCCTCCTGACAAATCGACTATCTTGAGATTCGAAGCCCGGTCGGAAAGCAAACCTTCGAACCAATCAACCACCCAACCATATGTATATATGCATGAATATATGTGTATGTGCGTATTTTTTAAATTTATATATCCCAGATATACTTAGAAAGCATTGTGCTGTTCGCGTATTTACTATTTGTGAAAGAAGTTTTGTGTGCATAGTTTCTTTGTTTCCAGGGTCCGAAAAATCGAAAACCGAATAGAGTAAATAAGAATATATAAAATAAAAAAATAAGCAAATACATAAGAAAAAATAAGTAAAAATTAATCCAAATAAATGAACAAATAAACAAATCGCTCCCAATAAAATAACGGTTAGAACTAATAAAAATAAACATAAATAAGCAAAACTCTTAAAAAATAATCAATCCAAAAATTGAACGAATAAATAGCTTTATCTTTCCACACCAAAACAAACTATTAAATAAGCGATCTAAACAAATGCCCCCGAAAATTTTTACTATGTTAATAAAACATCGAAAACCGAAAAGAATAAATAAATATATAAAATAAAAAACAAGTAAAATAAATTAACCCTAATAAATAAACAAACCCCTCCCGTCAAAATAACCGCCTGAATGGATTACCCACAATTCACTATATATATATATATATATATATATATATATATATATATATATATATATATATAAAGAAAGAACTGTAAGATATATAATGCGGTGTTCTTATAGATATTTTTATTTTTACAAAATAGTGCTCAATGTAAATTTACAGAGCATTAATATTATAAATTAATTGATTTAAAATATGTTTTTTCGCTACACAGTTCTAAACATGTTTCAAAAATGAAACATGGTTAGAATTGTGTAGCGAAAAAAACATTTTAAATCAATTAATTTATAATATATATATATATAGTCGAGAAAAATCCAACACTCGCGGTGTTTCCCATGAAACAGCCTGTCGCCACTAAGTGTTGATTTCAATGTTCATTTTTATATTTATATTTACATACGCTCTATCTCTGATTTTGGGCACTTTATCCCATAAATATAGCACACTTTAAAACTATATTTCTGTCAATATATATATATATATATATATATATATATATATATATATATATATATATATATATATTAGATTCAGCGAGAGACTGTGTAGAAATAGTAATCAACATATCATGCCGAATGTCACTATGCAATGTTCATTACTTTGTTCACACGGTTTATATTCATAAGTATTATAACTCCGATATTGAACACATTGCTTATAAATATACGATATTTTAAGCAGTATATACAGGGTGCGATGGGTAATTTATCGCCATTTTATATTTTTCATTTCGCGCATGTGCGTTTTGTTTTTGATTTTCTCGACTGCACAGTATAGTTGGGTCAGTTGGGCACCGCCTGTGAGAAAAAGAGCACAAAACGCAATTCACTCAGCCAGAAATTTGGAAACGGCATGCTGTACTGCTTGGCATTCGCACCGGAAGATCCAATACGAATATTTCAGAGTGTTTGGATTTCAATCTGAGAACAGTGCAAAGGATTCGGAAAGAGTTGGATGAGTTTAATGGTGATTATGAAGGTACGACAGCCCGGAAAACTCACTCTGATCGTTCCGATTAGAAAAGAACTCCCAAATTTGTTGGTCAGGGCCTCAAACTCAACAAGGAGGCCTAAATCAAGTGCTTTGGGGAGATAGTGCTGCCTGGGTCAAGAGGGTGGCTGCTAGGAGGCTATATGTCTGGCAATTGAACGCTGCACCATGCCACACAAGCAGGAGAACCCCGTCATAGCGACCACATCACCTCTTACATTATACTACCTAAATCCTAAGACTGAAACTTTGATTAGTATGTGTGGAGCGCAGTTGAGTGAGAAACCAACCAAACTTCTTGTAACACCAAAGATGAAGTAAAGGCAAGGATTATGCCCACTTAAAAAGGAAACAGTCCAGAAGAGATGTAGGAGATTCCGAAGTTATCTGAAGAGAAGTTATCTTGAAGCCAATGGAGATTTTATTGAATGAATTTACACTTTAGTATTTCAATATATTTTTGTGCAGTTTTGATAAATATATCTGTTCAAATGAGATTTCAGTGTTATTTCCATTTTTACGTAATTCAGACAAGAATTTATTCATCGTCTTATGTGTAATGAAGTAACAAATAATATTCAAATAAGTGTAAGAAAACAGTCTGGATGCTAAAGTGTGTAAAGCTTTGTGAGACGCTGCATCATGTTTTGAAAACTTTTGTTTGCTTAAATATTTCATTAAAGTATATTTCGCGCTTATTTTGTACATATATATATATATATATATATATATATATATATATATATATATATATATATATATATATATTGATTTTTATGTATACTGAAGACATAAGTCAGATTCATGAATAAAAAATGAGATTCCAATGGTAAACCGAATTTTATCTTGGGTAGACGAAATCAATCAGTCACCGGGCCGTAATGCAAGTCAAGTTCGAACAAGGGTAATACCACACAAGTATATGCAAAAGAAAATAAAGTAATAACTCAAAAAGTTAAAATGTGTTAAAAAAAGGATAACAATATTTTATATCTGGTTGCTGAATACAGGACTGCGTCTTTCTACCAACCCGCTTATATGGATTCGTGACACTTTGTGTTTGTTAGGCGAGTCTTAACATCTTAAGTTGTTTGTTCTTTTAAGAAACTGGTTTTGGTGTATCTTCAGGCAATATTCATAAAACTTGTTTTGGTGGTGTGAGTCTAAGTCGTTCTTCAAAAATAAATTGTTCTTGGTTAGAAGTTGAGGTCGAGAATTGCGTGGAATCTTTGTCAGCTTTCTGCGAGACTATTAACTCTGTAACTGTCTCTGCCAACTACCAACTCCATCTGCGAACTTAACTGCTGCGACTCTGTTTATATGGACGCCGACCAAAACCGGGGTGGTCCTGTCGGTGTTTGAGGTTCCTTGACAATTCTAAAAAAAAAGGTTTTCTTTGTTTTCGGTCAGGAAGAGTTATTAATTTCCATTTTTGTAAGTCGTTCGTCCTCCCACCTTCTTCTGTTCTCATATTGGTATCTCACCATACCCTCAGAGGGTGTCAACGGGTTTCCCCTCTCTCTCACAGTGGCATCTCATACCGATCCCTTCAGCGGGTATCAACAGGCCTCCCCTCCTACTTCACATGATTACCTTCGCCTAACGCTCACGCCAGCATTCAGCCAATGGGCGCCCAGCAGTGTGGGTGTGGCTAGACTAGTCTCGGTTTAAAAAATCTTGCTCAAAGAAAAAAAATTATCTTCCATTTTTCTTTTCTTTCTTTTTCTTCTTCTCGACAACAAAACTTTAGACTCTTATCTTAACCGAATCACCTGGACTTTATCAATCGAGACTTTTCGCCAGCATCAAGTCGGTGGTCATCTGGTGACCTGGACGCTACAGCCAATTATTCGTTCTGATAAAATATTTTTTTTTATCATGGCCAGCTCCGACACAAAACAGGTGCTTTTCTCAATTGATACCTCCGCAGATAGTTAAGAGTTTAATCTGTCCTTCTTTGTACTCTGGGTGGTCTAGAGGACATTTTCTTTCGCGACCGAATTAATTTTTATCTCCCAGTACTCTGGCCCGCAGGACACTCGGCCAATTTGAAGCTTTCCTTATTGCCATGGGCAGATGGCTATATCTTATTCGCCGCCCGTAACATAAATCAAATGCGACGGATCCGCGACCTTACTTTCTTCGTTAATGAACATAAAATCTTTAGCACTTTTCTTTGTTTGAAAAAAAAAATAACACCGCTTAGTGTCTTTTTCGTGATGGTTCTTATCACCTAAATTTAATTCTCGCCTTTTTATTTTTTTTCTTCTTCTTTCTTTCTAGCAACTTAAATAGTGTCACACTTGGGTATGCCATAATGTAGGTATAGTAGGGTGATAATCAATTAATCTAGACCAAGATTTGTTTTCATTTATTACGTTTCTTGATAGTTTTTTTTAACCTATGCATTTCAGTGTTTATGGTAAGTTCATTGGTTTTAGTGTAGTTGTTGTCATTATTTTGGAGAGGTTCTAATTTTTCAATGTAAATGTTGGTCTCCCTTATAACTATACCGCCTTCTTTGTCAAATGGGATTATAATAATGTTTTTTGTTCATGGACAAGTTTTTTAGTGCTTGCATCTACCACCTGGGTAATGTAGTTTCGATTGTATTTGTGATGGACGCTGCTAATATGTCATGTATGAAAATTTCTTCTTTTTTTTTATATAGTCAGTATGGTTGAAATTGTGGTGTTTGATTAAGTTAGTGATTGTGTCATTTATTTTTAGACCGGTGGCGAATTTTAAACCCAAACTTATAGTTTCCGTTTCAGGGGTAGAAATTGTGAATGTGGAGATATTGTGGATAAGATTTGTATTACCAATCATCTTCCATTTTCTGTTTGTGAATCGGTTGTAGAGTTTGAATTTTAATCAGTTTTGTTGTTGATGTTCGATATTGTTCGTCGCAACATTTCGGCTTCGAAATTTTAAAGAATTTTTACAAACTAGCATTTTGTCTATTGATGATGTTTGGTCGTTGATGAGTATTTCTTTATATTTAAGATCTTCTGCGCATATCAGGAAGTAGTTGTGAATGTGTTTGGGGAAGATATCATTTGTATTATGTAATACTTTTAAATTACTCCTTGGAACGACTTTTTCCATGATACAATTTAGTAAGAAATTCTTTCTCTTACGTAGGGAGTAACGGAATAGTAAACATTTTTGTAAGTGGAAATATAATATTGTTTCTGTGTCTTTGATATTGTTTCATTGTTCAGAAAAATATAGATCGAGTGTGGATAGGAATCTGACAAAATAATAGGATAAAGAACATGTAGGAAACGAATCTCAATCTAACATGTTTCGCTTTACTAAAGTTTCGTCAGAGATAAAGACAGAAATTATAAAAAATGATAAAATTCAAAGAGACGCAGATTAATGCTATGTTGTGTTTGGTTATTTCTTATTGGTTAGATACGGGTCACGTGTATTGAAGTAACAGATAATATTCAAATATGTGTGGCATATTATATATATATATATATATATATATATATATATATATATTGTCATCCACAAACAGACTGTTTTGCTGTATCACAGCTCATCAGTGTGGCTAGACATCCGATTGCCTCAAACCTGGATCGAAACCCGATCCACATGGCATCAGTCGAAGATTTTCCCCGGGGCTATCGGCAGGGAGGAAGGTATATTTTTACGTATTTATTTTGAATTAACACGCCAGTGACTCAGAGTGCTCGATTATATATATATATATATATATATATATATATATATATATATATATATATATATATATATATATATATATATGCAATACAATTTCTTTTGCATTATACATTGAGGAGTTCTCATATGGACTAAAAGTCCTCTTTTGAATAATCCCTATTATATATGTGTGTGTGTGTGAAAGAAATTATTAGGAGGATTTTAAGATAATTATAATTAAGTAATTCATCGAGTCTAGAAGAAAGCTCAACAGAATGAAGAAAGCACTGGACGGCCGTTTCGTCCTGTTTTTGGTACTCATCAGCAGTGCAGATCCACTACCGAGAATTGAAACCTGGACAGGCAAACGTCATACCAACTGTACCAACGGGCCTCGGTAACAAAGAGACGGAATTCGATATATAATCAAGCCGACGAACTTCCAAAAACCTGATATTTTGACGCGTAGGTAAAGTCCTCTTGTAACTGAGGGTAACTGAGAACTTTCGAACAGCTCTTTAAATATGTATCGTAGACTCACTGTATCTTCTATATGGAAGTTGGTTTCACAGTGTTGATTTACAAAAGAATTAAGCACATGAAAAACATCTTTAGATGATGATAGAGTTAATCAAATACTAAGGGATTGGTAAACATGTTTGTCCATTTCTTTGTGATGGTCACTTTTGCTACGGTCATTAATAAACACTGAGGCCTGCCAACAACAGAATGTTGACAAGAAGGCGGAGAACGCATAATTTATCTGTTTTGTGTGTGTGTCTGTCGCTCTCTCTCTTTCTCTGTATGTGTGTGTGTCTGTTTGTGTGTATGTGTATGCGTGTGTGTGTATGTGCCTGCGTCTGTGTAAGGGAATTTAATGCTCTTAGATGACACTGACGGCGAAAGAATAAGGTGAATACGGCGAGTAATCTTGCCGTCTTTGAATGAATGGGACGCAAAACAGTTAACATAAAGAGAAAAGAGCTATGATCACCAATACTTTTTAGCACGTTACACTCTTATAGATAGATAGATAGATAGATAGATAGATAGATAGATAGATAGATAGATAATGAATAGACTTAAGATAGGTAGATAATGAATAGAATCAAGATAGATAGATAGATAGATAGATAGATAGATAGATAGATAGATAATGAATAGACTCAAGATAGGTAGATAATGAATAGAATCAAGATAGATAGATAGATAGATAGATAGATAGATAGATAGATAATGAATAGACTCAAGATAGGTAGATAATGAATAGAATCAAGATAGATAGATAGATAGATAGATAGATAGATAGATAGATAGATAGATAGATAGATAGATAGATAATGAATAGACTCAAGATAGGTAGATAATGAATAGAATCAAGATAGATAGATAGATAGATAGATAGATAGATAGATAGATAGATAGATAGATAATGAATAGACTCAAGATAGGTAGATAATGAATAGAATCATGATAGATAGATAGATAGATAGATAGATAGATAGATAGATAGATAGATAGATAATGAATAGACTCAAGATAGGTAGATAATGAATAGAATCAAGATAGATAGATAGATAGATAGATAGATAGATAGATAGATAGATAGATAGATAAATAGATAGATAGATAATGAACAGACTCAAGATAGGTAGATAATGAATAGAATCAAGATAGATAGATAGATAGATAGATAGATAGATAGATAGATAGATAGATAGATAATGAACAGACTCAAGATAGGTAGATAATGAATAGAATCAAGATAGATAGATAGATAGATAGATAGATAGATAGATAGATAGATAGATAGATAGATAGATAGATAGATAATGAATAGACTCAAGATAGGTAGATAATGAATAGAATCAAGATAGATAGATAGATAGATAGATAGATAGATAGATAGATAGATAATGAATAGACTCAAGATAGGTAGATAATGAATAGAATCAAGATAGATAGATAGATAGATAGATAGATAGATAGATAGATAGATAATGAATAGACTCAAGATAGGTAGATAATGAATAGAATCAAGATAGATAGATAGATAGATAGATAGATAGATAGATAGATAGATAGATAGATAGATAGATAGATAGATAGATAATGAATAGACTCAAGATAGGTAGATAATGAATAGAATCAAGATAGATAGATAGATAGATAGATAGATAGATAGATAGATAGATAGATAGATAATGAACAGACTCAAGATAGGTAGATAATGAATAGAATCAAGATAGATAGATAGATAGATAGATAGATAATGAACAGACTCAAGATAGGTAGATAATGAATAGAATCAAGATAGATAGATAGATAGATAGATAGATAGATAGATAGATAATGAATAGACTCAAGATAGGTAGATAATGAATAGAATCAAGATAGATAGATAGATAGATAGATAGATAGATAGATAGATAGATAGATAGATAGATAGATAGATAATGAACAGACTCAAGATAGGTAGATAATGAATAGAATCAAGATAGATAGATAGATAGATAGATAGATAGATAGATAGATAGATAGATAGATAGATAGATAGATAGATAATGAATAGACTCAAGATAGGTAGATAATGAATAGAATCAAGATAGATAGATAGATAGATAGATAGATAGATAGATAGATAGATAGATAGATAGATAGATAGATAGATAGATAGATAATGAATAGACTCAAGATAGGTAGATAATGAATAGAATCAAGATAGATAGATAGATAGATAGATAGATAGATAGATAGATAGATAGATAGATAGATAGATAATGAATAGACTCAAGATAGGTAGATAATGAATAGAATCAAGATAGATAGATAGATAGATAGATGGATAGATAGATAGATAGATAGATAGATAGATAGATAGATAGATAAAGAACAGACTGGCACAGATAGATAGATAGATAGATAGATAGATAGATAGATAGATAGATAGATAGATAGATAGATAGATAGATCAGGAATAGACTCAAGATAGATAACTAATAGACCGAAAATAGAGAGATAGATAGATATGAATAGATTCAAGACAGAAAGATAGATAACCAAGGCCAGAGTGACTAATGAAAATGTTTTAGAAAATAACCAGAAAATAATTGCTGGTAATTATAAGCAAGATATTCCAATTACATTTTTTTTATTATTTGAACAAGCACGCTCAACTTAGTTGGCATAATCCGAACGTTAATGCCGCCTTGTCTTTTTATCAAATTACGAGCCCAACTCTTTATTCAATCCACGGGATAGGTTGACCTCATTCTATTGGTCAAATAAAGTTTTTTGATTCGAAATTCAAATAAAGTTAACGGAAATAATTTCAGACACCTGACGAAGTTCAATGGGTTCAAAACGTGAGATGTTATGAACGATGGTGAATATATAAATATAATTACTCATCTCAAAAATTAGGAATGTTATCTTGCTCGCTTCAGATGATATTGCAAGTGAATTTCAATTTTTATAGGTGTCCCCATAATTGTGGCATTTTACCACACTCCGGTAGAATAATTAAGTATCTTACGTGCGCTTGTTGCAAAAAAAATTTAGCTGGCTGACATACTAAAATTGTTATTCTCCTGAGTTTTCTTCTTCGTAAGTACCTCGCTACTGTGAATTTGTGCTGGGCCCCAAAAGAAATGCATTTGGCTCCAAGGAAACAAATTTCGATGGAGATGCGAGTAGAAATAAGCACAATTTTCATTTTTATGCGTGTGTGTGTGTGTTTCATATCTGTCGTCTAAGGTGTTGTCGGTGATAAATTTATGGCCGAATGGTCTGAAATCAGAGAAATCAACGGTGCTCTTCAGTGTTCCAGACTTGTGCATATCGAACCATCGTACTAAGCCAGAGGAGTTCATTATTTTCTGCTGCGGCTCGACGTAGGGGAAGATATTTTTTTTCTTCGAGACGATATGCGAGGTGGATTTGATTTTGACATTACCAGCAACCGTTAATTCTATGCTAACAGTTTGTTTTATCGCACTTTTCGCTTGTGGTACTCCCTTCCAGCTATCTTTAATCTGCAAAAATTTTAATGCAATCTCAATCGCTATCTGCTTCCCTCCTGATAATTCTTCCTTTGTTCTCATTCCTTAACAATGGTCCTGTTTTTAACTCTTCCACACCCAGTAATCCATTCCGTTTCGGTGGTTTTCCTGACTTGCTTGGGGTGAACTCAAATTTAAAAAAAAATAATCTTCTGACCCAAAGTGGTAGGACTACAAGGCAGCAAGTGGTTTGAATTCAATTTTCTCTTTCCTAGACAGTTTGATGACCAAGGCCCAGTCTGTCTCGTTATTTACTTATAGGTGCTTGGAAAGAGATTCATATCTTTTCCAAGGTTATTAGCACGTAAGTAAATGCAGTGAACTCGAATGGAATTCGAACTCGGCTCTACGATTCCACAATCTTAGTTCTTATCTATTACTCCAACGTACCTGCAGTTTTCATATCACTATAGATTAAACGCTCCGGTATCAGGAATATAAGAAGAGAATGTAAAGAACTTTATAATAGTTAATTATAATAGAGTTATTCCGACGAAGCTACCTCGAACAAACAATCGCGATTACCCCACTACTGTGTGTGAAAACGTAAAATCATATACAGAAATATTTTGCCTCGACCTTGGTACAACAAAATTTCTACAAGGTAAGCAATAGTTGATTTCTAATTATCTGTATGTGATTATTTTACCTGTTTGTTGTTTGTTTATAAACAAATATTGCATTTTTTCGCACTGATAAATTTTTAATTTGAAATTCATATTTTGTCAATTTGAAATTCAATGTTTTTGATTAAAAGTCGAGTTTTTTTTTAATTTCAGAGTAAAAAAAATATGTAGATGACAATTTAAAAAGTGGGGTTAGTAATTGATCAAACTTTTCACAGGACGAGAAATGTGACCTGGAACTGTGAAGATCATTTTAAAGACAAATCTTTGTTTTACAAAGAACTCGAATACCTCGCTGAAAGACAATGGCAATAAGCTGGTCTCATAAGCTATTAAAGTGAATTCAAGCTTCACCATGTGCTTTGCAGGTTCCGACCTGTTTTAAACTAAGCTAACCGTGGTAAATAAGCATATAGAAAGACAGATACTTACCTGGCACGGGGCTCGTCCCTGGGCTGGTGGTGTCACGGCTACGACTAGCTTGGACCAGCTCCGGCCTGGACCAGCTATGACAAGCCAAGACCAGCCATGACTAGGTTAAACCAGCTATGACTAGCTTAGACCAGCTCTGACCAGCTAGGACAAGCTATGACCAGCTGACCAGCTTAGACCAGCGGCCCGAGTGAAAACACTCGGGTCCACACGTTAAAAACTGACCTTGTGTCACAACCTGGCTCAGTGGGGGGTCAAGTAAATATCTACTTACCTGGCACATGGCTCCGTCCCTGTGCTGGTGATATCATGGCTACGACTAGCTTGGACCGGCTCTGACCAGCTTGTGCCAGCTATGACAAGTTAAGACCAGCTATGACTAGCATACACCAGCTCTGACCAGCTTGGACAAGCTATAACCAGCTAAGACCAGCTTAGACAAGCGGCCCGAGTGTAACACTCGCGTCCCCACGTTAAAAACTGACCTTGTGTCACAACCTGACTCAGTAAATATCTATACAATGTTAGACAGCTGATATTGCAAGCCATTGCTAGTGAGTTCACTAAACTAAGTAATTCTTACGGGCGCATGCCATATAGCAATATTTAACAGGCAATTATGGCAGACTGACCTGAATTTTTCCTGAGCGCTCCTCTTTTATGACACTGTGCCTTATAAGAGAGTCTATTAAATATCTTACAGTTTTCCATGGTATAGATTTTCTGTTTGTTCTATTAGCTGTCATAATCAATACTATTCATTCATCTGATGTTATAATTCTGCTTTTTGCAACGGTACTATTTTAGTCGAAAAAAGGATTTACATTTGTATATTTCACGAAGCAGTAAGATTTCAAAATCCACGAGCGCCGCGGCTTATAAGAGTTCATATTACGAGGCAACATTTTGAGAAGACAAACTATTGAAATGATGAATTCACGTTACCAGAGGTAACAAACACTCGGAGAGTTGAGTTACTAAAGGGAATTAACTGAAGCTGAGATATCCAGAAAAGGCATGACACGTGGAATCAGAACAATCTACCCCCGTCGACTAAATAAAGGGTTCGGTTCGAAATTTCAGCGTATATCAGCTGAAGAAGGCCAGAATGTACAACGGCAGAAACGTCGTGGATATGTCAATAAAAAGAGGACAACAGTAAATAATGTAAATAATGTAAATAGTTACAATACCTCATCTCAGAAATATAGACATATGTTAATGTTTACCCAATGCAAGGCTTAAGAGGCACTCAAGGTAGAGTATTACTGAACGAGATGTGTGATATGAATGTAAGAAGGGGTGGCATGAATTAAAGATTAGGAGGATAAGGGTCATGGATAAAGATTAACTCTTGTCTTGAAGAGGTTAAGTTTGTAATTTTTAGGAAAGCATTCACGTGGGAGTTTGCTCTAGAAAGTAGTAGTTCTTGAGGAAAAAATCTGTCTGAATGAAAATTTCGCCTTACATTTGGAATACAAAGGAAATGAGGAAGATTCGGTTCAGCGGAAGTAGAATAGCGTGTCCTAGCTGTAAAGATGTGTACTAATAAAACTAAATCAGGAAGCTCATCTGAACATTGGCGATGGGCTTTCTTCGTTGAAACAGTGGGAAAGAGGCAGAAGATGGGAGAATGAGACATGCACCAGAAGACCATACAAACGATTTTGAACCAGACTCAAGGTCGAAAAGTACAGCGCCATCCAAGATACGACAGCAATATTCCGGATTTAAAACACAAGATTGGCTGAAGGTCGTTGTGCGGTAAGAACACATTTGCACTCAAGTGATAGCTGACCTTCGGCATAGATTGAACACATAGCATCCAATGGCGTTCAAAATTCTCCCTTCCGTGTCACGTAACAGTTCACATGAGACCGACAGGAAGAACTTAAGTTCTGAAGTAAAAAGATGTCATTAGTCGATGTATTATTCCGACGAAGCACCTCAGCCATCTTTTCTTTTCTTTCTTTTTTCTTTTGGTGGTTACGTTTCTTATCTTTTCCAGGTCGCATCCAATAATCTTATTTTTCTCTTAATCTCTACCACTGCAACAGTTAAGCGACAACAATTCATCGCTCTGTAAATTACTAAATGTAAAAAATATGAATGAATTAAAGAATTATTCCAAAAGTAGGAATCGAGCCTAAAACAGAGATTTTGGTTTGGAAATCTGTCAAGAAAAAGAACACAGTTTGTTGACTAAGCAGTCGATAAATTAACAAGTTTGATTATTTTGTTTGTTTGTTTTTTACAATGGTGTTCACCCTGTACTATTTTTTCAAGGATAATCGTCACTGGGGAGAAATTTAAAAAGAAATTATATATTAACATGATAAAAAGAAAATTGTTACACATCAGTTATAGTTGCAGGAATGACTAAAGGAATGAGTTTCTACACATTTTTTTAAAAATTATATTCACCTTGTACAAGGCCCTAGAGCCACTCGAGATAGAGGGTTATGCCTATATGTGCGGAATATAACGGTTTACCGTAGTCTTGAACAAGTTAAGATTTTAGTGATCCGGGAAGCATCCTCTTGGGAGTTGGTTCTACAAGGCAAGTTGTTCATGGGAAGAAGCTGCTCGAGTGGAAATTTCATCTCACCAAAGGTAGGGAATGATGGTGGTTCGCTGTAATATGCGTGGCATGGCGACTGCCTTCGGTCAAAAGGGAAAAAAAACGTTAGGGTTTGATTTAATATGCTTGAAATCCTTCTCATAAGCGGAAATGAATGTGTCCGATTTATCTCATGCCTGTAAGAGAATGTGAAATTTAGATAAAAAATGTATGTGTTGGTTCCAATTCTGTTAGAAATGACGACAGAAACAAAGATTTACAGACAAATCGTAGAGATGCATGCTGGGATTCCTTCCTCTTCAATAAGATAAACCACTTCTTGGTCTCATCTGTTTTATTTCTTTATCTTGAAATCAACATGCTACGATAAATTATCTATATCCTGTTTGAATGTTAACACCATTCTTATTTTGTGGACTTTTTGCCTTATTACTCATAATTTGTCTTGCATATGTATATATATATATATATATATATATATATATATATATATATATACGTATATATATATATATATATATATATATATATATGTATATGTATATATATATATGTATATGTATATATATACGTATATATATATATATATATATATATATATATACGTATATATATATATATATATATATATATATATATGTATATGTATATATATATGTATATGTATATACATACGTATATATATATATATATATATATATATATATATATATATGAAGAAATATAGTTTTAAGGTGTGCTATATTTATGGCATATATCAGTGATAGAGCGTATGTAAATATAAATATAAAAGTGAACACTGAAATCAACATTCAAAGGCATCAGGTTGTTACATGCTAGGCACAATCATCAGGCCACGCAACGATTACGTCTAGCATGAAACAGCCTGTTGCCTCTGAGAGTTGAATTCATGTTCACTTTTAGATATCTATATATCTATATATATATATATATATACATATATATATATATATATATATACAATATGCATGTATACGTAAACATATATAAATGTATATGTATAACATGTATGTATGTGTAGCTATCTATCTATCTATACATATATATATATATATATATATATATATATATATATATATATAGAGAGAGAGAGAGAGAGAGAGAGAGAGAGAGATAGATAGATAGACAGATAGATAATGAAAAGTTTGGCAATCCGTGTGGATAATCCCAAGGAGGGTGTAATCCAGAGAGCTCAATGTCAAACCACAGCAAATATTAATTTAATTAGAAAACAGACAACCTTAAGGTTGTCTGTTATATATATATATATATATATATATATATATATTCTTTGCATCTTATATATATATTCTTTGCATCATATATATATATATAGTTTTCATTGTATTATTTTTGCCCCGTTATTTTCTTTATTTTGTTATTTAATGTAATTTTTGTCAATTCTGTTTGTTGGACATTTCTATCAATTACATTTAACCATGGACAATTGCGCTACAGTTAAGCAACGTCGAAACTGGTTAGTATCTAGATGGGTGAATGTTTGTGAATACTAGGTACTGTAAACTTGAATGTGTGGTTGGTGCAATGGTTAATGGCTTGGAATTTTTAATCTGAAAGCCGTGTCCCAATTCCAGATGGATTCGTTTTCACTTACAGGCAAATACCCTTCACAAATATAACAATCTACCTCTTCTACCCACAGCTGTAGATTTTTATCGCTAAAACATTATTATATCCAAAAACAATCTTACGATCTAAACATATTTTCTGGCTTTAAATAACCTGCAAAGGATTGATAATCCGTAGAAAAAGAATCAATCAACCAATCCTTTCCAAAAAAGCCATGTGAGTAAACAGCTTTAATCACCAATGGACGGACCATCCTGTCAACAGTATAGCGTTAAATGGTACAATTAGTATTCTTATATATAGATATATTAATCTGCAAAAATAAAGTTTTATATATTTTATTTATTGGAAAAAATCCCAAATTTGTCTTTTTTCTTATAAGTTAGAACGAAATCATCATCATTATAAAAGACACGTCTTTTCTCCAGTTTAGTGTTACTGACAATTATCAACGGTACTGACAATTGTGCACTTGATCTTCTCAGATTTTCTTGACGAATTTCATACGAGTAGTGTTCATCACATACTCTATACACAAACATAAATTTTCCTCTCTTTGTTGAAGTCTTAAAGCTGACTTATTGATGAAGAAACGGTTGGCGGAGACGATCGTAGATTGCGAAAGCTTAAGTTTCTTGTTTTGTTTTTTGGAGAGTAAGAGTCGAAAAGATGTGTTTGTCAAATGTCCAGAAAAATCACAAGATCTCTGTCTTACCGGAAATCTTTCAGGAGACGAAGGCGACAGACGAAGTTTTGATGGAATTCAAAATTAAACGACAAATGTTCTTCAGTTTTCTTTTTTTATTATTTTTCATTGGCAAATATACTGAATTTCTGATGGAAAAACTTTAAAAAAAAAACATTGTTATTTTATTAATTTAATGTTTCTTATAAAAACATTCGGTTTGATTTTGAGACAACGTTTCATGAAGTCTTCTTGATGGAAACATCGAATTAAAAACATTGATATTGTTTTGATTTGATGTTGTTTGAAAAAGAGAATCGGTTTTATAATAAACCACCCTTTAGTTTGTATATTGCGGGGGTGTCTGATGGGAAATAAATGACAAAAATTTTAATATTTGAAGCCAAAATGCCACGATCAAACGTCTGCATACCTTTAAAGTGTTATCACCATTCTTACTTTGCGAACTTTTTACCTTATTACTGTTGATTGGGAGTTGCTTGTAAAAATATTAGTTGTATTGAAATAACCTCTAAGTTGGATTTTGTGAAGAAACTTGGTGGAACCAGCAATAAAAACAGTAATAGTATATTGATTTGGTGTTTCTTAAAAAAAAATGGATCTATAATAAGATAGCTTTTAGGTTGGATTTCGGAAAAGATTCTGGTGGGAAATAGAGTAAATATTGGTAGTATGTTGATTTGCTGCGGCTTTTAAAAACAATGTTGGTTTTATTATCAGACGCCTCTTACAAAGAAGCACATGGTGGTGAAAAGCACCGCATTCAATTCGCTGGAAGAAATTGCCAATATAAAAAGCATGGTACTTGATATTCCAGACGCTGTTTTCGACTTAGCCATCGGCGCAACTGAGTATCACACAAAGCATGAATCATTCGGGAAAGAGTCAAAGGGATAATAAGGCAATTCTATTTGACCATAAAGTTCAAATTTTGTCATAAAGTTGCAAACAGAAAGGCATCTTCTGAAGTGGTTACTTCATGAGAAATCGTCCTGAAAACAAGCATATATATATATATATATATATATATATACTAGCAGCATGGCCCGGCGTTGCCCGTGTTTGATTCAAAAATCGTACGATTCATGCAGCAATCGCTATCACTTGACTTAAAATATTTTTGCCCTTCCTTGCCTTTAAAGGAGTGCCTTTTCCGTGCTAATGTTGCTACATATCTTACTTCTTGCCTATCTCACACTGCGAATTTTTTCCAAGCTCTATACTAAACATTAAATCTGTTACGAAAAAAAGAACTAAACAAAATGAACACAAAACGGTCAGCTTTAAAAAAGGACACGTAACTGGAAAAACCAAATGAAAAAAGAATGTTAACAACAAATACTTTTACACACCCAACCCAGTTCTGCGGAATCAGAATCAACGTTGAGTTTAAGCAAGCGAATGAGCCAATTGGAGTAAAGTGCCATGCAGATTTAAATTTTTCCCACTTGTGACGAATGCAGCTGTCGATTTTTTTGCATGCTAGCATGCTAGTTAACATTCGTGTCAGTCAGCTGTTGGCTCTCACGTTGGCCAATAGAATCTTCCTGCCTATTTGTGGCAGCCAGTTATCAGCTCTCACTCTGGCCAGTAGAAAATGGCCGCAAACTACATGAAAACTGCCGTAGAAGCATGAAAAAATCGATTATTTCCACTATCGACGGGAGTTGGGAAATGCAAAGTCGGTCTTGGCCTTCCCGCTAACTTGGATCATGCGCATGTAAATTTTGGTGCAAATCCGTCGAAAATTGCAGCCGTGCATTCGTTACACACACACACACACACACACATCCTGTGAGCTTGGCATGGAATACTTTAGGGAAATGGCATTAGAATCTATATCTCTAAAGCCAACTCTATGGTTAAGGTACATAGATGACACCTTGATACTCTGGCCACACTAGGAAGATGTTCAGGTTCTACTGGACCATGTGAACTCAATAAGACCTTCGATACAGTTCACAATGGAGAAAGAGAGTAACAGCATATTCCCATTCCTGGATGTTCTAATATCTCGAACAGAGCATGGGTTCAAGACATCCGTATATTGCAAACCGACATTCACCGGACAGTACCTCAATTTCAACTCCCACCATCCATACAGCGTAAAGAAAGAGATCGTCCGCTGCTTACAACACCGAGCAAAATTCATAAGTAGAGACCCAGAGATATTAGATAAAGAATTGGTCAGTATAAGCAGTACCCTACAACGTAACAACTACCCTGGATACATGGCAACAGCCCCAATACTGGGATAGGCGGGTACAAGACGAGGACAACAGCACTCAGAAAACAGTTTTCCCGCCTTATGTGAAGGGGTTATCAGAGAAAATACAAAGGATCTGCAGTCCATATAACATCAGGACAACCTTCAAAAGCTTGACGACACTTCGCAGATATATCTCCCGAGTAAGACCCACCATAGAGGAGAACATGACTAAAGACTATCCCGTGCAGCTGCGGAAAGAAAGACAGGTCGTCCCCTTAAGGTAAGGCTTCAAGAACACCAGAAATCTGTAACACGGGGTAAGTGAAAAAATCAGGCATGGCTGATCACATATGGAGAGAAAAAGGAGATCACCGCCCTCTGTGCGATCAGATTGAAATCATAGAAAAATAACATCATTGGAAAATTCGTAAACTTAAGGAATCAGCACATATGCTAGGCCACAAAAACTCCTGAGCCGACCAAGCACAGAAATGAATACAATATGGCAACCAGTAATAAGGAATGTCAGAGAAAGGCAAATAATAACAATAAAAATTGCTATATGAGCTCTGGTAAAAAAATGCAATGATTACAGCAAAAATTGCAATAAGAACACTGGTAAAAGAATTATGCTGAAGACATTAGGTTTATAATACCCAGAAATTCATACACAGATGGCACAGTGGATAAAGGCGTTAGTTAGATCCAGTGACTGGACCAAAAGAGTGTGAGTTCAATATCTGGTTAAGGTGGTGGAGAACTTGGAAAGGGGAATTAACAGGAGATAACTGATATCCAATAGACATGGCACGTGGAACAAGAACAGGTCTACCCCAGCGAGCGAAATAAAGGGTTCAGTTTGACATTTCAACCACCTGAAGAAGGCTCTGTACAACGGCCGAAGGGTTGTGATAAATATGGCAACAAAGATGAGGGCAATAGTCCGAATAATGTAAATTCGGTACATAATGCCTCATCTATGAAATATAGACAGATATTTATTTGCAGTTGTAATTAAATACTGTTTTATCTTAACATTGAAGTCTTGAGTTATACTTAACTACCGTCGTCACAAACGAGATATATATATATATATATATATATATTATTATAATATAATATAATATTATGATATTAATGCTCTGTAAAATGTATAATATTAATGCTCTATAAAATTTATATTATTATAATATAATATAATATTATAATATAATATTAATGCTCTGTAAATTTACATTGAGCACTATTTTGTAAAAATAAAAATATCTATAAGAACACCGGATTATATATCTTACTGTTCTTTCTTTATATATATATATATATATATATATATATATATATATATATATAAGAAAGGAAGAAAGAAAAATTATCCACACTGTTGTCTAAAGATATGCATTACGAAAATGTGGGTAATTTTTAACGAACTCCCCCTGTATATATATATATATATATATATATATATATATATATATATATATATATATATATATATATATATATATATCGATATTGGAACGGTAAGGAATAAAACTTTTAAATAAAATGCTGTCATTGAAAAAAAAAAGTTTGATGATTTTTTTTTTAGGTTCTTTGTTTTTCTTTGATTTTATTCTATTTTTTATTCAATTTTTTATTTTATTTTTTATTCTATTTTTTATTCAATTTTTTATTCCATTTTTTATTCTATTTTTTATTCTATTTTTTTCTTTCCATTTGTTTGTTTTATTTTAGATTTAAATATTTCGCTTTATTTTTCTTTTCACTTTTTTCCATCGTTTTTTTTTTTTTTTTTTTTGTTTATTACGTTTTTTTTTTATTTCCTGTTTTTTATTGCATTTTTTCTTTCGAGCATATTTGCCTGAGATATACAATTTTTTAAATGGATTTTCAGACAATCTCAGATTTTTCGCTTGTTTCATATTTCTCATCTGCTTTCTTCATTCATTTCTTTCTTTTATTTACTTATTTATTGCTCTTAATATTTTGCTATGTTATTCGTGCCATTCTTTTTTTCTTTCTGGTTGGTGTTTATTTTTTTCTCTCTTTTTCCTTAGCATCATACCATTTTGTTTTTGTTCATAAACTTTATGAATCTGTCCGGTGACATCACCTCAATTTCTACTCGTCTACATTTCCGTAATTTCCAAGCATTTCCCCTTCTCCCCAAAGCATGACTTTATACTCTCATTATTATTGTCGTTATTCTTATTGTTATCGCTATTATTCATTTATTTATTTTTTGAATTGACTCCAAGATTTTTTTCTCTTTCCATTCTTGCTTGCGGCTCTTTGTCTGCATGCTTGCAGTCATTGTAACAATTCGGATAATCTCAAGAAAAAGGGTAAAAAATAAAAAGAAGTCTTCCTCTCATTCAGTAACAGACGGCACATGTCTGATATTTATTTATTTATTTATCGATTTTGTTCAAAATTCAACTTTATTTCCTTTTTTGTGACAGTGAAATAAACAATAAGTCATCTGAGGCCAAAAGTATTTTTTAAAACAACTTGGTCAAGAACAGGGGTCGAGATAAGCAAAATTCGGTATAAACCGGTTTCTGCAAAGCCTACGACGGACCCGTTTGACTTTTCATTTATTTAATGTTTCCTCTCCTATCTGTATTGTATTGTGTGTATATATATATATATATATATATATATATATATATATATATATATATATATATATATATATATATATATATTATGAAATGGACAAAGTCTGACAAATATTTAAAGATATTTTTTATGTCTATACATTCTTTTTTATAGATACATAAATGCTCTGTTTGTAATAAATAGTATTAACGACATTTACCGGCCCGAATGTCCGAGAAATTGTCATAGAAATTATGCGTCCTCCGACAGGAATTGAACCTGTATCCTATACGGAACTGTCATATAGCCTGACGTACTTAACCGATTGAGCTACAGAGAATCGTTCGGTTAGCAAGGTCGATTTTACTGTTTTTAAACTAGAATTTTCCATGATTTCCTCACGTACATTCATATCTGCTCGATGCGTATCCAAATGTAAACAAATGATGTCATACATTATGAAATGGACAAAGTCCGACACTTATTTTAAGACATTTTTATGGTGTCACACATTATGATAAAAAAAAGAATGTATGAACATAAAATATTTTAAATAACTATTACTCTTGGTATTGAGCCCTCTTTTAAATTAATGTTATGAAGTTTGAATTTATATCTCATTATATTTGGATATATATAAACAACAGTTTTATAAATGAGGATCACATCATTCAATGGATTAACAGTATTTTAATGCATACATTATGTTTCTACTAGCGAAGTGATTTCGCCATTAATCGCATTAATTTTTCTGATTGATTCTATGTATGATTATTTCTTTATATATAAAATATGTGTGTGTGTGTGTGTGTGTGTGTGTGTGTGTGTGGACACTGAGGTCAACACCAAGCGACAAAAGTCTGTTTCATGCTTGAACACAATGCCTTCTGTGTTTTGACTCATCTATTTATATATGCTTGTCAGTGGTGCATTATGGGTAGTAAAGTCTGTTGTATTCTAGAGGCCATTGAGTAGAAGCATTGTGGGTCGGAATGCGCTTATGTATCGCTATTTTGTAGTCTTGTTTGTTAACTTTTTACGTCTTATTTATTATTGATTACCTTATTATTTGCTTTTGGTACCGCCCACGCAATAACCGTCATGATAATACAATAAACATTACTACCCATAATGCACCATTGACCATACAAATAAGCGCAATATATCCCGTGGGTGTCAATTACTCCAAACCTTCTTTCCTCATTATGTGTCTCAGAAATTCCATCTATCTCTTTCTGATTTTAAATCTTCTTCGTTGCTCAGAGTACCATTCTTTCGGTCTTGCAGAATGATGCTGAGATTAACATTATGGCAAATTTCGTTATTGGGGGAGAAAGTAATCTCATTACAATGTAAACAAAATGACAAATGAAATTTCGTATCTGTTATGTAGTATAGGGCGATAGATAGCTGGAAAATCTCCTCACCGATAAAGAAAAGATTTGAGACAACAGAAATGTCGTTCTACAGAAAGATGCTAAGAATACCATGGACTGAAAATGTAAGTAACGACGACATTCTAAAGACAATGGTAACAAAAACGAACACTAATTCTTAAGATCAGGAAGGGACATTTGAAAGCCATGGGACACATAATGAGAAAAAAAGAGCTTTAAGAATTTGAAACTCACAGTATATTTGATTGAAAGTAAAAAGGTCATAAGAAAGAAGTGAATTACGTACCTGGCGAGCCTTAGGGAATTGATACTCGAGCAGGTTTTGAAAGAGATGGCAGAAAGACAAAAGTTATTAAAAGCTACAAAAAACAGGAAATTGTGGAGAGCCATGATCGCCAACATTCTGATGGGACACGCTACATAGAAAAAGATCTCAGAATCCGAGATTGTCAATAGTAACGCTTTAAAGGATCGGAATATCGTGAACAAATATTGCTGAATTCTCTTTCTGTCCAGTCTTCGCTTTCCAGTCTCGCTTTCAGAAAGCTTCTCCGCATCCTTGTGGGTAATGAATTTATTTCCACCTTGCAATCACTTTCTCACAAGCGAAATGTCGAAAGTCTCTCCCGTTATTTCCATTGAACTGGTGGAAATAAGGAACGATTCAGTTTTCTATTGGTTTTTCTTTCTTTTTTTTTTTTGTGACAAAAAATTAAACAATAAGTCATTTTTCACCGATTAAGAAGACTGAAGAGTATTCACAGGTAATTTTATATTTGTTTTGTTTTGGAATCAAGTAAAATGATCATTTCTCACACATTTCTCAAACACCGTTTCCCGTACGACCAGCGAAGTTAAGCAACGTCGAGCCTGGTCATTGCCTCAATAGATGACCGCTTTGAAATAGTGAACTCCCAAACAAAAATGAAACACTGTGAAAGTATAAAAATACCTATATATATATATATATATATATATATATATATATATATATATAGTAAAATTAACAGCAATAAATTTTATAATAGAAGTAGCAACATTATATTTTATAGCAAAATGACAAATAATACATTTTATTTATAGTTCAAAGCATGCATTTGTTTTCTAGATGTATATAGTTGACGCCATAAAATTATGTTCAAAATATTTAGATTTTGGCATTAAATTACCCATAGAAGTAGTAATTCCGTTAAACAAGATCAAACACTCAACCAACCAATCAACGTATATATACACTGCGTGCCAAATTATTATCGAGATAACTTTTTTTCTAATATTTCAAAAACCGTCCAATCAATTCACACAATTCATACTAACCTGCGCAATCGCTGAATTTTTAGTACTGATCTGCGCAATGTAAACAAACTGGCGCCATATTTGCTATCAGCACGGTGATTTGAGAGTGCCAAATTATTAGAAAGGTTTAGTAAAATTTCCAGAATTGCGCAAACAAAACGTTTATTAATGTTGCACATCAATGTTTATGATCAAAATAAGCTAATAAATAAGATAATCAAACAAATAATAACAGATACAAACAAAGGCACAGTTATAAACAAATTAATAGGGAATGTGCTTTCCCTATTTTTATATTACTTGAAGAAGTCTACGATCCATATAATTTGTTAATTGTAGGATGTCATCTGCTGTAATGCCGTGAGATATGTCAAGAATTACTTTCCACAACTCAGCGTTGCTCCTGAATTATCGTCCGTTGGCGTACAGTCTTCGCTTCATGATGCTCCAAAGGTTTTCGATTGGGTTAAAATCCGGAGAATTTGCTGGCCACTTCATATTTCGAGGTCCATCGAAGCCTAACTGTTTCAAATATTCAGTAGTCTTGTGAGCAGCATATGAGGGAGCATTATCTTGCATAAAAACAATGGCCCTTCTGAAGGCAACTCTTTGCCTTTTCATCCACGGTTCAAGATGCTCCTTCATAAACGCTATGTATGCATCAGCATTTATTTTGACGCCATCTGGTACTCTCCATGGGCCCGCTAATGTTTTTTCCACTAATACCACCCCAGATCATTATACCTACACCGCCTTGTTGGTGTCTCAAACGCTGATGGCGTTTCTGTCCGTTCATTACCCAGCCTTTGCACCATCTATCTGGCCCATCAAGTGTTGCTCGAGTTTCGTCTGTGGACAAAACTTTAGAGAAATCAATCTTCATATTGTTCTCGGCGCATTTCAATCGATTTTGAATGTGATTTCTCGTCAACGGAGGCTTCGATACAGGTTTTACTGTTGTTGCTATTTTCCTCAGATACTGACACCGAGTACATTTAGACATAGTAGGATCCCTAATGCGACTGAAAAGCTCTTGACTGGTAAGTCCCGGGTTCTTCGTGGCCTCTCGTTTAAGTCGTGACATGAGACGACGTGAAATAACCTTCGGCTTGCCTTTATCTGCCCTTTTGCGTACTTGTATAGGGTCGGCGGTGAACTTTTTTTTGATGACACCTTTTAGAAATTTATAGGGTAGATTTACCTTTTGAGAGTTCTGAGGTGGTAGTTTTCTTTTCAGCATCACTTAATCTGCTTTTATGGCCCATCTTTTCACTAAATTCTTACACGTTTCTAATAATTTGGCACTCTCAAATCACCGTGCTGATAACAAATACGGCGCCAGTTTGTTTACATTGCGCAGATCTGTGTTGCCAACATTGTGTGAAAATTTTGTGTGAATTGATTGGAGGGTTTTTGAAATATTAGAAAAAAGTTATCTCAATAATTATCTCGCAGTGTATATATAAGCATTTTTGTTCCTCACCTGATGCGATGCTTACACATCGAAACAAATTTGCAACGTCGTCGTGAAATACCGTTAAACAAAATCAAACACTCAATCAACCAATCGACGTTGTTTAACTTCGGTGATTGTACGAGAACCGTTGTTTCAACATCATACGGTCGTAAACCTCGCCCTTATAAAAGAAGAAACATTGCATCTTTTAAATGACGTCTTAGTGCAAAGACATTATCAGTAAAACCGACAAGAAACTGAATAACTCTTCGTAAGTTCTTTCTGTTTGCTTTGGCTTCATAACACTTATATAAACGCTGAATCAACAAAAAAAGAAAAGACAGGCTGGATATAAGTTTTCCTTGAATCTGATATTTGAACAGATTTTGTGTGAGTCGCCTCCTCCCAGGAAAACGGATAATCAGAGCCTGGAATTATACTGGATCTTCTATAAGCTTCAAATAAAGAACTCAAAAAATCACCGGAATTCGGAAAACAATAATAATAATAATAATAATAATAATAATAATAATAATAATAATAATAATTGCAATTTTCTTTTTATAAAATTGCTTTTATTTTTTTTAACCCTTTTCAAAATTTTTTTTTTCTGAATTTTAACAGTTTTAAACAGACAAATTCAATTTGTGAGATATCTACAGCAGTTACTTTCCCTGTACCATACAGCAGCACATTTTTTGTCTTTTACAGTTGACCTACTTTAGGTGCAATGAAAATCTGCACCAGAATAAATGTTGTATTTAATTTTTTGAAGATTGTGGGTGGCATGGAAGCAAGGGGGTTCCATAGTCAAGAAAAGAAACTATTAGAATATAAGGTTGCAACACTAAAATGGTGAGACTTAGTAGCCATAGTATGGTGCCGCTGCTATTTACCTTGGCTCCTTGATAAAATCCAAAGAATAATCAGCAATATTATCAGTTCTTATCTGGCAGCTCGGCTTCAGTCAATTTCCCACTGCCGCAATTCATTTATTTCTATCGCTTTAGAATCGTTTTTCGCGTCAAGAATAACCTGCAAAGTCTCCCAAACATTCATAACTCTATACCTGTTATTCACTGCATCGAAATTCAATCATCTATCAAATCAATCGCTTATTTCAGAAGATGCCGTCACTACACGGTAGCTACTACTCTTCTTCGGGTTGGCCCAATAGTGCGTATTCTTGTAAGTCCTATTGACATTTCTAGATTCGGCTACAAGCAAAAAAACCTGTTTGGTTGACCGGATCAGGTCAGTCTGCCTGAAAAGAGTTAATATATATATATATATATATATATATATATATATATATATATATATATATATATATATATATATATATATATATATATATATATTAACTTTTATATATATATATATATATATATATATATATATATATATATATCAAGAAACACGTAAACAAAAATCTCTTCTGATGTGTTTTTTGGCAATGGTAGCGGTATACGATGATGCTCATTGAACCAGCAGGAGATGGAAGAATAACTAATTGAATATTAAAGATCAAAGTTTTGGGGGACGAAACATTTATCGATCTCTGGTCAGTCTCAAGCAAAATATTTTGGAATGGGGTGAGTTTGGGATGAAAGCTGAGATATATGATGTTTCCTGTTCAAGTTAACAAGGAGGTAGGATTTCAAGCTCCATAAACGAGGAATCCTTTTGTCTACTATGCGAACACTACAAGAAGGAGGCATATTCGACACTGTTTGTTTTCCCTATTTTCCAAAATCTAGTAGAAGCACTCGGGTCACGCCTCTGAAGCATGTGAATTAACCAGAATAATTCCTTTTCGTTGTTCGCGATTTTTCGACAATGGGGTCACTTTTCGATAGCGTCACAACATGCCATGACGATCACCTCCAAGATGCTGGTACGGAGCATAACTCTATAAAATCCTAAATTGAATATTCAAAAAGAAATTAGCTCTTTGGCAAGACGAAATAGAATTTCTTAAACGAGTCACATGAGAGCCGCAAAACCTGTCAGGGTCAACCTTATCACAAATATGGCTGCAAGTGAAACTAGATCTGTTATAAAATAGTGACGTTTCTCAAGAGACTAACGCTATATACATTTCAATGGCGGGGGAGGAATCGATACCTTGAAGCAAGTGTGAACATAGAGAAGACAGCTAACTACCACAGCGCATTTATGTTTAAAGCTGGTGACAAAGGCAGGATCGAATGATGAATTAGACGACATTTAGTCGACTCCAAACCAGAATAACTAGAAAACATGATCTAAAGCTCATGCCATGTTATATGTTCTTTTTGAATGACTCGGTTAAGTAATCATTTCGTGTACACAAACATACATAGATACATATACCTATATATACATCTATGTGTACATATGATTTCATTTCATGTATTATTTGTGTATTATATGTATTATTTATGTATTATATTGCGAGATTCAAAAGTTCTCAATGCTATCATCTGCATAATGTTTCTGAAATCTTAGAAGTGTATTTAAAGCGTAATCACTTCTTATCATTATGTGTATAGATTTTAGCGCGCCCACGTCGCTAGTGAATATGACACAAGGTCGAGGTTTAACCCATGAACTGCCAAAGATTTTTAATGCCCATTTTTGGCCCAGACAGCTGTCTTACGAGTTTATTTATTCCTTATGTTCAATTTCAGTAGTTACCATTGTCGGTTTTATAGAAACTAGAATATCAAATATATATGTGTGTATAAAACATCAAAAAATAATATTGATTAGAAATAATAAAAAAATACTTTTCAAAATAGTCATTATTTTTCTACTCGTGAAATGTAAAATTACGACAGAAAGTTTCTTCTTACGGCTAATAATGAAAACTTTAAAGGCTAAGTGTTGTAAAATATACCTCTGCAAATGCAATGTATGTAAGCAATTCAATGTAAATACAAGGGATAACATATAGTGAGTTTAATTTTAACAGATCCCCAAATGGGGCTCATCGCAGGTAATGGGTTAAAGTGGGTTTAACGGTAATACCGTGGAATAATTACCCAAGCCTCCTCGGCACCTCCCCTTTTGGGAAAGCCTCGGCCGCTGGGCAATAAACCCAACCCCATCACAAGGGAAAGATGCTGTCAGGGATGAATGTCTCTTGAGCTTAAAAAGGATTTTCTTAGATGTAGCACAGGTCGAAAGTGTTACTCGGTCCTAATTGATCTAGCGGGACAAGCTTGCTAACCATTGCACCACGTCGAAGTTCCCACCTTGTCATTAAGAAACTAAAAAACTTAGTTACATATGAACTTATAGAAAAGAACATCGGTCAACTTTTAACAATAAGTCTTTCTATTCTTGCTCAGAAAAAAAAAATCATGCTTAGACAAGACAGTCACTATCGATGTTAAATTGATTTATAATTAGAATCGTAAGAAAATTATAGCAGTGAGACCTGGTCATAAAACGTGAGACCAAGAAGACGTACTGAGTTACTTTCTTGGATGCTTGAATCAAGCAGGCTGATTGAAGGCAAAAAAAAAGGTAAGATGATTAATATCCCAACGTGCAAATTACAAATGAGAGATACCAAAATGAAAGGACAAAAATCTAAATATCTGGGAAGTGTTTTAACAGAGGTCGGAAAGTGCAGCACTAAAATCAGGAGGCGCATTGGGATAGCCGAAGATGCTTTCGAAAACCTAAGCAAAGTATTAAGAAACAGAAAATTTTCGTAAAAAACAAAGAAAAGTGTACTGGACTGTTACGTGATATCACTCCTCCTGTATGGCAGTGAATGCTGGACAATCTCTTCAAAGACAAAAAGATGCAGCAGAAATGTGGTTCCACAGGAGGCTGCTGAGGATACTATGGATTGAACATGTGAGAAATGACAAAGTTTTAGAGAAAATGGAAACAAAAAGGAAACTTATACTTAATATCAGAAAGAGACAAAGAATAGAGAGTAGTTTCGTTTTAGAGTCGTTAAAACTAGCAAGCCACTTCTTGCCGCAGGACAACCTTTAATATCTCAAATTAAATGGAAACTAGAGAAAAAAATCTTTCTGTTTGTTGGCATGATCAAGCTGTAATTTTTTATTACCAGCTGCAAAATGTTGCAGCCCAACAATGAGCAAATGTCACCTTGAACGTCGCTGAAAGCGGAGACAGAACTGAGAAAAGGTCTTTGTTTCTAGATAAGGAATACCAATAATTATTTTGTTCCACGATAGTTGCAAAGCTGACGTATCAAACGAATATGGAATTTGAGCGGAAAACTGGCATAAGTTGAGAGAAACCGAATATTTTGATGACGAAATAATGAAGCTATGCTCATCTGTATAAATAAAAGAACTCACCAAGACCGTTGTACGCTCCGGCCTTCTTCAGGTGGTTGGAACCAACGCCTTTATCGACTGTGCCATGTGTCCTCGAGGACACATGACACAGTCGATAAAGGCGTTAGTTAGATCCAGTGACAGGACCCAAAGAGTGTGAGTTCAATACCCGGCTAAGGCAGTCGAGAACTTTCAGAGGGAAATTAACAGGAGATAACTGATAACTGACATCCATTAAACATGGCACGTGAAACTAGAACAGTCTACCCCAGTGAGCGAAATAAAGAGTTCAGTTCGACATTCCAACCACCTGAAGAAGGCCGGAGCGTACAACGGCCGAAACGTTGTAATAAATATGGCGACAAAGATGAGAACAATAGTCCGAATAATGTAAATAATGTACATAATACCTCATCTCAGAAATATAGACAGAACTCACCAAGAAGTGATGAATTAATTTGCATCTTTCAAATCTATATCATTACGGCTATATGCTGGTGTAAACGGAGGTGCGGCTAACATAACTGTTATCAGGCGAATGAAGTTCTTCCCAAGTCAGTGGTGTTTATTTCGCACAAATACCTTCGAGAAAGGCATAATTCTTCTGTTCCCAGGTACGGTTCAAATCGCATGGCAGATTTGGCTCTATAGCTACGGATAGCGACCAGTCCAGAAAAAGGACAAATCTAGATTCGTGAAGAAGGCAATGGAAAACCACTCTATTATATTTTTTAAGAAGTCATGACAACTCTAAGATATTGTGGAAAGGGAGTATGTGGAGAGCCATGAACACCTAAGTTTCGAAGGAACATGGTATTTAAGAAAATTAGATGTGCATGCATACGAGTTTATATATAGATAGACTTCAATAATTCATTATCTAAAGATAATTGAAATCTACCTTTGTCGTTGAATTCTTTACTTTTCCAGTTCAGTTTTTGATATAGTGAGTTCAGAAAATACGATAGATAGATAGATAGATAGATAGATAGATAGATAGATAGATAGATAGAAAATGAGGAGATTGGGATAGATAGATAGATAGATAGATAGATAGATAGATAGATAGATAGATAGATAATGAGGAGACTGAGATAGATAGATAGATAGATAGATAGATAGATAGATAGATAGATAGATAGATAGATAGATAGATAATGAGGAGACTGAGATAGATAGATAGATAGATAGATATATAGATAGATAGATAGATAGATAGATAGTGAGGAGACTGAGATAGATAGATAGATAGATAGATAGATAGATAGATAGATAGATAGATAGATAGATAATGGGGAGACTGAAATAGATAGATAGATAGATAGATAGATAGATAGATAGATAGATAGATAGATAGATAGATAATGAGGAGACTGAGATAGATAGATAGATAGATAGATAGATAGATAGATAGATAGATAGATAGATAGATAATGAGGAGACTGAGATAGATAGATAGATAGAGAGAGAGAGAGACAGAGAGATAATGAGGAGACTGAAATAGATAGATAGATAGATAGATAGATAGATAGATAGATAGATAGATAGATAATGAGGAGACTGAAATAGATAGATAGATAGATAGAGAGAGAGAGAGATGGAGAGATAATGAGGAGACTGAAATAGATAGATAGATAGATAGATAGATAGATAGATACGTGGAGAAAATCCTACTTTTTCTGCATCCACCGATACAGGAATAGTCGTTCTGAAAAAGACCCCGAAATATATACGCTTCCTAATAAAAGAATGTAGACTATTCATGCGTTCTCTTGGTCATCTGTACCAAAGTATATATGCGTTCACATATTGTATATTTATTCTTTTGAGTTAATTTTATTCTTTTTTTTCTTTTTCACCAGTATTCGTTTCCATGTGATTGAAACCGATCTCTTCCTTTATGCGATTAAGTACAGAAAGGTTGGAAAAAATATAGAGGGAAGGGGATGTATGTGTCGTCCATCCAACAAAAACTGAATATGTATTTGTTTTTGAGCTCGCAGGCAACATGCACCAGGTATTTAAGAACACGATTTAACGAAAGAATCATTTTTTTATTATTTCAACCCAATAAAAGCCAGTAGGATACAAGGATTCACTGAGAGTAAAAGAAACAAAAAGAACAATAAATGAACAGGTTTTAAGGATACAGATGATGATGATGATGATGATATTGAATTTAACTTTTTGAAAAATCGTAATTTTAAAGCCGAAAGAAGTGAGAAATGTAAGTGAAGAAATTATCAGCATAGAAGTTACGGTTGCGACTAGCAATTTCAACGATTAAATTACGGGACCTAGCTGACAATCTAGTACTGCGCTTAAATTTGTAAATTCGAGGTACCTTTGAGGAAAGTTCATCAGAACAATTACCATGAAAATATATATACAAGAGGCAAAATGAAGTGAGGTTACGGCGGTGAGAAAGTAATTGAAATCAAGATGCCAGGTCATGACTGACAAAGTTACCGATTCTTCTTCGGATTTTGTCAGTAATCTCTAGACTCATAGCAGAAGCACTAAACCAGATGATTCCCCAATATTCCAAACACGAATGAATAGTAGACATAGATGCAGGATTGATTATGACGATAAAAATTATCTAGTACCACACAGTGAACCATCTTTCATAGCCGCGGACTTAGCAATTGATTTAATATAATCAAGCCACTTCATGTCTGTTGAAAATATGAGATCAAGAAGATGCAGTGAGTTGCTCCCTTGGGGATTAGCATCAGCCATGCTGATTGAAGAAAAAAAAAGTCTTTCAGATGATTAATAGAGAAAAGTTTCGTTTTATAAACGATAAATCATGTGGAACACGAGACCTGCAGGTGTTTTGCAAACGTTTAGACAGATGGAACATGTGTCTCAGTCATTTGCGCGAGTAGTGGAGGATCAATTGCCACATGTTTCCGCAAGTGGAGAGCAAGGCCTGCTTTACTGCGTGCGACAAAGCCACAGTGGCAGATAAAAGGCTATCATTGAGAAGAGCTGCATGCTGCCAAACTTTACTATGTGCACACATTTGATCCCGATGTTTTAATCAGCCTGGCTCAAAGCATTGTATAGATGAAAAGCAGGACAAGCGCCCAGCTCCTTCACTCTAACGCTTTGTTTTCCCATGAAGAAAAGGGGATGCTACATCGCTTCAGTTTGTATATATATATATATATATATATATATATATATATATATATATATATATATATATATTTAACATACAACGTGTGTTAGCACGTGCAATACCCTGTCTTCATCAGCCGCCGACCAGGGGTGATATCGCGGTTTCGGTGGCTATGGCGGGACCGCCACCCCTGGCGCCACCAGCAGCGTTTGCCACCAGGCAGGGTATGAAGATAAGCTAACTAATTCTTCCTTTAAGTAAAATCTATCTGAAATATATATATATATATATATATATATATATATATATATATATATATATATATATTGTGTGTATTTAGGCAGCATCTTTTCATTCATACACGTTTCATTAAATAATATAGACAAGTGTTGTCTATTTATTTTATGTAAATTTTTTTCGTAACATCTGATAAGTTTAATAACATCTGATAAGTTTAATAACATTATCGTTGAATATTCTTAAATGTCTATAATTAGGAACAGAAGCCATTGTTTTATACCAACGGCTTTCCATACTTCATTCTCCAATTCATTCTCGTGTGGTCATGTGTGACGTCATGAGATGCGTTGCGATTTTCGCTTCTAGCGTCTTATATGCGCGTGTTTATCGTTGCATAGAAATCTTCTATGTAAACATTGACAGACTATCATCACTGTCTTGTCCGTATATTGTTTAATATGTTCTCCTTGTTTGCTCTCTAAGATCTTGCCTTCGCTTACACGCTCGATCGATGATATCTTCACCATCCTTCGGTAGAACCACATCTCCGTCGCCTCGAGTCTCTTCTTCATCTTTGAGGAGACCGTCCAACTTTCGCTGCCGTAAAGGAGGACAGATGTCATATAACAACTCAGTACTCTTTTCTTTGTTACCAAATAAATCCTTCTTTCTTTTGGAATGCATCTTTGTCCATCCCAATACGTCTATGGATATCAGTGTCGCACTTACAGGCCCTCTGTCAAAACGCTTCCTAGATATTTAAACTTCTGAACCTGCTTCATTTTAGTGTCTCCAACCTGCAAATCGCATTTCGGGCTCATCCTTTTACTGACGACCATGCATTCTGTCTTCTTGTAGTTTATACTTAGTCCTTTCTTCTTACTCTCCGTCGCTACCTTCTGTAGGAGATTTTGTACTTTCTTTTCCGTGTCTGCTATCAGTTCAGCGTCTTGTGATCCAATAGATCGTAGAATTTGACCGGCACGATTAAACTGAACGCACTAAGTATTTTCTAACTACCCTCTTTGGTCTCTTGGGAGACGCATGAATCAATCTTCCCCTCACATTTTATATGATAAATAGAAGGGTAGACTAAGCTCTCTAGCACCGGATGGCAGTTAGTCTTGGGGGACATCTCTGAATTTAAAACATTTCTTGTTGGCAAGAAATTACACGACCAACTTCTCCAGAAGGGTTTATGCCAATTCACAAATAATTAACGGAATATATGGAGATCTATGGTCGTCTATGTCAGTGGTTCCGAAATTTTTTTCTCATATTTGGAATTAAAATTTGCTCGCACCTCGCCAAATTTTATATGATAAAAGTACATTTAAAAATAAAAACAGAGAGAGGGTTAAAAGAAAAAAAATCGCTGATTCAAAGCCAGAACATTATCATTGATAACTCTCTCCTCCAATTTGCGGACCCTAATTACTATATTGTTAATACTTGATATAAGGAAAAATATCACAATGATATAATCGGTCGATAATTATTTACAGCTATTTATACTGGAACACATACATGTATTTACAACTAATCTATAATAATATTTTAAATTCTGAAATTAAGCAATTTGTTGGATGGACAACGATTTGGACAATTTTGCTGTTACAATTGGTATAGTGGTGTGAAATGAACTGGCGCTGTGAATTTGTTCTTTAAATGTGGTACTATTTAACCTTCAGCCAGAGTTTTGTAAATCTCAGTAATAAACAGGTATGAGATTTTTTTTAAAAAATGGAGCAGCAACATAGCCTCGGATACAATTTTCTTCGGAGACGGAAGAAAGGATCTTTATCTTGCCAAAGACATGAATGACGCTTTGGTGACAAGCGGAAGAACGATAAAAGGGATAACGTCTTCGATGCCTATTGACCCGCTCACTCGATTACCATTTATTTTGTAATACTTTCGCATTTCTCATTCATCTGACACTGTATTTATTTTTATTTTCTTTTTCACTTCGCCAGTTTCCTGGATTCTGATTTAAAATGACTTTTTGCTTTGATCACTGTCGCGCAAAAAGGAATCGATATCTGCCTTAATGTTTCAAACAAATCGCCCACATAGATACAAACATGGTGAGCTTTGTGAACTTTCCAATCCATTTCCACAATCTTCTCCAAACCATTTTTAATATATATATATATATATATATATATATATATATATATATATATATATATATATATAAGTGGGATTTTATTATGCATGACAATGTTTGCGGGGTAAGATCGAATGTCATTAGAAAATTCAGAATATACCTGTGACACTATTTGACTTGCTAAAAGGGAGAAAGAAGAAAAGAAAAAGAAAAAAAGGGAAAGGCGACAATTAAATTTAGGTGATAAGAAGCCATCACGAAAAGGACACTAAGCGGTGTCATTTTTCTGACAAGGAAAAGTGGTAAGATTTTTTATTTCCATTGTCGAGAATGGAAGATACTGGATTTAATCTGATTTAGGTTACGGGGCGAGTGGAAATTCCCGGTTGGCCAAATAACTTCAGAGACAGAATTCTAAATAGATAAAAATTAACTGTGTCGCAAAATTACTAAAACAAAAGTGTCCACCGACCACCATGAAGGAAAGGTTAAGCCTTTGTCTATATGTAGAAATCATTGAGACAAAAGACATCTGTTTTGTGTCGAAACCTGGCCATGGTGGCGAACTTATTTTATCGGGAATAGATAGCGCCAGAATGCGAAAACGTCTAATGGGCCACCCGCTTGGTGATGGCGAAAAGCTAATTGACGAATTCCAGGTTGGCCAAATAACCTCAGAGACAGATTTCTAAATAGATAAAAATTAACTGTGTCGCAAAATTACAAAAACAAAAGTGTCCGCTGACCACCATGAAGGAAAGGTTAAGCCTTTGTCTATGGGCAGATATCATTTGGAAAAAGGCATCTGTTTTGTGTCGAAAACTGGCTGTGGTGGCGAAGTTGTTTTATCGGATCAAAATTGGGACCGAGAATGCAAATACGTCTAAATGGCCACCCACTTGATGCTGGCGAAAAGCTAATTGACGAATTCCAGGTAATATGGTTAAAGATAAAGAATCTAGGGTGTGAGGTCTCGAAGAGAAGAAGGAAAAGGAAAAGTGAAAAAAAAAGATAAATTTTTTTTTTTTTTCTTGGAGCAAGATTTTTAAATCGAGGCTAGTCTGGCCACACCCACGCTGCTGAGTGCCCATTGACTGAATGATAACGAGAGACAGGCGGAGGTAATCATGTGAAGCAGGAAGGGAGACTGTTAGCACCCATTGAGGGGATAGGTGTGAGATGCCACTGTGAGAGAGAGGGGAAACCCGTTGACACCCTCTGACGGTATGGTGAGATACCAATACGAGAACAGAAGAAGGTGGGAGGACGAGAAGACTTCCAAAAATGGAAAATAATAACATTTTCGTGACCAAAACCAAATAAGTGGATTGTGGGTTGAGAATTATCAAGGAACCTCAAACCCCAACAAGCCCACCCCGGTTTTGGTCGGCGTCCATATAAGCAAAGTCGCAGCGAGCGAAAATCAGTTCAGTTCAGTTCGAGTTCCAGTTGGGAGGCAGTTGAGTTAAGTTCGAAGTTCGCAGTTGAAGTTGCACCCGCCTCACAGAAGCTGACTAAGATTCACGCAATTCCGAACTCATCTTCTAATCAAGAACAATTTATTTTTGAAGAACGACTTAGACTCACACCACCAATACAAGTTTTACGAATATCGCCGGAAGACACACCAAGAACCAGTTTCTTAAAAGAACAAACAAGATGTTTAGACTCGCCTAACAAGAAGAAAGTGTCACGAATCCATATAGCGGGTTTGGAAGTAGACGCAATCCTGTATCCAGCGACCATATATAAAATATTGTTATCCTTTTTTAACACATTTTAACTTTTCGAGTTATTATTTTATTTTATTTTACATCTACTTGTGCGATATCACCCTTGTTCGAACTCAGCTTGCATTACGGCCCGGCGACTGATTGATTTCGTCTGCCTAAGATAAATTCACAACGTGGGTAGGTTGGACTGGAAATCAAAACAGTTACTTCGGTAACCAGACGTTGGAAGCGAGCTGGGAACGACAAGGCTGATACCGAATCTAACCTAGAACGTCACATTTGGTGCCGCGACCAATACCAAGCCAGTTGGTCGTCACAGGACAGGATAGCACGAAGGACGCGGCTAGGTGGACGTCACACTTGGCGCAGCGACACCGGGGGGACGTCACATACCTATACATAGGCAATGCATCCAGTGTGTTTCCTTTTATAACATCTATGCTGGACAATTTACACAAGGGTCAGGGAAAAAATAGAAGCAACAGAAATGTGGTTCTACAGAAGGATAGTGAAAATTCCATGGATGGATTGAGTAGGCAACAAGAAAGTTTTAAAGAAAATGGCAACAGAAAGAAGATTTCTACTCAGAATCAGGAAAAGACAGCTAAAATTCCTTGGACATATATTGAGGAAGGGGTGCTTAGAAAACTTAACCCTCACGGAGCATACTGAGGGCAAGAGAGGTCGGAGAAGGCAACGATCCCCTTATCTGACCAACTTGTGCGAATGAATGGCGGAATAAGAGACGGGAATCTTAGACAAGGGAGAAAAACTGCCAAGAGTTACACATGATGGGAAGTTGTGGAAAGCCAAGATCGCCTGTGTCCTAAAGGGACGCGGCATAAAGAAGAAGAAGAAGAAGAAGAAGAAGAAGAAGAAGAAGAAGAAGGGGGTCCATATTTATTTATTTCGGTCGAATCAGAGGTTATAAGCTGATATTGACATTTCTTTTGGCCAAAAAATTATAAGAATATACGGAAAATTTCCCAACATTGGTTAATTATAATTTTGTCATGAAAGTATTCATACAATATCTCATATATATATATATATATATATATATATATATATATATATATATATATATATATATATATGAATTATTATACATATTTATATATATATATATATATATATATAAGATATATATATATATGAATTATTATACACATATATATATATATATATATAAGATATTATATATATATATATGAATTATTATACATATATATATATATATATATATATATATATATATATATATATATATATATATATACTCTTAAGGTCTGCTATATTTATGGAGGAAAGTGCTCAATATCAGAGATAGAGCGTGTGTAAATATAAAATGAACATTGAAATGAACACTTAGAGGCAACAGGCTGTTTCATGCTAGTCGCAATCGTGGCCTGACCATTGCGTCTAGCATGAAACAGCCTGTTGCCTCTAAGTGTTCATTTCAATGTTCACTTTTACATATATATATATATATATATATATATATATATATATATATATGATTATTCATCATATTGCTCTGTACAAATAAAATACATTGAGATCTCTTTTTGTGGATCAATTTTAATATTTTTATATTACTACGGTCCACTTGGATTATACACCCAGAAAATTTATTTTACCTTTAATATAAAAATATATATATATATAATCTATTTGAGACCTACTTGGTTTAAAAGGCGAATCATTAAAGTTATCCGTGCTCTCCACCTTTAAACTTAAATTACGTTCGATGCCCATTAAGTGATGTTTATTGCGTAAAAAAGAAAAAGAAAAGAAGGTTTAGGCAATTCATATCCATTCTCGGGGTGCAAGTGGAAATCATTAAAAATAGAAATTGATATTTGCCGTAGCCGAGAACAAGTCTTCTTCTTTATGTGCCGGGTGTAGGTGATTATAGCTCTCCACAATTTCCAGTCCTTTCTAGCTCTTTATAAATGTTGTCTTTCTGTTTTTTTTCTCGTAAACTCTGTACCGCCAAAGGTTATTGGGGCTGATACCGTAAGACAATACTTATGTTGAAATACTAAAACAGAACGTGTTCAATGGTTCTCACAGGTATCGGACACTTTTAAATTTTAATGCGACAGTGTAACCCGGATATAAGAGACCCGGATATAAGAGAAATCCGGATGTAAGAGAGATTTTCTCTGGTCCCAAATTAGAGCCATACTTACCTAAACAAAATAGACCAAACCCGGATATAAGAGAAAACCGGATATAAGAGACTTCTTCTCCGGTCCCGACAACTCACTTATATCCAGGTTACACTGTACTTTGAATTTTACTTCAAATTTTACTTTTGAATTTGGCTTTGAATTTTACTTTGAATTTCGCTTTGAAATTTACTTTACATTTCACTTTTTAATTTTACTTTGAATTTTCACTTTATATTTTAATTTAAATTTTACTTTTGAATTTGACACTGAATTTTAAACTTTACTTTACATCTGACTTTTAAATTTAAATTTTACTTAAAATTTCGATTTGAAATTTACTTTTAATTTTACCTTAACTTAAACTACTTGCATCCAAAGCTCAAGAAACTAGTATACCTTGTTATTAATCCACGACTGGCGGAAGAATAGATAGTATCGTACCTTTTCCCAGGGTATATATTGGTGCAAAAGTGAACGCAACTGACTTGATAGGAATTTGAATATATATATATATATATATATATATATATATATATATATATATATATATATATATATATGTATGTATAAAATATTGAATAGAGCAAGTCCCGCAAATATTTAATGTATTTTTCTGTGTATACGTCATATTAATTACATTTAACGACCTGGAAGTTAGAGAAATTTCATACAAAATATGCGTTCTCCGACAGGAATCGAAACTCAATTCCTATACGGAAACCGTCATTTGATCTGACGTGCTATACCATTCAGTTACAGAGAAGCGTCTGGTTAGCAAAGTCCGAATTCCTGTTTAAATAAACATTGCTAACTAGACCAATATATATATATATATATATATATATATATATATATATATATATATATATATGAAGAAATATAGTCTCAAGGTGTGCTATATTTATGGAATAAAGTGCTCAATATCAGAGATAGAGCGTGTGTAAATATAAAAGTGAACATAGAAGTCACTACTTAGAGGCGACAGTCTGTTTCATGCTATATGCAATCGTCAGGCCTGACGATTACATATAGCATGAAACAGACTGTCGCCTCTAAGTGTTGACTTCTATGTTCACTTTTATATTTATATATATATATATATATATATATATATATATATATATATTGTCAATTGCTGTATATATATATATATATATATATATATATATATATATATATATATTCCAACCATCTCGAGACTGGTTGTAATTCACAGTTTCTACTTTCTCACCGAAGGCTATAGAACCCACTTTGTCCTTTTACTTACCCATAGCTGGGAGGAGAAGAGATGGATTCACATCTTTCCCCAGGGTATTAGCACGTAAGTCAATGTAATGAACGCGCGTAGAATTAGTACTCGGTTCTCCGATCCCTCAATCAGAGCCGCAATCCATTACTGCACCGTTCCCCCCTCTCTCTTCCTCTCTCTCTCTTCCTCTCTCTCTCTCTCTCTCTCTCTCTCTATATATATATATATATATATATATATATATATATATATATTGTCAATTGCTGATATCTTCTGATGATTGGACGGAACGATTGCTCAAGAGTTGATATTCTGAAAATAACGTCAATCAGTTAAGTGACAAATTCTATATTTATATCTATATGAATGAAAAGTTGCTGACCAAATACACATCAATATATATATATATATATATATATATATATATATATATATATATATTCAAACGTTTCATTGAATAATATAGACATATTGTGCCTATTTTTATACTGATCCTTTCCAAAAGTTCCCTTTTGTTTCAACTCAATAATAAAATATTTTGAAAGCTGAAAATGAATTTTCTGAAACTGTGAAACTAATATCAGACTTTGCAGGAAGAAGAACAAAAGTGTAACTTGCAATATTTAATTTTTTGGTGAACTTACAAGAAAACAAAGCATAAATTCACAATGGCGTCGAAATGTTGATGCAAGAATAACGGGAGACTGTTGACCTCGGCCTCAGCGTTGAACTCTTGCACTTTTACCTGTATGTCAAATAAGCGGATCCTGAAACTTTTATCTAGCAGGATATGTATCAAATATTTTATTCCGGGCAAATAAATTCCGACAGATTTTCCAAATGTGGAAACATTTTTCAAATAGTTCCTCTACTTGATGGTTACTAATTTTAGTGAGGAAAGAAAAATATCTCGACTTTAAAAGGATTAACCATGATTAAGTGCCCCAACATCGATTGCTTTTGATCAGAGCATTTTCGGCATAGAAAATAATAAATTGCGAACGGCTAATTTTAATGACATAACTGATAAATTTTCACCAGAATAAAGCAAGAAAGAAACATTTTTCACTTTTTCATTTTTTTTTTTTTTGTTTCAATCAATTCGACCGAAGCAAGGCGGCAATGCTACTAAAACGAAGTGAACTGCAACAAGTGAAAGAGAATGAAAAAATTTAAAAGAAACCGGAAACGCAATCCTTATCAAGAAACAATGGATCAACCTCTACTCCTGTTCAAAGTACCATGGAAGAGTCTGAACCGGGCGATAGGCGACCCTATCTGTTTCTATTAAAACTATTATTATATCAGTCAATTATATGCCATGCATGGCACATGTCTTTCGATACATGACTGATGAGGCAGAATTTTTCCTGCAGTAGGTTGCAATTTTCAAGGCTATAAAACCTGTCTTGCTACTTACCCATAACTGGGGGGGGGACGAAGAGGATTCATATCTTTCCCAAGATTATTAGCACGTAAATAAATGTAATGGATTCGACTGGAATTCGAAGTCGGCTCTCCGATTCTACAATCCGAGCCTCTATCCATTACTCCACCGTGCCTCTTCGATTTCCAGTCGAATCCAATGCATTCACTTACGTACTAATACCCTTCGGAAAGATATGAATCCTCTTTTTCTCTCCCCCCCCCCAGCTATGGGTAAGTAGCAAGACAAGCCGTGTTCTATAGCTTTGGATGGCAACTGGTCTAGAGCAGAAAGACATGGCAGCCTACTGCGGGAAAAAATCTGCCTCGTCAGCCATGTATCGAAAGATAGATGATCGCTTAAACGTGTATCACGTATGACACATAACTGATTATTATATAGTGAAATGTTTAAATATAGAAATGAACGTTGTGCGTGAAAGTCTTCATTGATTCGTTTGAAAATCCATTAAGTATTATGGATTTATAAACAATATCTTTATTAATTCCAATATCTAAAATATGTGTGATGTGCGAGAAGCGTATCGGTTATTGGCGTGGAAATCGGAGTCGGCAAACCGAGTTCAAGTTGCGGCGTAATCTGAGGCGTTCACTTACGTAAGTGAAAAGCATAAATCCATCTCTTGTCCACCCAGCTATGGGTTAAATAGCTCTAGCCTGGGATAGCAGCCAGTCTAAGAGAAGAAGAACTCAAGAGAAAGATAATTTCCAAACCATGAAGGAGGTAACTGGAAACCACAAGCGTTCCCAAGAAATCTTGGCAGTACTTAGATAAAAGAAACAGAAGAAATCTGTGGAAACCCATGGTGGCCAGCGTCTCGAAGGGACATGGCAAACACACACACACACACACACACACACACGAGTGCGCGCGTACACAAACACACACACATATATATATTAAAAAGAATAGAGAAACAGCAAACGTTTTTGATTGTAACGTGGATTTTAAAAAAATATATTATACTTTATTTTCCATTATATATATATATATATATATATATATATATATATATATATATAATGTAAAAATAAAGCATAATATATTTTTTTAAAAATACACATTACAACCAAAAACGTTTGCGGTTTCTCCCTTCTTTTTAATATACACACTTTTCTCTCGTTGGAACTACTATAACCTCTTCCCTATATATATATATATATATATATATATATATATATATATATATATATATATATATATATATATATATATATATGTATGTATGTATATATATATATATATATATATATATATATATATATATATAGGCAGAGAGGTAAAGTGTGTAAAATGCGAAGAAAACAAATAATCTTAAAGCACAGCGCTATAAATTCAACAAATAATTTTATTACTTAGTGCTAAATAATTTGTGTTTTCTTTTAAGAAATAAGATTATAAGGTTCCTTGTTCAGTTCGTTCTTTCACTTGCGTTTAGGAAAATAAACGCAAGCAAGGCTCAAACAGACTTTTTTTTTTTTTTTTTTTTTTTTTTTTACAACGCAAAAGAAAAAAATAATTGTGTTAGTATAGAGAGGAGTGTATGCGTGTTATAGTAACGTGAAAAGTCAAAAATTATGCTGCAAGAGCAGTTGTCAGTCAATCAGCTAAAATATCAGTGCAAATAGAACTAATGAAAACTAAGCCCCAAATATGTTATGTTTTTGTTTTGTTTTTTTGTCACTTCGTTTTTTTGTAATATAAACTGTGCAAACTCATTTCTGGAAATGTTTTTAAAACGAATAATAAATTCACAAAAGGAACTTTAGCACTCACTTAGTTTGGGAGAGTCGAAATTTAAGAAATCAGTAATATTCATATGTCGATAAAAGTACTGAAGATGAGTTTATTTATTTTTAAGTTGGGCTATTTATAGGAAAATTTCGTATCATAGGAATTGAAAAAAGATTTATTAAATTTAGAAGTTTTTTTGGTTAATAAATATATTACACAATGTTTTATATTGATTTTTAGTGGGAAAAGATTGTTAATCCTTTTTCCTGGATGTGAGCTTTCATTTTTTGAGCATGCAACACAGAAATGGCTGTCTGCTTTTTCAAAACCTTTGAGCTGCGTCTCAGACAACCTCGCTGATTGGTCAACAAATTCTAATGTGGAAATCTTAATTTAACATTCGTGTGATCCTATTTTGGCACAGAATTGAGATATTAGTTATACTACTTAAATCTAGTGACTTTTTCTACAATTTTTTTTAACTGAGTTCCATATATATATATATATATATATATATATATATATATATATGGCTCATGCCGACTATATTATTTTAAATCAACTTCTGCGGTGAAAATTCTTACAAAAATCAAATAATTGTCAGATTTTAATGAAATTTTCAGGACTTCTTCACAGATAAATGAAATTATTTGTGAAATGTTTCATTTTTAGAAAAACCTTCGTAAAAAATTTTAAAATTTTAACAGTTGTTACTCCCTCACAAACACACCCACACACACACCCCACACACACACAGACACACACACTTGTTTAATTTTATGAAATTTGAATAAATTCTTTTTCGTGGCGTTTACTGTTTATATTCGTTAAAAGGACAAGTCCTCCGAGAATTTAAATCATCATTTTTTTTTTTTTTTTTTTTTTGTGGCGGGGGTGCATCAAGCTGGACCCCTAGATAGAGAAAAGAATATCATTTTCATAAAATAATAAATGAAATCAAACTAAGACATTATTCAATGAGAAAAGTTTTTAATTACTTTTATGAATTAACTATATTATAGACTCTACTGTCTTAAGAAAAAAAATGTTTCGATAAATACTGAATTTTTACAAGAATTGCTTTCATTTTTATTAATTTTGATTAGAATAATTTATAAACTTTTAAAATTCTGTATTAATTTGTAGTGGTCAGTTGATATAGTTATTAAATAAAAATCGTAAATGGAAAAGCTTCCTACAATTCAACGACCCATTACCCGTGACCAATGCAGGTGTATTGCGCACACACATCAGTCATAACTCGAGCAGTGGCGAGGTAATTTTGCGGTGTCGAAGCTCGTTCTGGTCTGTGCGCTTTATGATTTTTAAGGTGGGTTTGTCCGCGGCCGCATCCTGTCGACAAATACATCAAGACTTTGGGGATAATGCTGTGAGTGAATGCACCGCCATGAATTGGTTCCAGAAGTTCAGGTCCGGTGATATATCCCTTTGTGTTGAAACTCGCAAAGGTCCTGGAATGGCGAGGCCCTGAAGACGGCCATAGAGGAGGACAACAGCCAAACCTGGGGTGAGCTTACCGAATTTTTCCATATCTCTTATGAAACAGTCAGACTTCATCTGCACCGCATAGGGAAGACGTACAAGTTAAGCAAGTTGTACCTCATACACAGTCGGGGGACAACAAGCAAAAATGAGTGACAGCCTGTTTCTCGTTGTTTTTGTTTTTTTTTTGGGGGGGGGGCATCGATACGTGCCCATATTTGGTCATCAGTTCTCATCAGTGGCGAAAAGTTTGTCCTATATGACACTTACAAGCGTGCCAGACATTGGTGGTCATCAGGCCACATGCATGAATATATATATATATATATATATATATATATATATATATATATATATATATATATATATATATATATACACACACACCAATTATAGGATTGGTGTATACGGAATAGATTCCAATAACCAACAAATACTATTCTTAAAAGAGTGTTCAATACAGATTAGAGCAAATATAATTATTTATTCGAAAATTATAACAAATATGTTAAAAAATAACTACAAAAATAGCCATTTTGTTTCAAATTATTGAATATAGAATAAAGAATTTTAAAAGACCTTTTAAAACCTTTTATTCTATATTAAACACCATCACTTGATAAGACACTAGAAGTGTTGAAACAAAATGGCTATTTTTGTAGTGATTTCGTTATCATTTTCGAATATATATATATATATATATATATATATATATATATATATATATATATATATATATATATATTAAAAGCATTAGTTTTGTTTCATCTTCAAGCGAATTTTGGAATAAATTATTCCAAAATTCGCTTGAAGATACTAATGCTTTTAATTTAATTATATAATTAAATTTGAAGTTTTTAGCTTCGGTTTTTGAAACATATATATATATATATATATATTCAAAGATAAATGTTTTTTTTCTTCGCTTTTTGAAGCATCATAGCCTCATGTACAAATATTTTTTTAATTCTTGAAGCACAGTCTTTAATCTTAAAATTCTTTGAGGTTATTTTTAAGGAGCTGTTTATCTAAATCTTTATATCAAGTAGATACTTGCCAACAAACATAAACACCACTTCGTTTTTGGTCACTTCGTACACGCCAGTGTTTCAACACCAGATATAATCACCAGATACCGACGTTTATGCCGACAATAATGGTAATATTAATTAGCAGATTCCTTATAAGTGAACATTCGGCATTCATCGAGCGAACACCCAGTGCTACTTGGACATTTCGACGTAGCGTAATGGTTAACAAGCTGGACTCACTAAATCAATTACAACTGATAAGTTTGATCCCCACTGAGTGTCTCATACTTGCGGCCTTGTGCCACGTCTAAGCTTTGCTTAGTAAATCACATTTTTTATTAACACTATTTTATTTAGTTTTTTACATTTTTTGTAAATACACATCGGGGTTTAATTTTTAAAATATGTTATCCCCACACACACAGATATGATATATACATATGGAGAATAGTTAGGACTTCATGGAGAAATTGTAGGATTATGTCAATTGAAGTAATAATATTAAGTAAGATTGTTTTGTTTGGGTATTAAGACAGTTATCGTATGTTTGAGTCAGTGATTGTGTCAAGCTAAGTTAAATCTAGAACAGAAGATGACCAGCATTTCCCAAGCCCCAATCTGGCCATGTACCATATTTGTAATTATTGTACAATAAATACTGCAACCAGTGCTACTTGGGTTTTTGTTACTTCCTGGTTATTGGGCTGCGATCAAAGTGTAGTATCTGTTCTCCTCGTCACTTACAGCAATGGTAATATCAACTGCAAGAAGACTGAATTCATGGTTGTTAGTAAAAGGTTGAGCCCAAAGTGCGAACTGCAAATCGGAGATACCAAAATCAAACAAGTTTTAACAGAGGACGGAAAGTGCCACAGTGAAATCCGAAGGCGCATTCCAAAAACTAAGCAAAGTATTAAAGAATAAAAAAAATCGCTAGAAACGAGGAAAAGAGTACTGAAATTTTACGTTATATCTGCCCTCCTGTATGGAAGTGAGTGCTAGACCTCACAGATGAAGAAGAGACTTGAAGCAACAGAAATGTGGTTCGACAAACGATGCTAAGGATACCTTGGACAGATTAAGTGAGCAACAACGAAGTTTTAGAGAAAATGGAAACAAAAAGGAAACATACTTAAGGAAGAGAGAGCCTAAATTTCTAGGGCATATAAGGAGGAAAGTGGCCTTGGAAAATCTGAAGACAGAAGGCAAAAGGCCAAATAAACAACGCATAACCTTAGTGAACTTGAGTAAATTGATGGCGGAACAGGGTTTAGGAGAAATAGCAAAAAGACAAAATTTATTAAAAGGACAGGAAGTAGTGGAGAGCCATGATTGTCTACGTCACGAGGGGACACGGCCCATAAAAAAGAATAATATTAGAATTTTCTTTGTAAGGAAACATTCAATATTCATTGAACGAGTAACCAGTGATACTCGAGTTACGCTTTTATTCACTCCCTGGTCATGAGACGGGATCACAGTGTAGTATCTGTTCTCATCTCTAATAAAAATTCGATAAGGCAACATCCAGCATTCATTTACTGAGCAACCATTGGTACTTTCACTTGAAATTTTAAATTTTTCTCTTAAAGAAAGGAAAATAGATTTCTCGAGTCTAATATCTGTTATTGCAGTATGGATTGTCTAAAAATACAGTTTTCAGACAAAAGATTTTTACGGATTTACTTGGCTTATCTGCTACAAAACCACTGCATGATCCCCATTTAAATCATGTTGATATAGTTCGAACTAACAAAATGACACTTTTGTCAACATACCTTAATTCTCCATGTATAATACGCCTTTTTTTCTAAAAGTAATAAACAAAATCAGGGGTGCGTATTATGCACAGCTACAAAAAATCTTGAAAAAATTACCGTGAAATAAAATAAGAAATATCATAAAAGTAAATTAGAATAATATTATTCTCTGTTTAAAAACTTTTTTTTTAAATAAGAGTAGAAGAGGCTGTCCGTAATGAAATTGGAAACGCACAATTTATAAGGTTTGATTACGAAAAAAGGGGTGCGTATTATGCGTAAGTAGAAGCATTTTCCCACACTCTCAGCACAATTTTAGGGGTGCGTATTATGGATGAAGGTATATTATACATGGGGAATTAAGGTATATACATATATATATATATGTTTCTTATTATTATTTGCATTTTAATTAATAAGTGGGCGAGGTAATGTAACCTTTTTGTATCATTTGTTCCACGATTGAAACATATTTTAAGATATTTTTGAAATCTATGCAAGTATTAATGTTTGTTATTTTATCGATGGTATACACGGAAATAGTTAAAATACAATTGATGTCTACACATTCTGTTAAAATACAATAGATGTTTACACATTCTGTTAAAATACAATTGATGTTTACACATTCTGTTAAAATACAATTGATGTTTACACATTCTGTTAAAATACAATAGATGTTTACACATTCTGTTAAAATACAATTAATGTTTGTCTGTTTGTCCGGCATTAAAAAATGTCTTAAAATATATTTTACTAGTAGAAATGTTGTGATAAAAACAAAGTTCAGAACATTAGCGAGATACCAGCCCTTTTTGCGTTCGGAAGGTTGGAGAGCCCAACGACCGAAACGTTGTGATAACAAAAATAAAGATGATGACATTATTCCGCGTGTAAATAACGTACATTATGATAACTTATCCCTCAGAAAGAGGAGGCACGGATAGCGGATCGGAATGAGGAATCGGAGAGCCGAGTTCAAATCCATTACATTAACTTACGTGCTAATGCCCTCTTCTCTCCCACATCAAGCAGGAAAAAAAAATCTGCTTCGTCAGATCGAAAGATACATGATTGCCTACGCGTGTATCACGCATAGCACATAACTGATTGATCCTCAGAAATTCAGACAGAAGCCCATGTTGGTTTATTTGATGTCGAATTTAAGTGTTGTAGAACAAAAACACACAATAATTTAATACTTTTGTCTGTAGGCTTCCACCCAGAAAGTCGCCCCTTTTGTGAAGGGTCTTATCCCTCTGCAAGTGATTCAGTTGGCGTATTCCAAGCCCAGCCGACAGGAAAATAAATACTAGAGTTTATTTATTAATTATCTGAGCTGTAAGATATTATATTCATTAAATCTAATCCGATTTTTTGAGTTCCAGTGAAACTTGGAAATAAATCTAATCCTCTTCAACTCCCTTCCCACCGCCGGACCTAGCTTCCCTGTGCCTTTTCTTATGAATATTTTCATGGTAATTGTTCCAAAGAACTTCCCTCTTTGGTAACTCAGTTTCACGAATTTAACGGTAGTACTAGATTGGCATTAGGTCCCAATTTCACTTCTCTCTCACTTCTAACTTTTGGAACTCTATTCCGGCTTCAGTCAATTACGATCTTCAAGCAGTTAAAGGCAAAGTCACTCGTCATCCTCTGTCTCCTTGAATTCTTTACTTTTATTTTCTACTCGGATACTTTCACTCACTGTAATCCTTTGTGTCTTAGTGGCTTTATCGCCTTCCGAAAAAAAAACTGTTTTAATATACAAATTTCTTTTATATCCTAATATCTTTCATCTGTTTTTCATCTATTAATTCCAAACGTTATTTTTTTCAATTTATACATTTTCATCAAAAAGAAAACGTATACATTAACGAAATAATCACAAAACCTTTGTGAATGCCTTTAAAAAAGTGTGACAAAAATGTCACTCAGTATAATATAAAAGGCATGATTAAATATTTTCATGGGACTGGATATGGTTCTACAGAAGGATACTGAGAATACCGTGAACATATGAGCATCGAGAACCTTTTTAAGGAAAATAGAAAACAAATGGACGCTTGTACTTAGAAAGGCAACAGAGAAGTGGTTCTTGAAATGAACACTGAGAATATCACGGAGAGAGCATGTGAGCAACAAGGAAGATTTAAGGAAAATGGAAACAAAAAACACTTGTATTAAATTTCTGGGAGACATAATGAGGAAAGAAAACTTGGAGAATTTGACACTCACAGGTCATATTGAGAGCAAGAGGGGTCAGATGGAAACATCGACTAACCTAGATAACGAACTTGTATGGTAGAATATGTGGCGCGAGGAATAGTAAAAACACAAACATTGTTAACGGCTACAAAGAAATAGGAAGTTGTGGAGAGTCATGATCGGCAAAGTCTGAAAGGGATTCGGAACATAAAGAAGAAGATTTTCCTCTAAGTTGTACAGTCATTACAGAATTGAAGTCGGCGTCCATCGAAGATATTTATTTTAGACACTGTTGTTTGCGGTATTAAAACAAAAAAAATGCTGTGATGCGGATTTCAATGTATTTTCTTTTAGAGAAAGCAATAAAGGTAGTTTTAAATCTCTGCAGATATCATTTTTTTTTATTCTGTCAGTCAATCAACAAAAAGAATATGGTATGACAGAATCCACATTAATCACTCTTAATATACACGAATATTTAATAAAATCGAAATTGCCGACAGCATCTTACTTTTTCTGCTGGAATTTCTTAAAAGTACTCTTTTTGTCTATTACTGAATAGCGATATTAATTTTGTTTAATGCTACAGTAAACGCCATAATTACAGAAACCTCAATGTAATCTGAGGCAACAAAAGGTCTGCTTGGAATCTGTGTGAATTATAAATTTCCTATTGATGTCAGTGATTTTGAAAGAGGTTTTGGGTCCTACATTTTATTGCTGACAGTCTAATATCAACAAAAACAATTACTCTACATAATCTTCCTGATTCTTTATTTGGTTCTCTGTTATACCAACTTCATTTAAGACATGAACGATCATAGCTCTCCATACTTCCTATCGTCTATAACTCTTGGCAGGGTCTGTTGTTTCACTATCGTTCCTACTCCCTGCTCTGCCATTCATTTGCAATATAGCGGAGAGTCGAGTTTCAATTCAACTGGGGTTTATTATATTTACTTACGCGCAAATACCTTTAGGAAAGATATGAATTTTCTCCCCCAGCTACAGGTTAATTAGTAAGAATTATACCAGATTATCTTCAAACAAGTTCTTATAATCTAACAATTTTCCCCGGCAATAAACTGAATAAATATATGATACTACCTCCTAACTCCTTAATATCTTAACAATTTATCCAATCTTAATATCAAAATAATTACAATTACGTCCTAAACTATTATGGATCTGGTCAGAACCAAAAATATTCATAACAATAATAATTCTAAAGCAGTTATATAAAAAATAAACTGTAACAACTGTTCCATACAATATAGTGAGGAAACTTGCAGAAATTAAAGGCAGGCGTACTTGGCAATGAGTGGGTAGTCATTACTTAATATATTAGGTTGGTGCAAAAATAATGACGTAATAATGTCGTTTTTGACGTTAAAAAATACGTCAAAAAAAAACGACATTATTACGTCATTATTTTTGCACCAACCTAATACAAGGTTTGCTATTATGCAGTTTGCCAAAGATAAGAAAAGTTCTACTTTTATAGGAGTTAGAACTTTTTTGTACTATTGTTCATCCAGTATAAGGACTAAGTGCCACTCAAGATAGAGGGTTATTGAATGAAAATGTTGGGGCGTATAGAGAGTAAGCAGAAGTTGCTTATTATGATGATATGAAGGATAGATAACAGTTTATAAAACTGTAATGATCAAGTAAGCATTCTTTCTGGAGGCCGTATCATATTGCAAGAAGGAGAAGAAGTTGTGTCTGTTATTTCCTCCTTACTAATGGAATATAAAGGAAATGCTGATGAGTCAACTCAGTCTATGCATTATGGCATGTCCTAGCTGTGAAGAATTGGACTGGTGAAACCAAGGAATTTAGTTTGCCTGAACATCTGCCATGACAACAGCACAAAAGAAAGGTTTTGTCTTTATGTTGGGACAAAAGGGAAGAAACTTAGAAATGAGGTTTACATCATCTGCAAATATTTGGATATTATATTAAGTATAGACATAAAATAAGCCAAATGTAAAGGTTCCATATCTGTCTATATTTCTGAGATGAGGTATTATGTACACTATTTACATTATTCGGACTATTGTCCTCATCTTTGTCGCCATATTTATTACGTTTCGGCCCTTCAGTATCTGTCTATATTTCTGAGATGAGGTATTATGTACACTATTTACATTATTCGGACTATTGTCCTCATCTTTGTTGACATATTTATTACAACGTTTCGGCCCTTCAGTATCTGTCTATATTTCTGAGATGAGGTATTATGTACACTATTTACATTATTCGGACTATTGTCCTCATCTTTGTTGACATATTTATTACAACGTTTCGGCCCTTCAGTATCTGTCTATATTTCTGAGATGAGGTATTATGTACACTATTTACATTATTCGGACTATTGTCCTCATCTTTGTTGACATATTTATTACAACGTTTCGACCCTTCAGTATCTGTCTATATTTTTAAGATGAGGCATTATGTACAATATTTATATTATTCAGACTACTGTCCTCATCTTTGTTGCCATATTTATTACAACGGTTCGGCCCTTCAGTATCTGTCTATATTTCTGAGATGAGGTATTATGTACACTATTTACATTATTCGGACTATTGTCCTCATCTTTGTTGACATATTTATTACAACGTTTCGACCCTTCAGTATCTGTCTATATTTTTAAGATGAGGCATTATGTACAATATTTATATTATTCAGACTACTGTCCTCATCTTTGTTGCCATATTTATTACAACGGTTCGGCCCTTCAGTATCTGTCTATATTTCTGAGATGAGGTATTATGTACACTATTTACATTATTCGGACTATTGTCCTCATCTTTGTTGACATATTTATTACAACGTTTCGACCCTTCAGTATCTGTCTATATTTTTAAGATGAGGCATTATGTACAATATTTATATTATTCAGACTACTGTCCTCATCTTTGTTGCCATATTTATTACAACGGTTCGGCCCTTCAGTATCTGTCTATATTTCTGAGATGAGGTATTATGTACACTATTTACATTATTCGGACTATTGTCCTCATCTTTGTTGACATATTTATTACAACGTTTCGACCCTTCAGTATCTGTCTATATTTTTAAGATGAGGCATTATGTACAATATTTATATTATTCAGACTACTGTCCTCATCTTTGTTGCCATATTTATTACAACGGTTCGGCCCTTCAGTATCTGTCTATATTTCTGAGATGAGGTATTATGTACACTATTTACATTATTCGGACTATTGTCCTCATCTTTGTTGACATATTTATTACAACGTTTCGACCCTTCAGTATCTGTCTATATTTTTAAGATGAGGCATTATGTACAATATTTATATTATTCAGACTACTGTCCTCATCTTTGTTGCCATATTTATTACAACGGTTCGGCCCTTCAGTATCTGTCTATATTTCTGAGATGAGGTATTATGTACACTATTTACATTATTCGGACTATTGTCCTCATCTTTGTTGACATATTTATTACAACGTTTCGACCCTTCAGTATCTGTCTATATTTTTAAGATGAGGCATTATGTACAATATTTATATTATTCAGACTACTGTCCTCATCTTTGTTGCCATATTTATTACAACGGTTCGGCCCTTCAGTATCTGTCTATATTTCTGAGATGAGGTATTATGTACACTATTTACATTATTCGGACTATTGTCCTCATCTTTGTTGACATATTTATTACAACGTTTCGACCCTTCAGTATCTGTCTATATTTTTAAGATGAGGTATTATGTACAATATTTATATTATTCAGACTACTGTCCTCATCTTTGTTGCCATATTTATTACAACGGTTCGGCCCTTCAGTATCTGTCTATATTTCTGAGATGAAGTATTATGTACATTATTTACATTATTCGGACTATTGTCCTCATCTTTGTTGACATATTTATTACGTTTCGACCCTTCAGTATCTGTCTATACTTTTAAGATGAGGTATTATGTACAATATTTATATTAGTCAGACTACTGTCCTCATCTTTGTTGCCATATTTATTACAACTGTTCGGCCCTTCAGTATCTGTCTATATTTCTGAGATGAGGTATTATGTACATTATTTACATTATTCGGACTATTGTCCTCATCTTTGTTGCCATATTTATTACGACCCTTCAGTATCTGTCTATATTTTTAAGATGAGGTATTATGTACAATATTTATATTACTCAGACTACTGTCCTCACCTTTGTTGCCATATTTATTACAACGGATCGGCCCTTCAGTATCTGTCTATATTTCTGAGATGAGGTATTATGTACATTATTTACATTATTCAGACTATTGTCCTCATTTTTGTTGCCATATTTAATAAATATGGTGACAAAGATGAGGACAATAATCCAATTAATGTAAATAATGTAAAGGTTCTAATATAAATATTAGGTAGATAGTAAATCTGACCTTCTTGACCTCAATTAAGATCACACACCCCCAACCACCACCAGTTGTAAACACCATAATCTTTTCAATGTCTGCATATGTGCTTCACCAGTGATAAATAATGTAAATCATAACTCATTAGAGAAACTCAGATAGAAATTTTATTATAAGTGTTCACCAAACGATTACTGTATTTGACGGCATATAAGGCGCACTTTTTTTTTACTAAAAATATCTTTTAAAATTCTTATATGCCATATGTAGAGTTACTAATTTTACTAATTGCTAATTTTTTTTTTTATTTGCACTGCTGAAATTGGATTGTGTCTTATACATCCATGTATCTTATATGCTGTCAAATACTGTATATACAAACTTTACATTGGTTTCAATCAACCTCAAGTCAGTATTTTCAAAGAATATAACACTGACATCAAGACAGACACAACTGTAGCCAAATATTTTATTGTATTATTTTATTATTTAAAAAAACAATTGTAGACACATATAATAAACATATGCATTTAGCATACAGGAACAATAATTGTAGTTGGCTTTATATCCAGTAATACCTTAAATAATGAGGATTTGCGTTGTATTGGTTTTGATATTGTATAGTTTTTCTTTTGTTTTTTAATCATTTCACCACAAGCAAGGCAATAAAGCCACCAAGACGCAGAGGATTACTGAGTGTGAAAAAATATAAAGAAAGGGAAAACATTATTAAGGCATGAGAACAATAAAAAAAATGGAAATGAGTATACAGAAGATAATTGATATTGCATTTAGATTTTTAACTGGAAAGTAGGAAACCCAAATAGATTTTCACAAGCAAGAAGTGCGAGAAAAGAAGCTCTTGGCATAGAACTGCCATTTCAACTGTAAAAAGATGAAAACTTGCCACCCATCTAGTACCACACTTAAATCCATAAAGTCTAGGTACCATCGAGGAAAGTTATTCAGAACATTTACCAGGAAAATATTTATAGAAAAGGTACATGGAAGCTACATTATGGTGGTGGGAAAGAAACTGAAGCTGAGATGTCAAATCAGCACCAATAACATTGCAGATTCTTGTTTTGATTTTATCAAGGATCTCTAACTATATAACAGGAGCACCAACCCATATGTGGCAGCAATATTCAAAGCATGAACATATGGTAGACTTAGAAATATTTAAGCAAGAATCTGGCAAAAAAAAAAAAAATTGTCAAGACAGTGAACCAACTTTCCTAACAGCAGACCTAGCAATTGATTCAATATAATCTTTCCAATTCACATCAATGGAAAGCATTAGTGTGAGGTGGAATGAGTCATTTTCCAGGAGGTTAGCATCAGCCATACTGATGGAAGGAAGAAAGGGTTCACTAAGATGATTAACAGAGGGTTAAAACAGAACACACACAAACTCCTCTAAAAAAAAAAAAAAAAAAAATAGCTATAAAAATAAGCTGTTTGTTACTTTGGGATATGGTCAAAAGAGCAATTTTTGATTGGCTTAAACACTTTTGTTTTATTTTAGACTAAGAGTTTATCAAAAGTATTTGGGATTTTACAAACTTATTCTAAAGCTTGTTTTGCGTACACACCTAAAGACTATGACTCTACTAGAGTAATAACATTTTTATTATATATCAGGTATGAAAAGTATTTTTTTGTTGTTGTATATTAGGACACATCTAAAGTACTTTAGTTTTCACAGCCCTTTACTCAAAAGGTTATTTCATATACCAATCTAAAGACTATGACACTAATATATTAATAATCTATATAAATAAAGTGAAGTGTACATGTGTTCGTTTGTTTTTCCATTGCGGCTAATCATAAACAAGTAATAAGTAGTAACATCTGTAGTTACATGCAATTAAAAATTAAATTATTTAAAATTAAATTTAAATATTGAACGGAGTGAACAGTTTAAAGGATAATCCTTTATTAAAGGTTTAACTTTAATTTTGCTTCTTGTCACAATTGCAATTAATATTTTCTAATTAAACCATAATTAAAAATTAAGCAGTGCATGGTACGTTGCTCATATGTTTTTTCTTTTTCTGGCATGCGTACTGTGACGCATTCATAATATTACATAGCTTGGGTTTCCTAATGCTTTTTATGAATGACTTTATGCGAAGCAATCATAAATAATGGTGATTTTAAAAGAAAATATAAATTGCATGCAAAATAAATGTAAACAAACTACGGAGAACGTATACAAAGAAAGATTATGCCGAATTAAGGTGTCAAACAAAGATAAAATAATTTTATTATTTCTCAATTCTTATAACACTTACATACATAGGATGCTGAAAGTAAAAGACTAAAGGCCTAAAAGCCCTCTTCAGTATCCAGCCTAAAGTCCACCCAAAGAACAGCATCGAGAAATAAACAATTAAGTGGGAAACAATGAAGTTATAAAAAAGAAACACAATCATAAATTTCCCAAAAGTCTGTCCAACTTCATTATTTCTTGTCTCATTGATAAAGGACACACGTGTGTCTGAAAATTCTGACTTTAAAATCTTTCTCACCGTGCTTCTGTTTAGTAAAAAGGCAAATATAAAATAAATTTTATTAGTCTTATTCACAATATTTTTATCATTGTCTTTTTATTCCTAGAGTTTCATTAACCAGCCTATTAAATCTATATATTATATGAAACAAATGTAGACTATCTTTATCACAAAGAGATATAGAAAAAAAATAAAAAGCATCATTCTCTGACAAAGCTTATAAAAAGGAAACCTGTTAGATTTATAAACATTTCCTATTTGTTCTTTATCCTATCATTTTGTCCATATATATAAGATAATCCTAAGAAGCCAGGAAAACCTACCTAGATTTCACCTAACCGGATCGTCAGGGCAATGTCGGCCTCACTCTGACGATCTGTTTAGGTGAAACCTAGGCAGGTTTGCCTGGCTCCTTAGGATTATCTTAGGTTTTGCTCTACTTCGTGCCTTTTTATTATATTCTTACTCTGTCTTGGACATTGAGTTCTACCTCGATTCTATCCTCTTGAAATTTTTTATATATATGTTTGTGTATATATTAACCACTAATATATATATATATATATATATATATATATATATATAGAGAGAGAGAGAGAGAGAGAGAGAGGTAACTACACTCGTCTCGGAAACCCTTCGGTTCCTTGATTAGCTAATGATCAAACTAATTTTGAAGGAAAAAAAGGTTTTAAAAAAAAGAAAGAGCTAGGAATATGAACATATGTCAAAAATAATCGTACAGTATACAGGTCCAAAGCCCAAAGAAAAAACCCTGATATAAGTAATCAACTAACTAAAAAAGTGCTCAATACCGTAGAAAGTAGAGCAGGCCTAGTCAAACGTAGATCTGCTTAGGTGAAACCTTGGTAGGTTTGTCTCTCTCTCTCTCTCTCTCTCTCTATAATATATATATATAGTATTATTATCAACACTGTTCAACTGCACATTTTATTCCAGATGTGATAATATTAGGTTGGTGCAAAAATAATGTCGGTTTTTGACATTAAAAAGATACATCAAAAACCGTCATTATTTTTGCACCAGCCTAATAGTTGATAATTGAGATTCTAGCATTTTAGCAGAATCATTTTAAACTGGGCTTCAAAGCTGATGAAACTATTTTTCAGAATTCAGGAAGTGGAAAGAAAGAAAACATTTAACTGCACTGCCCAAAACTGGCTTTAGATTTTTTTTGTTTTTTTTTTGTTTTATATGGTGATTTGCCTCTAGAAATAAATGTGAATGACTGTCAGTTGTTGATTGTGACGTTTTAAAGACACAATGTAAAGAAGAACCCAAACACCAGCACTCAAAATCTTTTTAGAAGAGATAATATGACCCAAAAAACATACCACAGGCAGATTACGCCTTATGTACGATGTCCCTTCAGGAAATAAGCGATCATGGCTCTCCATATCTTCTTGTAGCTCCTAATAAGTTTTGTCTCTTTACTATTTCTCCCAAACCCTGTTCTATTAGGTTGGTGCAAAAATAATGATGTAATAATGTCGTTTTTTGACGTATTTTTTAACGCCAAAAACCGATATTATTTTTGAACCAACCTAATTTCAAAGAAACTAAAAGAAAATCTTTTTTTCCTTTTTTAGAAATATGGTTAATTATGTTTCTTTTTAAAATATTATAAAATGTTTTTACTATTTGTTCAATTCTTTATACAGTGAAATTCTTTCAATGCTATAATTTACAGTTTTATTTTAGTACAGCACTATCAAGATAATTTTTTAAAAATAAATGAAAACAAAAACTGATGGAAGTACTTTCTCTTATTTTAAAATGAGTAAAGATCTCATGGCTCTTTTCACAATAATTCAGCCAATCCGTTCTCTAACCTTCTTCAAGTGATAATCCATATGAAAAGAACTTGGCTCTCTTTTCTTGATGGAGGAGATCTTTTTCATTTTTTTTTAAATTTTAATAATTTAAATTCATATACTTAATTCCTAGGATGACTTAAGACCTTTACATCATGCTAACATAGCATAAAAATTATTTAAGCCTAGCTAAGTCTGACAAAAGGCCATAAGTATGCAGAACTCTGTGAAGAATAAACTCCACTACTCAGTAGTAAAGGTCAATTAAACTAGGCTAGTTAACACTTACCCTATGTCAAGCCACCTAGCCAGAGGTAAGTAATAGTATCGATCATATTGCTAACATTGGGATAAAAGGTCACTATTAACAAAAAAAAAAAAAAAAAAAAAAAATATATTTTCCTAAACTATTTCAAATTTTATTTCTCAGAATTAAAAAAGTCTTTTTGCTGATTGGTTACCAGAACAGTGTTTACAATTTTCTGCTGTCAAAGACTTTTCTGTTAGGCATATTCTAAATTCTAATGTTAAAATTAGGCACAGTTTTCATCATAGAATCTCTGTTAAAAGATATGAAAAGATACAAATCGCAAAGGCTTCATATTTTGTAAGAAATATAAAGAAAGAAAAAAAAGAAAAAAAAAGGTCGATGGGGACATTATTTACAATACAAAAATAAAAAGAATACTATATTGTGTTACATTTTTTTTATATTGATTTTTGAAAATATTGAAAAAAAAACATAACAATTTTTCTTTTTGGGGGGAAATTTTTATCTTGAATATATTTTTTTTTTTTTTTTTTTTTTAAAAACTTACAAAATGACTACACTTTAGTATGCGTTTGAAAATGAAACATTACACAGTTGAATTTTACATATATAATATATACACAAAAAAAAAAAAATAAAAAAAATAATGTTATTTTTCAGAAATAAAATAAAATTATAAAATATTATTTCATGTTGATATTTATACAAATATGACTAAAAAATAATTTCTGTAGTTGTCAAGACAGGAAAGAAGTAATTTTTCTACCGATTAGTATTTTTCTTTATTATAGCATTACAATGTTTTGTAAACATTTTCAACAATTATCTAGGAATTTAAAAACATTTATAAAGAAAGTTTTTAAAAATCTGTATCCAGAGTCTTATCATAGGTCTTAAAAGTTCACAGCTATAAAACTTTAACCAATGAAAATCTCAATGCAGAAAATGCATTTAAAAAAAAAAAAAAAAAAAAAAAAAAAAAAGAAAAATCTTAATTTCAAAGAAACCAAAAGAAAATCTTTTTTTTCTTTTTTAGAAATATGGTTAATTATGTTTCTTTATACAGTGAAATTCTTTCAATGCTATAATTTACAGTTTTATTTTAGTACAGCACTACCAAGATAATTTTTTTAAAATAAATGAAAACAAAAACTGATGGAAGTACTTTCTGTTAATTTAAGATGAGTAAAGATCTCTCCAAGAGCTGTTTGAGTAATTGATCTCATGGCTCTTTTCACAATAATTCGGCCAATCCGTTCTCTGGCCTTCTTCAAGTGATAATCCATATGAAAAGAACTCGGTTCTCTTTTAACTGATAGAGAGAAACAGAAAATGCTGATGACCAACAGAAAAGAAAACAAATTCGGTAGGAAATACCCTGGTTGAATGAATCCAGTTTGCCAAACCTCACAGCAAAGTGTAACAGGTAATTCGATATTTTATATACAGAGTTGCTTTCCAATCTTTTCTGAGATAAAAAATACAAAAAAAAAAAGCCTCACTTAGACATTTTTCTGTAAGACTTATGTACACAGCTTCATTCGGTTTTTCTAACAATTCTTCCTATTATTTTGATTTTTCCCCAGAGTTATCTAGTATAAATAAATCATGCAAAAATAGAAGGAACATACAAGAAAAGAAAATGGAAAAGGTTGTAGGACTAAAGATCAAAAGAACCGATTTGTAAGCATTAAAACTCTAAAGCAATTAAAAAAATAATAATAATAATAATCTTAAAGAAGTCCTGTTAATTTGAGTAAAATTACACAAAATCTATAAGCGCTGGAGAGTTTTCAAGAATCAAAGAATAGCTATAAAAAATATATTTACCCCTGACAGAAAGTTGAAATTAGAAAACTTAGATATAAAAAAAAAAATTTGATTATAAAGACAAAGAAACAAAACTAAAGAATTTTCTTATTAACCTAATTAGAAAAAAAAAAATTAATGTGTACCCATGGCATGAAATCAATAGAAACGACAGCATTATATAATACTGTATTGGAGAATTGATATATATTAAGAACAATTTTAGGAAAATCTGACAAAGCAGAAAAAAAATCCTTTGTGTAATACATTTCATTTTTTAAGACTTCAGATTAAAATGATGCTTATGCTGATATGATTACACATGCACATAAACGAAAAGGGACTCTGAAATTTTAAATTTAAATTTTTTTTACACTATCACCTGTAAAAATTGCCACAAGGTATATACAGGAGAAACCTCAAGGAATTTGAATAAAAAATTATATGATCACAAAAGAGATCTTTTACAAAACAACACACTCAATACTTCAGTTTATCACTGTAATGAATCTGACTATAATTTTGATTTTTTAAAAATGCTAATTAAAAAAAGAAATGTATAAAAAGTGTTTTAATTATCCACAGTAAATTTACATCTAGGCTCTTACGATATATATTATGCCTTTAAATTACTCAAGGAACATAGAACCACAAGATATCAGTGGCTTCTATAACAAGCCAGTTTTTAAGTGAGTAGTTTGTTAGCCTACTGCACAACCCCACAACCTGAAGGATCAGATTTTGAGTTGTCCTTCTCCTAGACCAGCTGCCACTCAAAGCTATAAAACCTGGTCTGTCCTACTATTTACCCACAACTGGGGGGGGGAGAAGAAGAAGATTCATACCTTTCCCACGGGTATTAGCACATAAGTGAATATAGTGGATTCAACTGGAATTCGAACTTGGCTCTCCAATTCCTCAGTCCAAGCTGATATCCATTACCTCACCATGTCTCCTATAGGCTGTTATAGTATATCCCCTTTTTTGTCAGATCTGTTATTACAATATGGGATATTTAATAATGAAGCTAAATGAAAAAGAAACTAAATGAAAAAGAAACTGGCTAGGCTATATACTCAAAACGCATATTTAAAAGAAAAAATGTTTAATTGAAATTTAAAATTTCATTATCTCCTCTTCTTCACATGCATGAGTTATTTGTATCACTGTAAACATCACTTTAATCTGATGAAGTTCAAATGGGCAAAATGCGTCCTGCAAAAAAATTTAATTTTTTCATAGATTTTCCTAAAATAAAACTGTAAATAAAAGCAATTGTGATGGTAAGACAACTGTCAAGTGGACATTCATTTTAGATATAATGGCAGAGGAAGGCATGTTTGGAGATCAGCAGAATTGTCCAACGCATATCATCTCAGAAAACTGGAAACTGCAATGGAGATGAGGGCAGTAAAGGTGATCAACAATAGGGAAGGTTTGCAGAAGTCAGAACCAAGCTGAAATGTTAAAAAATAAAATAAATTTAGAGACATATCAGATTTAAGTTTCATGATCTATAAAGATTGAAGATTTTGAAAAGAAACAAAATCAAAAATGGGCAAGCAAAAACAAAAACAGAAAAGAAAAAAGTAAAAAGGGGAAGGAGAAAAATTACAGAAAAAAGGGAAAAGAAAGGGAGAGTAAAAAGATAAAGATAAAAAAGCGAAGACATACAAAAAGACAAAATTAAGAGGACAGGCAAAACAAAGAGAAACAAAAGGGAGAAGAAAAAAAAAAGAAAAGAACAAAAACAAAATCGAGAAGAAGAGGAGAAAAACGGAATAAGAACGGAAGAAGAGAAGAAGAGAAGAACGGAAGAAGAGTAGAAGAGCAGAAGAACGGAAGAAGAGAAGAAGAACGGAAAAAGAGAAAAAGAGAAGAAGAACGGAAGAAGAGAAGAAGAACGGAAGAAGAGAAGAAGAACGGAAGAAGAGAAGAAGAACGGAAGAAGAGAAGAAGAACGGAAAAAGAGAAGAAGAACGGAAAAAGAGAAAAAGAGAAGAAGAACGGAAAAAGAGAAAAAGAGAAGAAGAACGGAAGAAGAGAAGAAGAACGGAAGAAGAGAAGAAGAACGGAAGAAGAGAAGAAGAACGGAAAAGCAGAAGAAGAGAAGAAGAACGGAAGAGAAGAAGAACAGAAAAGGAGAAGAACAGAAAAGGAGAAGAACAGAAAAGGAGAAGAACAGAAAAGGAGAAGAACAGAAAAGGAGAAGAACAGAAAAGGAGAAGAACAGAAAAGGAGAAGAACAGAAGAGAGGAAGAAGAGAAGAAGAGAGGAAGAAGAGAGGAAGAAGAGAAGAAGAACGGAAAAGGAGAAGAAGAACGGAAAAGGAGAAGAAGAAAAGAAAAAGAAAACATTCCATTTAATCATTTTATGTTTTTTAATGAGGATTGTTTTATATTTCAGTGCTGAAAAGTCCATCAAATTCATTTCATTATAAATTCTATGTTCCTTCATTGTTTTTCTCTGTTGATACTTGGCCCAGTAAATTCAAAAGCCATAAAAAGATAGGAATGCTAATGAAAAGATCAAGGAAACTTTTGAAAAATTGTAGAAAAAAGATTAGGGAAGCGGTAACCAGAAATGTCGTCCAAATGGGTCAAGTGAAGAACTAAGCAGACATCTGCTGAAGCCATATTTCTGCCATTTGAGGGCCAAAATAATCAGCAGATTTGTGTCACAACACATCTCCAAATAACCACAGTAATTCAAAATTGAAGTTTTTTTTTTTTAAAGAGGAGTCAATGTACATACATCTAAAGTTTTCAATAAATATTAGTAAAACCTTCTGCTGTTTCTCTCTTTCTATACATACACACATATACATACATACATATAATAAAAAGGCTTAAACACTAATATTCCATGGTCATAATTTATTCCATTGGAATCGTAAATATGATCCAATTCATCACACCTACAAATTCAAAAAGAAAACAGAAAAAACAACTCCGGAAATAAAAAATAGAATTTAGAAAGATTGTAAGTATGAAAGTGTGGGGTGAATTTTAGAGCTAAAGAGAGGGGGTAACAGACGAGAGAAGGTGGGAGATTAAAACTTAACAGAGAGAAGTTTTAGAGAGGTGAGTTAAAGACGGTTTAAGTGAGAGAAATAGGAATGTTGTCGGATGTCTAATACATTAAAGATGTAACCGAAAAGGATACATTTTATGGTGACATACACACACAATAGACGATCTAATTTTAAAGATCAGAAGAAGAGGGAGGGAGAAGAAAAGAAAAGAAAAAGGGGGTGGGGGAGAGAGATGGTGTGGGGGAAACTAAAACTGAAGGGCATTTACTGAAAGGGCCGCTGAAAATTTGACAAAATTAATATCGACTCCAGGTTACAAATCAAATATAAACATAAAAAAATAAATATAACGATTATCTAATCTTGCAAGGACCTATATATTTATGTTCAAAAACACATGCGTATACACACATACACAATAACATATACACGTACATACATATATATAGGCGTGTACCCACATACACACACATATATACCCATGTACACACATATACATATACAACACATATACACATACATAAATACATATATACATTCATACATTTATATATCTCAAACAGAACTTCATTTCTCACTTCAATAGTAAACATTTTTTCGACCAACAATTCATCAAAAGAATTGTTGGTAAATAATAAAATGTAACAAGAATTTTGGGTAACAGAAATGCTGGGAGGAGATGAGGAACCATGATTAAATAGAATTTAATATTAAAAAGGTGGAGGAGAGACAAAGAGGGAATGACAAGAAACAGAATAAACACTTCCAGTGAGTTTAAAAAGGAAAATATAGGCTCACCAACCACCCAGTAGAGAAAGAGAACGAATAAATTTCTCCTCCTGTCAGCGCACTGACGGTTGATGCAATTTCATATATACTGCTTCTAAGATGTGTAGATGCTTAGCTGACCATTCTTTGTCCAAAATAGAAAGCCACAAGTCACTGTATTTATATGCACATTCTAGATTATTCAAGAGGTGTAACTGTAAACCTATCATGGAATTCTGTGTCGTCTGCGTAAGACACAAATTGTGGGTATTCATACCCTGTCAGATGTTGTCAAGCACATGTTGAGAACACATGGCAGAGTGGATAAATATGGAAACAAAGATGAGGACAATAGTCCGAATAATGTAAAAAAAATTAATCCTTCCGGATCATAATCAGCTTAAGTTGGTTTAATAAAACAATTCTCCAAAAAACAGTTACAATTTTTTTTTCTATAACGGATGGAGTGGAAAACTAATTTTTTTCTTAAGGGAAATAATCAAGATGTTGTCAATTTGAATTGTCTCCCCTGACAATTTCATCTCGAATTCCTTTTTCAAAGTAATATCACTGGTTTTAATTTTCTATAAAACACTATCTTTCGGCCTCTGCACACTATCGCTTTACCTGAACGATTTTGTGTTTTTGGTACTCAAGAAAGGCAGAAAAGTTGACGGAGGAGACGAAATAAATCTCAATTAAATAAAATAGAATTTTCCCAATTGAATTAAAATTCATATTTAGAATGTAACTTATTTCTTTCACAATTTTCCAATGGAACTATAATTTAACTTTCTGTTCTGTTATCTCAACCCCCACCCCACTAGTCTAATTGGCTTCAAATTCTGTTGACCATATGGAAGTAGGTTTAGCCAAAAGACACTTCATTAAAAAATTGCTGTTAGTCATTATTCTGTTTTTCTCTTTTTCCAACTGTCCTGGGTATGACGATAAACTGCATCTGCATCCTGGGTAAGACAATAAACTATGTGGCCTCTGATCAGGGGGTTTTGAGGAGCGTGGAACCACCTCTTAATTGTTGGTGTTCCCAGGTCCACCCTGACCCGGAGTGGTAGCACCTGTTAAGGTCCCAGCTATGGGCAAATTAGTTAACCCTGAAACTGAGGTAAAAATCATTATGAAAGTGTAAAAATAGGTTTTAATACCAGAAATACTTACTAAAAAATTATTACCAGAAATAAAATTTTTAAAGAAAAAATCTATTACCAGGAATACATTTTTGGAAAAAATATTACTGGCAATACATTTTTTTAAATAATATTACCAGGAAAAAAAGTTGTTGGCATTAAATGACCCATTGAGGTTGATATGCCTTAAAAACAAAACAAACCAAACCAATCTTTTTCCAAAGAATTTCTCCAGACCTTATTCAATGAAATCTAAAAAGATTAGACATTACCACAGAGTGACCACTTATATTTCAACATCAAAGTACCTAACATAACCCTAACATCAAATATCCTTGCGATATCTCTGACCAATATCAAACATTCAGACATATTTCTGGCTAATGTTACATATCCCTGATTGGAAAACATACCAGCACAACTCAGAAATATATATATATATATATATATATATATATATGATACAATCATCAGGTGCTGAGTTTCATATATGATACAATCATCAGGCGTTGATTGAAAACTGACCATTACAAAATTTAAATATTGATATTTATACCATAATGTGATGTTAGTGGAGTAGTCCATTTATTTATGGGTGGGAGGAAATTATATGCACTTGCATACATCCAAATAAAAACATAACAGAATTTAAATACAAATATACACATCTAATATGTAGATTCCAATATAATACACATGCACACACAAATATCATTCAAATATCCACTTATACAAATATATAAGTATATACATCCACATTTACATAGATATACAAAGGTACATAAAAATATTTTTTTTACAATTTTTATCTATTAATATTACACCCTTGTATTTGTATAAAAATGTAAATGCATGCACACATTTAAGCATTCATCCATACACACACACATATTCATAAAATACAAGTTAAAAAAAAAAAAATAAAAAAAAAAACAAAAAAAACAAAAAAAACAAACACCCTGTCTGAAGTTATTAAGCAAATCATAAACTTCAATAATTCAGACTTGGTTCAAAAAAAATTTTTAATTTTAAGCACTCAATTTAGATGTCAAAACAAAAGCCGAGTTAAAATTTTAGGTAGTATCAATATGTTTTGTTGAAGTTATTTGATATATTCTAAAAAACTGCCATCTAAAGTTATTATACAACTCCTGATATATCCTATATATATATATATATATGAGAGAGAGAAAGAGATACATGCATGCATACATAACAAACACATTTACTACCTCCCCATATAAAAAAGCAACCAGCAAAAACTATTTCACTTGCAACTATAAGAGTGAATGTCCTAATTACTACAAAATAGCACTTATACAGAATTAACAAAACACAAATCAATTCCCCAACAAAAAAAATTTCTACACTGAACTTAAAAAATAAAAGCAAACTCTCATTAATGACTTCTTGAAGCACATTGTAGATGAACAAATAAGACCATTTCTCAAAAACCTCAATAAATGTCAAATAGAACATGGTACTTCCTCAAAGGACCCTAAATATATCAAACTCTTATATCGTACCCAAATACATGCTAACTACAAACAGGATGAGAATCATAAAAACCTCATCAGAACCAATATGCAGGGTTATTCAAAAAGAATGAACCAATTTCATTACGCAATATTTTAATAAGGAAAAGCAATAGAAAATGCCAACCAAGTCAGAAGAATTCTACTCATAATCAACTTTTATTTCTTGTCTTACAAGTGGGCAATATGGCCACCACCTGCAGCATGGGAAACATGAATGAAATAAGAGAATTCCTACCAGACACTTATCAGCTTTTCAAAATCCACTGAATTGATGGCTGTTGTGATTCGATGTTTAAGATGATCAAGGTTAGTGGGTAGCAGTGGAACATAAATGTGAACTTTTATGATGTATCCCCACAAGGAAAAAAAAAAAAAAAAAAAAAAAAAAAAAATCACTGGGGATCTCACAGGCCAAGCACAAACATCATGGTCTTGGTAAATGCCTGAACGAGGCGTAGTCTGTAAGGTTTCAAATGTAGACATCTTCTTAGCATGCACCATATAGTGGATTGAGATATGGTTATCAAGACATTAGGTTTATAAGTCCTAAAAATTCATACAATAATGTCTTCAAGTACACATGACTCAGTGAATAAAAGCCTTGGTTGAATCCAGTGATTTAGCCTAAAGAGTTATGAGTTCAATACCTGGCTACAGCAGAGGTGAACAAAAATTTGGACAGTTAAAGGGAGATAACCGATATTGGAAGAAGCATGGCATATGGAAGTAAAACAATCTACCCTGGTGGACAAAATAAAAGGTTAAATTCGAAATATCAATCAACTGAAGAAGGCCAGAATGTACAACAGCTGAAACGTGCAATTACAATACATCATTTCAGAAATATAGACAGATATAAAAAGTATCCACTATAATAACTATTGAAGTAATAAATATATATTCATATGTAACACATTTCTATATCACCAGAAGAGTCCACTACATAGAGAAAGAAGAATCGCCCATCTTTATATGAGACTTTTCTGATACATAGTGAAATTAGAATTTTCTGTTATTTAAAACTCTACAAATAAAACACTATAATTTATGTTCTCCCTTATTTTTTAGCTTGGAGTCGAAATTAGAAACACGAGTCAGAGAAGTTCAGAACAAATGTATTAAGAGGAACAAACATCAAAGCCAAAATATAGAAGACATAAAAACAGTAAATGTTGCTTGGCTGAAGAGAGAAAAAGAGAGACAGAAATCAAACTATCAATCTTATAAATGAATGTAGCAAATTACTAAAGTATACATGACTGGGTAAGAATGGAGATCCACTGGAAAAAGTTCAAATGTTATAAAAAAAAAAAAAAAAAAGCAAGACCTACCGTCACATAGTAGTTGCACTTCTCCCCCTGGCAACATTCTGCACATTCCCAGTCGAGGTACCAATCTCGAGAACAAATCTGATTTTTATTTAAATGGTGTCGGTATTTCTGGCAGGCCGCAGTTGTGTTACAAGATTTAGAAATGAGGAAAATACGTTTCATCCGTGGTGTCCAAAATGGAGCCTCTGGAACAAGAGAAATGGAAACAAAAATATATATGCAAATTAAATGAGTGAACCATGCCAAGGTTGACAACAGGGGAAACAGCTTTATGTTGCTGATCAGGCAAGGTGAGTATAAGAGTGATTGTTCAAGTGCTTAATAACCTACTCATTTTTTATATTAATCTTTGTGGCATACCAGTCACCAGGGCCGGATTATCCAGCAGGTTAGTATCAGCTCTAGACTAGAAACCCTCAAGTTTGGTAATAATGCCGTTTCTAAAAAATCTCTTTTCGGTATTTTTTTTTTACGATGCTTGTGTTGCTACCATATTTGCCAGCCTATTGGATGCAAATTTTTTCCAAAAAAAAATTAAACTGCATCCAACACAGGAGTATTATGAGTGAAAGCAATATCAACACTACGAAAAAAGTGGGGTTCACCAGGAATCAGTGCATGCATAGAGCTTATCTCTGAAACTAGAATTCCTGTAAGTAAACACACACGAGATCAATAAAAATATCCCCTGGAAATTCACCCATAAAAAAAAAAAATATTGGAATTGCACAATATTCTGCTGCTTGTTTTGTAGAAATACCAAATTTATTTTTATATTTTGACTGGTATATTACTGCTTGCTTTGTGTCTGTTTTTGTTAATATGCAGGTACTGGGCATTACTTTTCTGCATGTATGCCATAGGACTTCATTTACCAACAAGTACCATATTTCTGGGGTTTTTTGCCTATTACCATATGTACCAGTATTCTCTGATACCAGTAGATTTATTTGGAGCTATTATGAATCTACTCTATGTGCAGATGTTGTTCCCTGAAAAATAACTAAAACAATTTTCAATAAATGTATGATGAAATTTAATAAATTTCTTCTTTGCCAAAAAATGTCCCGGTAATTAAATCTTACTAGACTTCTATTAAAAAAGAAAAGTACCAGTAGTATAATTTGTGTTAATACTGTAAGTGTTTCTTCATGGTTAGTGAGAATATTTGGTAAATGTAAGGTTATAATTTTGATTTTTTTTGTTGTGATCTACACATTTTTTCCTAAATATTCCATATCAATTTTTCTTTCCTGAATCTATCTTGCATATCCATAAGTCTATCATGCTTAGAATATTGCTGCCACATATGATCCATAGTTCCTGCTTTATATCTAGTGATCCTTGATAAAATCCAAGGTAGAATCAATATTATTAGTCCTGATCTAGCATCTCAGTTCTAGTCACTTTTGCACTGCTGTGAAGTTGCCTCTCAGTGATTTTTCTATGAATACTTTCATAGTAATTGTTCAGATGATCTCTTCACTATTGAAATGAATATATCTTGCATATCTATAAGTCTATTTTACATCCATGCTTAGAATATTGCTGCCACATATGATCCGGTGTTCCTACTATTTACCTTGAACTCCTTCATAAAACTGAAAGAAGAATCAGCAATATTATTGGCCCTGATCGAGTAGCTCAACTTTCCCACAACTGTAAAGTTGCTTCTCTGTGGCTATTTTATAAATACTTTCATGGTAATTGTCTGGATGAGCTCTTCGCTATGGTACCTAGACTTTATGAATTTAAGTGTAGGACTGTAAACGTTCTGGGTTTGCAAAAGAAATATTTATCGCAGATTGCTTCCACAACGCAGAGAATAAATCACTGTAAGTTCAGACTCGAACATCGAGAGCAGAAAGAAATGCTGAAAACTTCATTCGCAGGTACTATCACACAAATGACAATGCACGTAACCAGTCAGAAATATAACTCACTCTCCAACAAATGTGGTAGCCAAAATACCCAAACTTTATTTTCTTTTTAACTTTTATCAGCCGAGCATTTTTTTAATTCATCAACAACTGGGAGAGGAAGCTCAATTTTTGCATATCAAAATACTTGTATAGCGACTCCTGCAACTGACTTGTTTCTAATTTAAATATTTCGTCTTCAGCATGTCATGCAGAATACGTGCCCTTTTTTTGGTAAGTAATTTTCTTTTTCGCCACATTTTCCATTGTTTGGTTTGACAAGTCGCTGTTTTCTTCACTATAAGTACTAGACTGGCAACGAGGTCTCACCAATTTACAGTTCATTTGGCTAGATATAACCATAATTTCTATGCTAAGTTTCTTTTCTTGCACTTAACATTATGTCTTCCAAATATGCTTTCCAGCCAAATTTAATCTTCAAAAATTTAAATGCAATGTCAATCACCATCTGCTGCCCTTCTGATTACTCTTCCTTTGTTCCTGTTTCTTAGGAATATTTCTGCTTTCTAATTACCCAGTACCCACCCCCAATGCATCAGTGGCTTTACTGCCTTGTTTTGGGTGAACTTGCTTTTAAAAAACAAAATAGAAGTGAGTAACAATATAAAGAACAGTGATTAATTTTTTTTTTCTATATGTTTGTTTTGGTCTGTAGCATCCATCACACTAAAATAAGTCAATATATAAAATTAACTAGTGATTCCTACCATGATGGTAAGCAGGCAACTGGCACATCTTTTGTGACAACATTCTTCCACTGAAACAACATAAGGAAAGTAACTTTTAAATTCTAAGTCGAGTGCATAGTCCAAGGCACAGATACTCGGATCATAATATATAGGGACACCTGTTGCCTGGTTCACACTCCTCCTTATTCTTTTAAACAAGATTAAAGCTTTATTCAGTAATTTGTTGCACTTTAGTGACATTATTGCTTAACAGGTGCTATCAGCCTGGGTCAGGGTAGGACCTGGGAACAACAGCAATTAAGGAGCATAAAAGCTCCTCAAAAACCTCCAATTTGGCAATCAGAGGTCTTACTGCCAGATATAGTTTATCGTCATACCCAGGACACAAGGCCAGAGAGTAAAACAACCTAAACTTAACGACAACAAAGATGAGTATCTTAGTCTGAAATGTAAATAATTGTAATGTATTTTTAGGGTAAATAATTTGCAATGTGTTTCTAATGCAAAATAATTTCCAGTGAATTTTTAAATTTACTTTTAGACTGTGTTATTGTATAGTGATTTTCCAAGCATAGAATTGATGTGGCACAAGTGAGGATTGAACTCACTACTCAGTCGTAACTGTTCTAGCAAGACAAGCTTGCCAAACATTATACTGCCTCAAGGTGCCCACTGTGTCATTGTATATATAATTATCAGAGTGAAAAAAAAAAAAGTATTGATTCATATAAATCCTACCCATGATATTATAGCTTTTACAGGATACATAACACAGACACTCTCAATTACATATATTTGAATAAATATTTTAACCCGTCAAATTAGATTAGCCCACAAAAAAAAATTAAATATCTTTAGTTTTAATGTAATACTTATATATTCAGCTTAATGGTCATAGTAGTATTAGTTGTTTCCAGACAAGGAAACATTTGGTATTCATTAAGCAAGCAGCAAGTGCTATTTTTGGTTATAATTTACAAAAACATTCTCTTAAAACAATTTTTCAAGAAAATAGGTTTCTATTTTTATGCTTCTGCTAAAAACCATCAGAAATTGTCATTAACATTTTGCTTTAAGTCATGTGGATTATCAACATCTTGATTATGTCATTATTTTCTTGCCGAGTTACATGAGCACAATGCCCAACACTGCAAGAGTGTCGTCAACTAGCATCCAATTCCAAAATGTGGCAATCCATGGTACAAGCGCAGAGTTGATGGTGCAGTGTTCATGTACCTTGTGCTTCTGCCAAAAACCATCAGAAATTGTCATTCCAAGCTGAGTACGAGATCTGTGGCAGATATAACCTACAAAAGCGGTTGTCTTTCAACAACCAGATTGGAATAAAACCTTCGAAAAGGTTAGAATTTTAACACTCTACTGCACTTCTATCTTTTTACTTTTCAAAATAAAATATGTTTTATGAAAATCAACTAATAATTAATAAAACTATGAACAATTTTTAAATAGGGAGTTTCCTTCTACCCACCTCTGTACATTGTAATACTTTTCAAAAACATACACACATGTACACAGAAAAATTTGAATATTAGTAGTACGGTCAATGGAGTTTCTGAAATGTTTTACGGCAATCTGAATTATTCACAGAAGCTGGACCATGGAAATTCAGTAAATGCTGTTATTATGTAAGATATCAACAATGTATTTACATAGTGACATGATTGAGGTACTATGTAAATATTAAATATTTACACCTAAAATTAAAAATAAAATTAATAGCAATAAATAATATAGAAAGAAAGAAAATGAAAATTTTATGATAGAAAAATGAAAAAATAAAAAGAACACCCATCCCTCCCACAAAAAAAAAAAAAAAAGAAAGACCAAAACAAAGAGATCAAAAGACAAAAGTCAAAAAGAAGAAATGCCAAAAAAAGGGACTCGAGAAAGAAATGCCAAAAAAAAAAAAAAAAAAAAAAGAAAAAAAAGAAACAAAGATACAAATAAAAAGACAAGAGGGGAAATAAGACAGAAAAAAAAGAGTAGAGAGATATTATTAGGTTGGTGCAAAAATAATGACGTAATAATATCGTTTTTTGACGTATATTTTAATGTCAAAAAACGACATTATTATGTCATTATTTTTGCACCAATCTAATAGTATGTAAGATAATTCAGATTCAATTATTAGTGATAGACTAGTGTAGTACTGGTTGCACTACAATTATTGAGTTCAGTCCAGTTTCAAAAACAAGCTGGTTAACAAAACAGAATAATAGTATAATTCCTGTTTGCAGCTGATCTTGTCCTAAAGCAAGTTTCTCTCTTCCGTTGCATTGAAAGTTTTCTTTTCACATTGAAGTAATATCTACTTACGCACTTGTTTGAAGACTGACATGCAGGTATCCAAGTTCATCTCACACTGAATTGTCGTCTTGATGCATTTGTCCTTGTTGTTGGGTTGATTTTCACAGACATAACATTCTAAACTGAATACTGCAAGAGAGAAGAGAGAAGACAAAAATAAAGGCATTGCAGTAAAAAAAAAAAAAAAAAAAAAAAAAAAATGGAAAAAAAAGACATTCATTAAGGAATAATCAAAGACTTCTAAATATCAGTAACTTAAACTGAGGCCACAGTCGATGTCACTTCTAATTTTTTCATGGTTTACATGGGGTTAATGCTTAGAAACATTTGAAGTGGCATATGTGAAAAATATTTTTGAAATGCTCTGTGAGATTTTTTTTCTCTAAAGTTAAAAAAAAAAAAAAAAAAAAAAAAAAAAGAAATTATTTATCTGATGAATAGATTTTTCTTAAAAATTTCTTCCCTACAACTTAGTTTTACGGTTGCCTTTATCATTCGTTCATCTTATGTTTCCTTTTCTCGCTCCCTCACTGCAACTGGACCTCGCGTTTCCCTTTCTCGCTCGTTCACCGTGACTCGTCCTCGCATTTCCCTTTCTCATTTGTTCATCATTTCATTTTTCTTTGCTATTCCTTCATTTAAAGAAACGCTGCTTTTTTCATTAACTCTTTATTCACTATTGTTTAATTTTTTTTATTTTTTTTATTTCCTTTTTTTTTTTTATTTGTTATAATAAATAATAAAGAAATAATTTCTCGTGGCTGCTGGAAAGTTCTCACCTTGATCATCTTCCTAAAATCACATATTTTCAATTCCTTCTAAAGCCTTTTTCATTTTCTTTCACTCTCAGTTAACCCCACTTTGCATCTCAGCGACATTATCCCCTTGCTTGGGGTGAATTGATTAAAAAAATAAAATAAAATAAAGTGGGCACTGAAATGTTTCTGTCTGAAGAAGCTGTTCTGAAGTGAATTCTGCTGTTTATTTATTTGGGCATATTTTTGAAAGTAGGTCAAGCTGAGAACATTTCAACACCTCCTCGTGTGTGTGTGTGTGTGAGTGAGTGAGTGAGTGAGTGAGTGAGTGAGAGAGAGATTGATTTTATGAGATGTCAATCCCAGTCAGGTTATTTCATTTCAAATTTTTTCAATGATAATATTAGCCATTTCCTTATAAGGAAACATTTGGCATTCATTAACCAAGCAGCCAGTACTACTTTTAGTTGAAATTTATACAATTTTTCACTAGAAACAATTTTTCAGAAAATATGTTTCTCAAGTCCAGAAGCTGTCATTGCTATTTTTAGTATTGACGGGAGAGGGGTCCTTCTTAACCTTTTCTTTGAAGTAATGTGTAATCTTGATTATGTCATTTTTCATTAAGTTACATGTGCTATCCATTTTAGTTGTTACTGGTGTTGACAGTCCTCAAATTAGGTAGTTTGTGTTATTTGGTACAATTGTTACAATTGTTACAATTGTTTGTGATCTACAATCTACAATGTTCAAAAAAGGTTGAGCTTTACCAAGATCCATACACACACATTATATATATATATATATATATATATACACGAGTGAAGAAATATAGTTTTAAGGTGTGCTATATTTATGGGATAAAGTGCTCAATATAAGAGATAGAGTGTATGTAAATATAAATATAAAAGTGAACATTGAAGTCAACACTCAGAGGCGACGGGCTGTTTCATGCTAAATGCAATTGCCATGCCACCATGATATATATATATATATATATATATATATATATATATATATATATTATATATATATATATATAGATATGATATATATATAGTATGACTTGAAAATGAAGAAATGTTTGTATATTAGTTTTTTTATATCATAAAAAACTAATATAGAAACATTTCTTAACGATGGATCCCCGTCTTTCTTTGATCCTTGATTTATCAAGAAGCTCTTTAGCACTTATGGATGACCAGAAATGACATATTTATGAAAACTAAGTGAACACATTTTTTTTTTTTTTTAAGAACCTAGTAATTTTTTACAAATTAACATATTTTCAGCAATTATTTAATATTTTATTGACTTTTAGTTAAGTATTTCAGAAGCTTTATGAAATTTGCATTTTGTCTCTAGGTTTTTAAGTTTACTGCCTTAAACAAAAAATTAATTGAAGTATGACCCAAACTAAAATAAATACAGTGTAACCCGGATATAAGAGAGATTTTCTCTGGTCCCAAATTAGAGCCTGTGTTAATGTATATAAAATAGACCAAACCCGGATATAAGAGACTTCTTATCCGGTCCCGACAACTATCTTATATCCGGGTTACACTGTACATAAAATAAAAATATTTAGTGAAATAGCAATTAAGAAAAGTAAAACTGTTGTTGATATTTTGAAGGGATGATTTGCAAAGACATTAAAGATGAAAGAGAACTGAATTAAAAGAGAAATAACTGCAGATGACACTTAAATCACATGACCTTTTTAAGTTTTATGTCATGTATAGATTCCCATAGGTAGTAATGAGGAAAGTTTTTTTCACTAAAAATTATTTTAAAAATATTCAGGTACAAACGACTGTTATGAGCTTTTCAAATTTTGATTTGTAAATTTATTTTTCACTTAACGATATTCCCAAATTGTATTCTTGAAAGAATGAAGAATTTTAAACGATTTTTGAACTGTTATATTATTATAATAAAAATTTTTAAAAAAATGAAAAAATTCTTATAAAAATTCATTATTCATCGAAAAAAATGTTATTTATTCAGACAATAGTGTCCTTAATATAACTTATCTACAAAAGCAATTAAAAACTTTTCTAATTAAATATTGTCAGTTTTATTGCTTTATTTTACAATTCAGAGCAGATTTGTTGAAACGGGAAAATGTTTTACAAAAAAAATATTGATGATTTACTTTCTCCAAATAGTCCTGTTTAACTAATAAAAAAAAAAAATCCCCCCCACCTTAAAAATTTAATTTCTCGAAATTTCATTAAATTATTTAAGTGAGTGGTAACATATATAAAAAAAAAAAATATTTTTTTACCAAGATTTTCTAAAAACAAAATTTAAAAAAAAATAAATAATTTCATCCATTTCTGAATATCTCTTGAAAGTTTAATTAAAATCCAACAATTATTTGAATTTTGTAAGAATTTCCAAATCAGTGTTTTTCCTCAGAAAAAGCACAAAATAAAACTAATCTTTTTCTCTAGTTCAACGCTGTTGCAAAAAAATAAAATAAAATAATAAAACGAACAAAATTTTTAATCAAAATTTCGAACGTGCTAGAAAAGATTAAAAAATTCCAAAAAGTAATAAAAGAATACTTTGGTCTTTCCTCTTAATAATAACAAACATTTTGATGGCAAAACTTTGTTTTTATTGAGTTTGATTCCTTTTTTAATCATTCTTTGCTGTTTTTTATGCCACCAAGTGGAGGTACCTATAAAAATGTATTGTTGGTCATTTTGCTATACAGATATATTTTTATACTTTTTTTAGAGTTGTATTGATCGCCATTTTACTATAAAAATGTACTGTTGATTTTTGCTTGGGGTTTCACTATGTGCCCATAGCTAGGACCCTAACAGATGCTATCATCCCAAGTCAGGGTTTACCTGGGAACAATAATAAATGAGAGGTGGTTTCACGCTCATCAAAACCTCCAATCTCCCAGTCAGAGGCAGTTTATTGTCATGACAGCAAATCCAAAAGAAGAATTTATTGATGTTGTGTAGAGCAATAAAAAATTGAATAAAGTAAGATTACAACTCCTAATTAAATATGAAAACCTGACCCCCTCCTGCTATCCACCACCTTTACAAGTGCTAGATCAGGCTGAACTATACTACTATACATGAGCCAGTCATCACTTTCCTGTTTCAATAGTCCAAAAGTGTCTCCACATCCTGGGTGATGAATTATTTTCCACCTTACAAACCCTTTCCCCACAGACAAAATGTTGCAAGCTTCTTGCTATTCTATCACCATTTCCATGCAAAATGTTTCAATAAACCACATTCTTCAGTCCCAACAGTTCTAACCTTCACAGCTAAGACACAACCCAACCCAACACACTATGCACATGGGTAACAAAAACACACTTATTCCCTTCATATTCCACTGGGGAGATGTAAACCTCACACAAGTTTCTTCCCAAGAACCACTCCACTGTAGAACCAACTCTCAAAAGGATGCTTCCCCAATCACTACATTCTTAACCTTTTCAAGTCTAGGTTATCTTCCCCACATATCCCCATAAACAGCACCTCTTACTCTGTAACCCTTTACCTCGAGTGGCACTTGAGCCTTGTAGAGAGTGAACATTATTACAAAAAAAAAATAAAAAATAAAAAATAACTGAAAAGCAATTTTTAACACAGGTGGGTATTTTTATAAGGTGCTGGCCTATTTATCAACAGCTTGAGGTTTGTGAAATTGTTGTAAGGCGAAAATGCAAATGGCTTTTTTGTATAATTTTTCTAACTACCAAGTAATCTTAATAATTTGAAATATTTTAAGCATTCTAATATTTTACTAAATTTAACAAAGATTTTGACAATAAAACTATGTTTTTTAATTTGGGGCATTTTTTTCATTATGTATATTCATTTTTTAGTGAATCTTTGGCGACCCATATATATATATATATATGAAACACCAGTTCCTGTACAATCAATAAAGTTAAAAAAACTTATAATAAAAAAATATTTTCTGGCTTGAAATAACCTTCAAAGATTTGATAAGTCATAGAAGATGAATCACTCAACAAACCAGTGGCATATATGCCTAAGAAGCAAGGTACATAGTGCTTAACCTATAAAACAGTGGTTAGCAACTGGTGGGCCACATACCACTGGTGGTCCATGCAAAAGTTTTGATGGTCTGCAGAACAAATGGGATATTATTTCAATTTTTATGAAGCTTCAGATTCAAAAATGATGAGTAACAAAGTGTATTATGGATGGTATATATATTCAAGACCTTTACGTAATCTCCAAATAAACGAGTACATAAATAAACAAATGTGACATCATCCAGTCAATAGTATAACCTAACATAACTTTCAAAGTCAGGTTCAATATTTGTTACTAAATAGTTTCTTACCATTGATGTTGATAACTAGTTACTGGATGGTTTACTAGTATGATTTTCTACAAACATGGCATAGAAACACAGAGTAATAGCAGGATATTCGAGAATTGGCTTGAACACAAGATACCAATTCATAAGCATTCATACTCGAAAACTATTTTTGCAAAATATAAGTGGATGTTGAAAATGTCAAATTACCATACAGATGACATTGTAAACGCTTAATCAGTATTAGACTCAGGGTTAATGAATGAAAACTATTTTATTATTTGTCACTGAGGCCTAGCTATCACAATTACAAAGTTGTCAACCCCTAGACTAGCCTATTTGTGAAAGGTTAGCCTAACTTAAAAAACAAAAGAATATGTTTAGAATTTTTATTCATTAATGACTTTAATACCCAGATGGGATCTTATTCTGGATAGTGTAACAAATCTTTAATGTATCTGTATAATTTGTAATAAGTAATATTTGTAATAATTTGTAATAAGTGAGACTTATCAAACACGATGCACAACTCTTGCTCCAAGTTATTAATTTTTCTTTTTTCCAGTTTTCAGATTCAAATAAAATTGGTAATAGACCCATAATGAGCGAGAAAAATCAAGCAAATATTTTGCATTTCTTCAGTAAAACTAAAGATAGAATAACTAATGAAAATAGTAATACTTCACTTAACCGTGAGCTAATCAATGAATCAAAGAAATTTACAGTCCTCCTCAGACACCATTAGAAAGAAAATTCAAACTGGAGGTGAAAAGAAAAAACACAAATGGTTAAGAAAATATGATTTGAACTACTTGAAATTTGGATTTATTCAAGAACCTGTTAGTAAGCTGGATCCATGTCCTCTTTTTATTATGTCCTAAGAGATTAGATAATGATGCCATAAAACCGTCAAAATTCAAAAGACATCTGTAATCAAAACACCCAGATTTAGTTAAGAAACCACTTGAATATTTTCAAAGAATGCATGAAACTATGCAAAAACAAGTAGGTGCTTTAAAAAATATGGTTGTTGAAGATAAGTCCTTATTAATGGCTTTCTATCTGATAGCACTTCAAATCGCAAAAAATAAAAAGCTATATATTATTGGAGAAGAATTAATCAAGCCTTGTATGTTACAAGCCAATGAAGAGGTTTGGGGAAAACAAGATATGCAGAAATTGAAAGTAATTCCTATGTCTGCTAACACTGTAAAGCACAGAATTGAAGAAATGACTGAAGATATTGAAAATCAAGTTATAAAAATGGTAAAAACTTCACCATTCTATTAACAACTTGATGAATCAATGGACGTAACAAGGCTCTTCTCCTTTGTTTTTGTGAGGGTTCAGTATGAGGAAGAATTACAGGATGAATTACTTTCTTCGCTCGACTTGCTGGATAGAACAACCAGCTCTGAGATTTTTAAAGCACTTGATTGTTATTTCCTGGAACACAGAATTGAATGGGAAAAAAAGTATTAGGATATGTACAGAGAGTGCTACAAGCATGACTGGACATTATTCAGTTGTTACAAAGGTGAAAAATATTAGTCACCCAGACATTCTATCAACACACTGCATTATACATCATGAGCATCTTGTGACAATGTCCCCAGAACTACACAAAGTATTATCAGATGTTATTAAAACTATAAATAAAATTCAACACAAAGCACTCAATTCTTGAATATTTGAAACACTTTGTGAAGAAACGGGTTCCAAGTATACTCGCCTTCTTCACGCTGAGGTGAGATGGCTTTTGTGGGGGCAAAATACTAATCCGACTGTTCGTCCTTCATGAAGGAAATTAAATTATTTTTTCAGCAGCAAAATACTCTGAAATTTCAAGAACTCTCATCTGACAATGGGTGGGTAGCCAAGCTTGCATACCTGGCAGATGTTTTTTCACTGTTAAATAAACTAAATATATACCGGCAAGAACAACTTAAGGACAATGAGGTAAAATAGATGCTTTTCAAAAAAAAAAAAAAATATCACTGTGGCAAATGCTGTTGCCTGAAGGAGATCTACAAATGTTTATAAATTTTGATGAATACATAGGAGAGTCACTGACGGAATTTTTTGGTTTTTATTACCCAAAGGAAGATGGATCCTAGGTGTAGAAATATGTGGGTCTTTTTCTTTTTATGCGCTTTCAGGACGTAGGTGATTATGGCTCTCCACTTCCCTCTATCTCTTGCAGCTCTCAACAAGTTCCTTCCCTCTGCCACCTCCCCCAGACCATGTTCTGTCATCTTCTTGCTTAAGGACGCTAGGTATGTCATGTGTTGTTTTCCCTTGTCTCTCTTTCCCTCTATTCGACCCGTGAGTATCAGATTCTCCAGGCCCTCCTTCCTCATTATGTTTCCCAGAAACTCCAGCTGCCTCTTCTTGATAAGCCTCCACTTTGTTTGCATCATCTCTAAGACGTCATTGTTGCTCACACTTGGACCACAATATCCTTAGCATCCTTCTGTAGAACCAGGTCTCTGTCACCTTGAGTCTCTTCTTCATCTTTGAGGAAATCGTCCAACATTCGCTGTCGTAAAGAAGAACAGATGTCACATAACAACTCAGTATTCTTTTCTTTGTTACCAAAGAAATCCTCCTGTCTTGCAGTATTCTGCCCAGCTTTTGGTCAACCCAATACATCTGCGGATCTCAGTGTCACAGTTACCGCCCTCTGTCAAAACACTTCCCAGATATTTAAACTTCCATGTCTGCTCCATTCTAGTATTCACAACCTGCAAATTGCATCAGATCCATTTTCAGCAAACATTGAAGAAAGCAATTTAAGCATGAATGAAAAAGAAAGCCTTACTGATCTATCTTGCGACGACATTCTCAAAGCTAAATTACAGTCATCCTTATCAAGACCTCATTTTTGGCTCTCTATAAAGAATGAATACCCATCACTCTATGAAAAAGCAATGAAAATTTTGATTTAATTTCCAACAATATATTTGTGCAAAAAGACATTTTTATCTGTCACAGCAATTAAAACTTGGTACCGGCTTGAAATAAACACAGCTCTTCACCTTGTAGCGACATCATAGGAGCCAAAAATCCACAAACTGATTTCAAACAAACAGGAACAGATATCACACTAAAAATGTGTAATACTTGAATAAATATCAAATTTTCAATTTGTTTCATTTAAATAATTCAACTATAATTTTGTTACCTTTAATTGGTGCATTTCATATTAATAAAAGTTTTCTTCCAATTATTATTATATATTATTATTATTATTATATATTATTATTATTATATAAATGTATTTACCTTTTTTTTTTCTCTAAATTCATATTAATGGTCTGCCAAACTTAAAATTATACATTAATTGTACTTGAAGTTCAAAAGATTGGCAACCACTGCGCTATAAAAATCATTCTGTACAAAATTTAAAACATCTAAATTTTCATATTATTTATTTCAATTGTATCATCGAGCACTTGAAGAAGACTGAATAAATCTCTTATCTATTGTAATGAACACTTGGAACTTGTAAGCAGACATTAGCCTTGGAAAATCTGTATACTTGACCATTCTTAATTTTTCGCCTTTCTTTTTTATATTTCATCTTAAATTGAAAGAAATTCAAAATTGTTCATTCAAAGTTTCATAATGCTCAAGTATTCCCAAGTTTTCTTTTCTTCTTCCATGAAATCAAGTTTATTGTGGCAGGTTTGGGCTTCTGTATTTGATTTGATTCCTGGCACAACTTTGGAAGTAGGGGAAAGAGTTAAAAGAAAATCGTTATTTGACGTTTGAATGTGTTGACAATCAAAGACATATTCTGCTAGGGAAAAATGTATTTTCGTTATATTTCAATGAAAACGTAAGTAATATTTTTAGAAAATCTAATTAAATTATCCCTAAATTTAGTATTTTTCTTTGAAACAAATTTATTGGATAGATATTTGGATTTTTAAGAGATTTTTAAAGTCCTTCTCTTTTGTCAGCTTTCAGCAAATTAGTAAACGGACTGGGTGGAAATGAATTTATTATTAATTTTAAAATGTCTAAAATAAATCTTTATTTAACCTTGTTTTACTCAGCTTGGATTTCTGAAAATGGATAATCCTCTGGCATCTACCGCTTATGACAACTTGAGCCTCAAAAATGCACCATATCTCGTGCTATACACCCACACTGTCAAGAGAGTATGGGATGGAGCAAACGAAACAAGTTGCTATCTAGGAATTACGAGTACTTTAAAATTTTGGGGTTACTAAATAAATACCCCATGTGACTAACGCAGGGTTGAAGAGGCAAAAATCTAGTTTTCATTTTCTTTGGGTTTTTTTTTTTTTGTTTTTTTGTTTATTTTATTTTATTTTATTTATTTTTTGCGGATTAACGTTTTAAAAAAGCTTAATTATCTTTCAAATAAAACCAAAATTTAACCTCAAAGAATACATTTAAAATGTCATTTAAATTATTTAAAATGAGTTTCCTTTTTCTTAAATAAGGAAATCCGTGATGATTTCATTTTCACAGGAAAAAAAAATGTGTCACTACTGTTTAAATGCGAAACGAGGTAAATAAATCTATGGAGAGTAATTCAGTACTTGGAATGATTGTGGAATTTTTTTTGTGGGACGTTAAAATCCACGATGAACAGTTAAGCAAATATTTGTTTATTTAGGATAAAAAGTTTTAGACAAATAATTTGTATACTTTACTTATGGAAAAATAAAGACATTTCGTTCACATTTTTTTCTTTGGTAATTTGTGAAAAACTGAAAAAGTTATGCTTAGCTTATGGCATATGCATATATTCTCAACGACAAATTTTAAAAAGAAAAACTGACCGAATTGAAAAGAACCAAAAATTAGTTTCCCTAACACAAAAACGAAGTGATTTACCTTTCTTTTACACTTTGTCTTTATTAATTAATAAAAATAAGAATTTAAACAGTTAACTTAAATTTAAAAATGCCGTTTTAAAGTTTGTTCAACCTTAAAAACTAAGTGTAACAAGACAAGTAAAAATTCAAATTCTCAGTTTGTAATACGAAAAATAATGACTTTTTTTTAATTTAACCAAAACAATTTATAAAGAAACGTTTTTGGTTGTGTTTTTTTTTTTTTGTTTTTCATACAGTTTTTAATTCTAAAGGAAGTTTGGTGTGGTCTTTATTTTGGTTACTATTATTAATTAGCTTTTTCTTTCCACTCCTTTTTAAAACCTTTCACAAACATCAAACAAGAAGAAGTAAAAGGTAAAAAACGTGCCATTCTTTAAGTTATTAATAAGAAAATAATCCTAATTAATAAATGAATTCATTTTTTCTGAAGGGCCTCCGCCTAACTTAGCTTGAAAATTCAATAAGATTTAATTAAATTTAAAAGCTATAAAATCAGAGAAAAAAAAATTATTTTCTTCCGATTTCCTTCTCAGGAGTGAACTGGCCACACCTGTCATGGCTTGTCCGCCATGTATGTAATTATAAACTTTCCCGTAACAGGTACGTTAACCAACCTGTAACGACCGACCTGGATATTTTCTTGAATACTATCAAAACAAAAATCGAAAATTACAAAATAATTATTCTAAAAACAATAATTACACGTACAAATGCGAGGTTAAGTAGAGACGAAAGTTCTGACGTTATTTTTTTTCTCTCAATGTATTTAATTAAAAAAAAATATATACAGGTGACTTCCTCAAACGAGAGATGACAAGATACGTTTTTTTTTTGAAAAAGAAAAAAAAAAGTGGAACATTCAACTTACCTGTAGAAACAGCTAACGTTAAAAAAAAGCTATGTATAAAAATATTTGACATTGTCTTTTGTAAAAGCGGGACTTTTAACCGACCCCTGTTGTATTTCTTTCTTTTTTTTATCTGGAGACTAAATGAGGGCAGGTAAAAATGCAGGTAGAAAAAAGAAAAACAATAAACTTTCGTTAACTTCCGTTCAAGGGACATAATATTGTCCTAGATTTAAAAAGAAAAATTGGGTCAAAAACTTAAATCAAGCAAAATGATTGATTGTAGAGAATTACTTCTCCAAGCTTAGTAACAGGCAAAGTAAAATATATCTTAATTTAGCACAAAAGCAGAATGGCGAAAAGTACGTCAGTTACTCAAATGAAGAAGTCAGTTTTATTTGAAAATCAGTATTCGAAACTTTACTAATATTAGGTTGGTGCAAAAATAATGTCGTTTTTTGACGTTTAAAAATACGCCAAAAAGCGACATTATTTTTGCAAAAATCTTTTTCTTTTTTTCATACTAGGTTTTCATTTAACGTCTTCCTTTTTCATTTAACTTTTTATACTGAATTTTTTCCTTTGGTAATTGAAAATTAAAGACTTTAAATGCATTATGTATTTCAATATCAGTCTGGATTAATTTAGTAAAATGCTTCTTTTAACTTGTGATTAATCAATCAAGTTTTCATCACTTCACTGAAGTGAATAAAATATTTAGGGAGAAAACATAATCGTGATACTATGTTAGTCATAAAACATAATACGAGTACATCTTGCCCCGAAATATAATTATTATTTATTAAGCATAGCTTAGACGTACAAAAGATCACAAGTATTAATCACCAACAATCAAACTCATTACTCAGACCTAATTGATCTAGCGAGACAAAAAAAAGGGAGTCGATTGTAGTCAGGATCATCAAGTCAATACGAACGACCCTTTCTTTAGATGCATGTTCTTTGCCAGGGTTACATACAGTTTTGAATTCAGAGTTTCCTCTTCTTAGACTGATTACCACCCAAGACTACAGAACCTATTTGTCCTACTATTTATCCATAGCTGGGGGGAAGAAGAGTCGGATTCATACCTTTCACAAGAGTATGAGCATGTAAGTGAATGTAATGAACCTGACTGGAATACAAACTCAATTCTTTGATTCCTCAATCCAAGATGTTAACCATTACTCTACTGTAGTACCCCTAAATCGATTCATTAATCAATACATCCTTAGAAAGAGTAAGTTTGGAGGTTTAAAGCAGGCTTGTTGCCAGAGTGTTTTGTGGGAGAAGGAAGGGGAGCTTTAAGTCAGATGGGGTCACCAATAAGAATCTGTACACTAAAATTAGTTTTCCACATTTTCACCGGGTGGATGGTGGAATGATTTTCTGGGGTCCAGTACCCCAACAGCGATGTGCTATGTGTAAGGATTTTCTTATCTATCACTGACTGATAAGGATGGATTGACACTTCAGCATGGATAATGTTTACCAAGAGAGTTTGAGTGATCATTAGTACTGATTAGTGAGTAAAATCCTTATTGGGTGTGTCATACTAATTGTAAAATATTCTACAATAGGTATAACATTGAAAAACAGAAAAAACTGGCTTATCAATAGCCAGGAGATAATGAACATTATCAAAAGAAAAGGACTATTATGTGTATAATGTAAATGCATTACCAATGATTTTTCTACAGAATTGTATACTTTTTTTTTAAGCAATTCACCCCAAGCAAGTCGGGAGAGCCATTAGCACGCAAGGGGTTACAGAGGATTAGGAACAAGAGTAAAGAGGCGTGTTTGAGGAAAGGATACAGAGAAGGACGTGAAACAAGATCAGGGTATCAGATGACGATTGACATTATACTTGAATATTTGAGGATTATAGTCATTGGGGAAGCAAGCAAGGGGAAGGGAATTCCACAGACAGGAAGTGCGAGAGAAGAAGCTGTTTGAGAAGAAGAGTCGGTTACATTTAACTGTTTTGACAGTGAAAGAGATGAACCGAGATGGCAGCCCGGTAGCTGACTTACATACAGTCTGAGAACCAGCGAAAGTAGCTTGTCGGAACAGTTGCCGTGAAAATACTTGAAGAAGAAACAAAGGGAAGCCACGACACGTCTCTGAGAAAGCGACTGTATACTAGATGCCAGATCAGAACCTATCACATTGCATATTCCTCTCTGGATTTTGTTGAGGACCTCGAGACGTACAGTGGGGGCACCAGTCCATATATGACAGCAATATTCCATGCAAGGACAGATGGTTGATTCATAGATTTAAAGAATGGACTCGGACGAGAAAAAACTTTCTGGCACGACATAGAGAACCAACTTTCCTTGCGGTAGATGAAGTTATTAATTCAATGTAATTGTTCCACCTCGGGTCAATGGACAGCACGAGACCAAGCAGGCGTAACGAGGCGCTCTCAGGGAGTTGGGAATCAGCCATTCTGATGGGAGGCAGGGAAGGTTCTCTGTGGTGGTTAAAGGAGAGCAGTTTCGTTTTGGAGGCATTAAAGTTTACAAGACATTTCCTGCCCCAGTCAACCGCAGATTGGAGGTCCGCAGATCGCCACTCCCGATATTAATCATAGGTAGCTCGACATTTGAAAGCCTCTTCCTCTTTCTCCTTTGACTTGCAAAGCAACAAAACATGTTTATTCTTGCTCAAAGACGCACACTGAATGTTGCTTTGAACTCTTCATTATTTCAACTACATTTCTTATTTTAACCCTGGGTAACATGTCTGGTTGATATAATGATTAATTTTTGTTTGTTTGAATTAAATGTTTTGTGACTTTAATTTACCTGGATTCACACGAGTTCACCAAATATTGTTTGTGGGACAAATGTAACAGGAGGGATAAAAAAATGAATAACTTCCATTCCCGCAACAACACTAAAAGAATAAATTGTGAAATATCTTACAATAGAAATACATAGAAAATCAAGAACAGGCTTATAAATGGCCAGGAATTAACGCAAGCAAAAGGAATTAACGTGCAAAGGATCTGACTGGTTGGCATCGACCAATCAGCGAGCGAGCTTTGAGGAAACTTAAGAAAGCTTCTGTGATCCGTTTCTTCCAAAAGTGCACAAAATTGACTACTTAGAAATAGAGCGATTACAAAATTGTCGCATTGCTGCGATTTGTAAATTGCCTATAATAACGTAGTAGTGATTAATTAACCAATGAATGCCTGACGTTGTATGTGATTTGTATTTTTGTATGTATGTATGTATGTTCGTGCGTAAGAGATCCACGCATTACTATCTTTTTAGTCACAATTTTCAAGTTGTTTAATATTCTACAATTATTAATTAAGTACTGTGGATTGAAAATGAGATTAGAACTTGTGTCTCATATCCTTACATCTGAAAAGGATATGGAATATGAGTTCAAATTTCATCGGGAGCCACATTTTGGGGCAAATATTGACAAACGTGTCCGCAATAATGTAAATGCTGCTTGTGTACTATGTTGAAGAGATTAATATGGCTGCGTGTTGAAGAGCATTTAACATTTATACATTATTGAGTCAAGGAAAAACAATGAGAAAACGATTTTTGTTTCAACAATAAAATATATATTAAAATCAACAAATATAAAACAATTTTGTAATGTGTGAATATTAAGGAAAAGAAAGTAGTTTCCCTTTATCTGTTAGCTTGAATAAGATAAAATGTAATTAAGAATGTTTCTTGAATAGAATGTTCAAAGTTCTATGTTGAAATAGAATGTTGCATTCAGAAAAACATACAATTAATTCAGTTGTGTGTTATTTGTATAACTAACAGAGTGTTGGTTTGTAACTTGGCTTGTTCACAGAAAATGGATGGTGAAATGTAATTCCAGTTCTGTGTCTGTGTGTGCATAGTGAGTAGAATCAACAATCTGTGTAGACGTATGTGAGTTGCTGGATTTTACTGTCTATTTTTGGAACAAAAACTGCTTTTATAACTATTGGTAGGCTCCAGGAAACAAAGGTGGGAGAATTGAACGAACACAGAAAATATATGATTGGATGAAAAATTAACCAATCGGTGATTTTCTAACAAAAGCATGTTTGTGAAATTCACGGTAGAAAAATTCAGTGTGGTGACTGCGATTAGTAAATTGTCCTGTGGTAAACAGTATTTATTATTTAACCAATCACAGCTGAGAAAACTGTAGGCGTGACAAACGTAGTAGTAGTCACTACAATAAGACGGAATATCTGTCAAAACGATGGTCATTTTCCATGAACTCATTTTTTTTACGACCTTCACTCTCTTTGGCAATGTTTATTGTTTTAAAAAGCAATGATTAGAATTGTAATAAAGAATAAACATATGATGAAAATGAATTTATACATTTTTGTCCTTGAGAATTTACAACAAAAATATTAAACTCCATTTATTTGTTTATTTACAAGAATAATTTTATATTTACAACATTCTAAAAACTATAAGAACAATGCAATATTTATCATTTATCAATTAATATTAAAGAAATAAACGTGAAAATAATTTTTATTCATAAGTTTATAAACATTTAAATTTAAAATATGTGAACCAAATATAAGGAAATCCTTATTATTTACCATCAATTAGTAATTACCCGATGTTTTGCCAAACATTTCAATAAATAATGTAATAAATAAATAGTGTTTATTATTTTTCATGTAAATTCTCAACAATAAAGGAAATGTATGTATTTACTTTCATATGTTTAGGTTTTATTCTAATTCTAATCATCGCTTCTTAAAACAATTGAATAAACATTATTACGAATGAAGCGGTGTCATGGGAAAAAAAACATCCTTTTTAAACACTCGATTTATATCTGCCCGTTTTTGTTTATTTCTGATCCATGCTGCGTAATAGAGTCTTAAATTGCCTGAATGTAGTGATAAAAAAAGCAACAACAATAAGATGAAAGATAAACAACTAGTCCAAATTAATGACGAAAAAAATTGCTTCATTTAAAAACTCAAATAACTTAAGAATAAGATGATAATATATTAAATTTATTTCAAGATTTAAATTATTAAGAACAAAAGTAATACTAGGGAGTACTCTAACACCCATTAAAAAATCTCGAATTTGAATTTTGCATGTGAACTGGATTTAACAGCGCATTGCAACGTTAAGTGACAGAAGTGGACAATATTCTAATCCAGTTTGTATAAAAAAAATATAGGTGATCTCCCTTTGGTAGATGGCTCCTGCTGATAATGAGAAGAGTCTATTATAAACTGATGATAATGGGGTCGACCCAAATTAGTTGCAAAATAGGATTTCAAGCACCAACTTAAAGTGCCAAGTGGAACACAGAGTGAATAGGCATATCTTAGGTTTGTCCAGGCGAACGTCAAGAAGATCTGGGACGAAGAAGACGTGTTTCGAGACCACTCAAGAAACAGGAATGCTGGCCACAAGCTAAGCTGAATAATGCTAAAAAAACGTATTCGCGAGTAAGCAATTTTGACGAACATATATGCAATTTCGCTAAACGAAAAAGTATTTGCTATATGTGAGCAATTTGCCGAACGCATAAATCAATTTTGTTGGCATGATCACAGAGAATTTTAAATAAAAAAAGACAGATATGACCATAAAAACGTTAAAAGAGAAAATACTTAATAGATTCCTGTTTTTTTATGAGAGAAGATATCTGCAAATTAATCAACTGTTTTTATATAAGAAAAAAATATATAAATATAATTAATTTTTTGCCTTTGCAATTCAGTGAGGTTAAAGGTTAATATACACACGTGTTCAAAAAATACTATTAAAATAAAATTTTGCCTTCACCGTTCAGTTAAATTATTACTGATTCAGCGTGGCATCCAAAATGTACCTAAAAATGATTTTGCCATTTTCGTTGTTCAGTGAAATAATGCGGACACAAGTAGTCCAAAATATAATTTAAAAAATTTATATGAAAGAAAATATCTCCGAGTCTGCAGTCTTCCTTTTTTTTACCCAGATACTTGTGTCCCAAAATATATATATGAAATAACTTTGCCCATGTAGGGGAATAACCCGTACACGAGGGGGTTAAAAAATAAATAAATAATAACAATAATAATAATAATAATAAGTAGAATTACAGAAAACCCTTAATAGATTTAGATTTTGTCACAAAGATTAGGAAATTGGAGCTTGATGAAGCTTATAAGTGCCTAGAAATTAGCGAAGGAGATGGCATACAACACTCCCAAATGAAGGAAAAAATAAGAAAAGAGTACTACAGGCGTGTACGTCTGGTACTAAATACTGAACTAAACTCAAAAAACAGAATATCAGCTATAAACACATTGGCTGTCCCTGTGGTGCAATACAGCTTTAATGTCCTTAACTGCACCATAGCTGAAGTTAAGCGAATGGACGCCAAAACGAGAAAGCTTCTCACTTGCTATCGCATGCATCATCCCAAAGCTGATGTTGATCGTCTGTATGTGCCCAGATCCGAAGGAGGCAGAAGATTAGCTCAACTGTCCTATAAAACTACAACAATTGGCCTCCAAAGATACTTGGAAAATACAGAAGACTGGATGATGGTATGCGTCAAGGAACATGAAAGTAGTAAGCGTCTTTACTCCGTAATGAAAGAAGCCAACAAATTCAAAATGGAGTTTCAAATGGGCGTAGAGATGCAACTACAGCACAATGCACCGGCTGAAACTGCAAAATACTTAAAAAAGACAGCAAAGACGAATGCAACCGACCAGATACAGAAGCGATGGCAAGATAAACCACTTCATGGCCAATACTCTGCCCGTACCAAACAAGCTGACATAGACAAAACCCGTACCCATCAGTTGCTACGCAGTGCAGGGTTGAAAGCGGAAACTGAAGGTTTTATCCATACTGCGCAGGACCAATGCTTGCTAACTAGGAATTATCAACCACATATACTAAAATATTGTGTCAGCTCAAAATGCAGATTATGTGATAAATATCCAGAAACGATTGATCATCTTGTATCAGGTTGCACGATGTTGGCACCCACTGAATATAAAACCCGACATGACAGAGTGGGCCAATATCTGCACTGGAAAATCTGCAACTTCTACGGGAAGGAAACTGAAAGAAACTGGTATGAACACCACCCAGACCCGGTTACGGAGATAGGACCTGTTACAATTCTATTGGACTACAACATTACACACTGATAGAACAATCAGGGCCAACCGTCCAGATATTGTTATTAAAGACCACAAACAAAAACGGTGCCTCCTTATTGATATGGCAGTCCCTGCTGACTGAAATGTATCTTTGAAGATATTCAAAAAGCTGTCAAAATACAGGGACCTTGAAATAGAAATCTCGAAAATGTGGCACATGGAAACATCAACAATCCCTGTTGTAGTTGGAGCCCTAGGACTGGTTGGAAAAGATTGCAGTAGACTAATTGAAGGGATTCCTGGAAGTCCATGCCTCAAGGAGATACAAAAAATTGTTCTGACATGTACAGCCCACACTTTACAAAGGGCTTTATCTATGTAATTTTTTTTTTTTTTTTTTTTTTTTTGTCAGTGGAAAGTGTCATGATGCCATTTCTAACCTTAGGTCCCTGGGCGGGACCCGGAAAGAAATGTGTAAATGCCAGAAATCAAAGAAAATAAAAAAAAATAATAATAATACTTTTGCCTTCCTCATTCAATGAAATCTATAAACGCCTTTCGAGTCTTCTCCAGCTTATTTGGAAGATACTGAAGGTGATATGGCGTAGAGGTAGAGTTACAGACCAATTGAGATTGTCAGAGGGTGTGTGGATCCCTAAAGAAGAAAACTCAAGAGATTTAGACCAATTCAGAAGTATCTCTTTATTGTGCACCGAAAGTAAGATCTTTTTTCAGTATTTTATTGCGACTTCTTACTAGATTTCTTTTGGTTAATAATTATATCGACACTTCAGTGCAGAAGGTGGGGATTCCAGGTTTTCCTGGATACCTCGAACGTACTAGAGTAGCCATGCAAATATTGCGAGACGCTAAAGAAAGTAGAGGCGACCTTGCTGCATTGTGGTTGGACTTTGCCAACGCATACGAGTCCATTCTACATAAATTAGTAGAAGAAGCCCCAAGGAGATATCATATACCCGGTAAGATGAGCCTATTAATCCTGGACTATTATAACAACTTTAAGATGAGAATCTTTTCCAGTTTTATAGTTTCCGATTGGTACAGACTCAAAAGGGGTACGATCTCAGCTACCCTCTTTACCATTGCCATGAATCGGCCGAAGTCAAGTGTCGAAGCCCTATGAGTGCGTCAGCCACCGATTAGAGCGTACATGGACGATCTGACCATTACGACATATTCGTTCATGGGGAGTAGGTGGATTCTTCGCAGACTTGAAAAGTTTATAGCTTGGGCGAGAATGAGTTTCTAGGCTACAAAGTCGAGATTGTCTGAGTTAGCTCCTCCTCAGATCCTTAACCCTTCACCAGGGGTCTCTCTCCCCTGGCCCCTAGCTATAAATACCGGCTGACCCTTCGCCTCGATCTCTTTTTTCCTCAGGCCTTCGGCCTTATACCACCTCGCAGATGTGAGCTCTCAGAGATACAGCGTTTCCCAAATTCTGAGAACACGCTAAGAACAATACACGTATGTACGAACACTCACCACAACACACACACATAATAATATACACCACACGCACTCAATGTAACTGTCCATGTGCTTGTAACTTGTACTTGTTGTTAATACATATATTTGTTTACATATATTTATCGGTCTTGTTTGTTTTCTTTGGACTTAATTAAAGTCCAACATTCTCATGTGGTTGGACCGGCTAGCAGGAAATTTTAACTCACGTGTGTCTTACATACTCATCACCGCCACGGTCCTCTACAAGATCGTTCGTTATGAAGAAGGGAAAAGTGGCGAATAATTCTTGATATTGGGAACTACTATCCTTACGTTGACTGAATGACCAATGAAGAAGAAACTAGGAAAAAACATTTAACAGCTCCTTATAGGATACTTCGTTCATCCGAGTGAGGATCCCCGAACTGGGATCATGGCTTGCCAAGATGGACAAGTCTTGTCTTCCGGGCCGTTTCAAAGCTTGGATTTATCAGCACGCAGTGTTCCCGAGAATTCTTTGTTTATCTACGACTTCTTCGCACTGGAAAGAAATGGACAATAGCGAGGGAACTGGATATTGCAGAGGAGCGTTTAAGGTAGAAGGCTCTCGTGGGGACGGTGGTATCAGGTCATGCGAGCTTGGGCGTCTTTCCTGGCGCCCGAAGCGAGAAAGCTAGGTGTAAACAGAGATGGCAACTAATCCAAGAGGAAGTACGAGCCAACGTTGAGGAAAAAAGAATATGCAAGATGGTGGGACTAAGCCTATAGGCTATATGGACACGATGGGAAAATTTCTTACGGCGGAAATAAGTTGATCGGAGATCTGGCTGTGGCACCATTTAACGAGGCAGAAAGGGAAAAGAAAGAAAAGAAGAAAAGGAGAGGCTAAGGACCGAATCGTGAGTGATAAGCAAGAACACACACACGGCTAAGAGACAATGGATAAAAGGATATTTTGATAAGTAACAAATGGCGAAAGAGTGTCATTACAATGACAGGGAAATTCTGAGTAAAAAGAAAGGGAAAGAAGGAAAGAATCAGATATGTTTTGGCATCGACTGTGTTATCTAAGGATATGAAAACAAACTATTGGTACGGGAAGACATCTTATTATCAACTACAGACCGGCTGGCCAAAGAAAGAAAAATTCAAATGAAAATGTTATTTCGATAAGTGACGAAAAACAGGCAACTAAAGGGAATTTGGACAGATATAAAATTATGTTATCAGAAATATGTACCGAAGGAAAATGAATGGGAACCTAGAAGTGTTTTTTTTTTCTTTCTTCGAGGCGACAGACTGACTGGAACTTTGGAGATGTTTCTTTTTGAGACCGTGTTAGGAAGACCACACATTCTGATAATTAGCGATAAAATACCTGACGTAAACCACGTGTAGAACAAGAGTTATGACCGCCATTGTCATATTGTCCCGTTCGCGGCCAGAGAAATGATAACACCATTAAGAGGAAGAAAAGGGAAAGAGAAGAGATCATTTTTTTTAGTTAAGCAAGATATTTTTTTTCTCTTCCTGAAACAAAGCCGCGGATTCGTCCACGCCCGACTGAGACATCATTGGTCGAGTTGTGATCACGTGACGCACGAGGGAGGCTGTTGCAGCCCATCTGGAGGATGAGTAAGAGAGGTTGCTACGAAGATGTGGGGAGGGCAGTTCACGCCCCTCTGAGGTATGATGAGAAGGTGGGAGTGAGGAAAGGTTCCCAAAAATGGAAAAAGGTGGGAATTCCTAACCAGAGAGGTGGATATGTATTTAGAATTATCGAGGAACCCCCCGGCGCCGACAAACTCACCCCGGTTTTGGTCGGCGCCCATATAAACGAAGCCACAACGAGCAGAGTTGAGTTGAGTTCCAGCAGTTCCCAGAGTCAGTCTTCAGTTGAAGCAAGCCTCGCAGATAGCTGGCCAAGATTCACGCACATTCCGGACCCCTCTTCAACCCAAGAACAATTATTTTGAAGAGCGACTTAGATCCAGATCACCGAAATAAGTTTTTTTGACTTTCGTCCAAAGACCCACCGAAACACCAATTTCTTAGAGAGCAGACAACTTGAAGTGTTAAAACTTGCCTAGCGTAAAACGACGTGTCACAATCCATAGAACGGGTCGGGAGATAGATGCAGTCCTATGTATCGAACAACTAGACATAAAGTTTGTTACCTTTTTCTTTGATACTTTGAACTTTTGAGTTTTCATTTTATTGTCTTTTATGCATATTTGTGTGGTATCACCCCCGTTGAACTCGGTTTGCAGTACGGCCCCAACCACTGTTTGATCTCGTCTGCCTAAGATCAATTCACAACGTGGGTAGGCGGACTGGGGGATCAGTGCAGTTACCTTGGTAACCAGGCGTTGGAAGCGAGTTTGGAACGACGAGGCTGATATCAAATCTAACCAGATTCTCACCCGAATCACCAAAAGGTTAGAACGTCACATTTGGAGCAGCGACACCCGAACGGAGCAGCGAGGAGCGAACGGCTGGCGCCGCGGCGAGAACGTCACAATTGGTGCTGTTTAGGGACGTCACAGTTGGTGCCGTGGTAGACTAGGATAGAACGTCACGGTTGGCGCTGCGACCTGGGGACGACGTCACATGGCTTTCCGACGCCAGTCAGATTAAATTTCTTGTACAATCCGTATATGATGTACTACCAAGTCCTGCAAACATGCATACTTGGGGGATGAGAGAGACGCCAATATACCCACTCTGTACCAGGAACGGTATACTGAAACACATTCTTAGCGCATCCGAGAGCACTTGATGAAGGGAGGTCCTGGTGGAAAAATGACCGAGTACTTGGGAAATTAGCCAAAGTGGTGGTCGCAGCAATCAGCGGTGTGGTTGCAAGCCTGAAACGAAGACGATGTATTTCATCAAGACTGTCGAAAACTCTACCTCGGTGCGTAAATCGTCAACCTGTTTGTTCTCCTCTGCCTGACATTGACAATTGAAAGTAGATCTCGAGAGACAGTTGAAATTCCCAGGAGTAGATAACGACATCTTTCCTGCGTCCAGATTTATTGATCTGGTCAATTGCCTCCAGGCAGGTTATAATGCTTGAACCTACGGTACCCTGGAAGTAGAATTTGGAAGAGGCCTTTGAAAGAAAGCTGGAAAAATACCAGGAGCTGGTTGAGAAATGCAGGTCTAACAAATGGCGGACTACCTGTCTTCCGATTGAAGTCGGATGCTGTGGTTATTCAGGAAGATCTCTATGTAGAACTCTAAGTCGGCTTGGAGTCAGAGGAGTAAAAAAAGAGAAAGGCCATCAGGACTATTTCAGAAGCTGCAGAAAAAGCCTCAAAATATCTATGGATTAAAAGATCAGATCCATGCATCGGCTGGTGTTGAGCTGCTGTCGTAAGGGATCAAGAAAAGAGAGGGAAGAGGAAAAGAAGACAAAAGGAAGAGGGAGTGAAAAAAGAAGAAAGGAGGAAGAGAGAAAAATGTGGGGGCAGAAAAACATTTCTGGTCATAATTCCTATAATCAACGAATGTGTATGAATGTTTTTTTAGTGTAGTATCGTTTCATAGGCGATAAAAACTAGAAATTACTTACCTGTCATGTCAAGCAGTGTTATGTGTGTGAGTCTTTCCGAGTGTTGGACCTAAGAGGGGAAAAACGAACATTAAGGCTGTTCTCTTTTTGTCTCGTCTTGGCTGAGGAGGAAGTGACGCAGGGCGTTTCTGATTGGTCACTTGTTATTTCGAGATCTTCAGTGGCAGTTATTTATATGTCTGTTGTTGCGTGCTTGGTGGAAATTTGCTTCAGGATCTCCCGCCGAAATAGGTATTGTTTTGGTAGGGTCTCTTGGGTGAACAGGTCTGTTGTTGAAAGACCCGAATCTTGTCTTGATCCCAAGTCCTAACATCCCTGAGGAGTCGATTCTGTGCACCTGTTGGAATGTATTCATAACAAATGCCTACGGTTATCAATAGTAATATTTCAAGGACAGTCATGTTTCATACACAGTGAAGTTATTCTTATTGAATAGCTCTAAAAAGTTAATTGTCATATAAACACCAACTATCGTGTTTAGACTAGCAGGTTGTGGGTATGGGTTTCTCTTTTATTTTTTTGATCTGTTGAATTGATGAAAATGTTTTTTGTATTAATAAAAGAAATTAATCTGTTTATATAACAAATATTGTATTAATAACGAAATATTTATTGAAATGATTATTGTATAATAAAGAAGAAGTATATTATGATCTTTTGAAATGTATTACTGGCAATATGCAATAAAACTCTTAATTGCATGTTTTCCTGTGTGTTAGAATATAAAAAATATAGTTTATCTCCCTTTGGTAGATGGCTCCTGCTGATAATGAGAAGAGTCTATTATAAACTGATGATAATTGGAACGACACAAATTAGGCTTGAAATAGGATTTCAAGTGCCAACTTGAAACGCCAATGGATTTGTCTTAGGTTTCTGTAGGCGGATGCCAAGATCTGGAATGAAAAAGACATGTCTCAAGACCACTCGAGAAACAGTCATACAGACCACAAGCTAACAAGCAGCTAATGAATTCCATTCAGATAAGTGGCATCTATTTCAAACAGTTATGTATTTAGATTTCAACCCTGATGCTTTGACTTTTAACTACTAAAAGAATACGTTTTTAGCAAACCCTATTCTTTTTTCTCATTACTTATTGTGTTTTTTTGTATAAAGTATGCTTTACAATGTTCAGTTGCTCTGTTTGGAAAGTCGTTAAATTTCCCACAATTTGGTTCTTTATTGACAGATTTGTTTACCTGTGGGTTTCTTTTCCTAATGTCCATGTTTATTGAACAGGAATAAAGGTTTATCTGTTCTTTTCTGTTTAGGATAAGATTTATTTGTTACTTTTTTCCATGGTCTTAATGATTTAGCAGTCTTAACTTTTTAGTGATCTGACCGATAAGTAACTGTGAATTTTAACTTTGAGCGTAACATGTTAACTGTTTTTTGGTTGCTGTATTCTAATGTTGTGACCAAGTAAATGTTTAAGTAATAATAAAACCCAGGTTTGCAGATCTATCGTATATTAAACAGTAAGTACAACAGAAGAGTATTACACGTGAGTATTACTAGTGAGTGTGTGTCGATTGACCAGCGTTCAATCTATTCGACTGTTTACTGTTCACTGTCCCCCGAACCTTCTCCTCTACTAAACTTATAGTAGGCGGAAGAGTCTAACATAGACTCTTTAAAGGGAGGACACCACAACATCTAACAAGTATTAAGGATTGCAAATTCTTTGGTAACGCTTAGGGAGGCTGCTCTGGTTAACAATGGCATAATATCAGTATATTTGAAGCACAATGTATCACATGGATAAATGTCCTTGTATGTATTTCCAGTGGGTAACCCTGAAGCCAGATGATCTGAATTTCTATAGATGATGGAAAGTTATAATTACTTTGGCCTTTTTCTGTTTCAAAATGAAAATAATCACCTGCACTTCTCACCCATGGAATTCTCTTCTGGTTTCTTGTTTTTCTGCCAACTCTGTTTCTCTAAAATTTAAATAGAGTGCCAATCATCATTTGTTTACAAGAATCTAGTGTGTTTATTGTCCCCTTTCCTTAATGATGATTTTTATCAAATTCTTTCACTCTCAGTACCCCCTTGCATCTCTTTTTTAATCAAGTTCACCCCAAGCAAGATATTAAGACACAAGGGGTTACAGGGTGTGGAAGAATTAAAAAAACAAAAACATTACTAAGGAACAAGAACAAAAGAAGTATAATTAGGAGGACAGAAGATAGCGATTGACATTTTTTTAAAGCAAGTTGGGAGTGCCACTAGCACGCAAGGGGTTACAGAGAATTGAGAACAAGAGTAAAGAGGCATGTTTTGGGAAATGATACAGAGAAGGACAGGGAACAAGCTCAGGCTGTTAGATGTCGATTGACATTACACTTGAATATTTGAAGATTATAGTCATTGGGGAAACAAGTAAGGGGAGGGAGTTCCACAGACGGGAAGTGTGAAAGAAGAAGCTATTTAAGTAGAAAAGACGGTTACATTTAACCGTTTTGACAGTGAAAGTGTGGGACCGAGATCCCAGCCTAGTAGCTCGCTTAAATTCATACAGTCTGAGAACCAGCGAAAGTGGCTAGTTGGAACAGTTGCTGTGAAAATACTTGTAGAAGAGACAGAAGGAAGACACGGCACGTATGTGGAAAAGCGATTGTAGACTAGATGCCAGATCAGAACCTATCATATTTCATATTCGTCGCTGCAGGAAGAGCACCAGACCATATTTGACAGCAATATTCCATGCAAGGACGGATGGTTGATTTATAGATTTAACGGATAGGCTCAAACGAAGATATTGCATTACTTAAAAAAGAATATTTGGCCACAGCTATTTGTATTTACCGAATGTCACTTTCTTACTGGTCACTTCGTGTGATGAACGAATCAACTAAAAGTGTATTTTTGTATACCCACTGTAATGAGCAAATTGGTTGGAGATGAAAAAAAAACAGCTCTAAATCTATTTCAAGATGGCCGCAAATTAACTTCATAGGAATAGTTCTCTCTTATTTGACGACCTCCCATCCCCTTCAAGGTTGGTTTCATTCCAAGCAATCCCCCAAATCCTAAGCAACTCCCACCACTCCCCGATCTTTTTAGCTAGTAGAAACCATCCAAAAACGTGGAACTTTTGACCATAAAAGAAGGCTGTTTCGTATGCAAAGTCTGTGTTTAACTTTTGATATCGCATAAATGAAGTGTTTACTGTGGAAATATGATTTTTATATTTTTTACCCTCTTTGTGTGTTTTATTATTATTATTATTTAAAAATGTCTGCAAAGAAATTTGGTGATTTTTGTGATGGCTGATTAAAAAAACAGTGTATGGACATGAAGTTTTGTTTTCTGTTGTTGTGATTTGAGAACATTTTAATAAAAAAAAACTTTAAGCAAAACTCAATATACATGTGATATTCACATCTATATATTCATATCTAGTCAGAATTCAATAGACGAAAATGCCAAAAATCATCACTGGACCATAAGATAGGACCATAAGATAATAGATCTGAGGTGACTGGTTTGTTTTGCAGTCTATGAAATTTAAGGTTGGATGTAGGGTGTCTATTTGATGGGGAGTGAGTGCGTGTTCACATATTATAATTAAAGAAGTATAGAAAAACATGGGTTTCTACTACAGACCATTTATTCCCTTTTTCTGTATAAACTTTAATGAAACAAAGTTCTTACTGTCTCTCGGGTATGTCCGTTTTCTTTTGGGTCATGAAGTTAGGGTAAATAAGTATAAACATCGTATTAATGGTTGAAATCAAGTCAGCATTGCACAGAGTTGGAACAACCAAATAAAAATGTGTACTTACTTTATCATTGAAAGGTTTAAACATGGTTACGGTAAGGATAAGCATCATTATAATAGTTGAGCTCAAATGAGCCTTGTGCAGAGATGGAACAACAAAAGAATAGTTTATACTTACTTTATCATTGAACGTTTAAGCATGGTTATAATGGCCAAGCTCAAGTCAGTATTGTGCTGAGTTGGAATGACCAAAGAAAAGATTGGTTTTACTTCATAGGTGGACGTTTTGAAAGGCATAGGCAGATGTCATGCATTGTAAAGTGAAAAGAGTGCTCAGTCATCAACAGACTGAGGAAACTAACATTATCCAGGAGGAACGTAATTACCACATCAGGCTACATCTTGGAGCAAGTAGGAGAAAGAGGTGAAAGGAAGGAAATTTTTATAGACTTAACCAGCACTTCTTAATTGAGTTTGATGAAGCCAAGTCTAGCATCATGGGAAAATGTATTATTTTTTCTTTTTTTTTTTATTATTCATTATTATTATTTTATTTATTGACTTTGTTTCTTTTTCTCAAAAGTCCATGCTAATGAAAAAAATCTCAAAATAAAATATCTTTACACAAAAACTGTGCTTTCTTTGCTCACAGAAGATTATAAAAAAAAGGAAAACCATTTGATTGTGTGAAATCCATGAATTGTGTGAACAAAATCAAATTTGAGTGAACAAATTTAAATTTACTCAGTTTCTCTTGAAATTTATGAATCAGAAATAATCTTGATTTTCTCTTATTTGGAAGTAATCCCCTTGTATAATAAATTCCATTTCATTGTGAGGTCTGTTTATTTATGCCTAATCTTGTAAAACTAAACTAAGTATGCAATCCATTTAATTGGGACAGCATGAACAAACATATTACTTTTTGATTGTTCGTTGCTGACTCACTTGCCACTAGATATTACTAACTGAACCACATTTGAGTCAGACTTAATCTGCGAATACATTACGAGGAACTTTTTAGGGTATAGATAAAAATAAATGTGACACTTATTGCATACAAATTTTTCAAACTCTTAAAAATATATGATGCTACATAAAGATTTATAATATCTTGAGAAAAAGACTATTTTAGAACTAAATAAAGGATCCAACCATCTAAGATTAGTCAAGTCCCTGAATTGAAAGTTATGACTCACCCAATAAATTCTTCATATATACATGACCAATAACATTAGTTTAGTTTGTTATTATGTCTATGAGAGTGCACTGATAAATAATGTCTTCAATCTTTTTAAACAAGTTTCCAATCTGGTAGAATAATAAAACTGGTAATAAAATATAATCATTTTATTTCTCTTTGAAATTACAAGAGTACTTTTATACATCGACAAAAAGAAGGAGCTGTAATATAATTGATCCTGACCAGGCATTTTGACTTCAGTCAACATTCTTACTAATGTGACGTGACTTTCCTCTGTCTTTTCTACAAATATCTTCATAGCAATTGTTCTGTCAAGCTTTTTATCTTGGTGTTCTGACTACATGAATTTAAGCATGATACTAGATTGGCAACTAGGTCCTACCATTTTACTGATGAAATAACTAAAAGCAATTACCACTTCTACTCCAGCAGTTTTTTTTCTCACACTTTCAACCTGTAGAACTCTGTTCTATTTCCTTGCTTCCTGATAACTACAATCTTCAAAAAATTTAAATGCAACATCAATTACCAATATTCTACCTTTCTTAAGACTGTTCATTTTTTGTCCTTTTCTCAATCTTCCCTATTGTCAGGATTCTCACTATCTTTCACTTTCACTCCATGTAACCCATGAATACTATTGGTATGACTGCCTTGCTTGGGGTGAAATGAGTTTTTTTTTTTTTTTAAAGTAAGGTTTTCAATAATTTAAAACAAATTTTCAATCAGATAAAATAAAAAATAAAAAATAGCATTAAAATATAATCATTTTATTTCTCTTCAAAATTTCAAAAGTACATTCGTAAGGTTTTAAATCCTTTAAACAAATTTTCAATCAGATAAAATAATAAAAACTAGCATTAAAATATAATCATTTTATTTCTCTTCAAAGTTACAAAAGTACATTAATAAGGTTTTCAATAATTTAAACAAGTTTGCAATGAGATAAAATAATAAAACTGATTTTAAAATATAGTAAATTTATTTCTCTTCAAAATTATAACAGTGCATTATTAAATAAGATTTATAATGTCATAAAACAAGTTTGGGATCAGATAGAACAGTAAAAATGGTAGTAAAATGAAGTAAATTTATTTCTCTTCAAAATTAAATATGTGCATTGATAAGTAACATTTTAAATCATTTAAACAAGTTTTATATCAGAAAGAATAATGAACCGGTTTTAAAATAAAGTAAATTTAATAAATAAGATTCTGAAATTTTATAAAACAACTTTTTAATCAGATAGAATAATAAAACTGTTATCAAGATGAACTAAATTTATTTATTTTCAAACTATTTCTGAGTTGATTGATGAGTAAGGTCTCCAATCCTTTTAAACAACTTTTTAATCAGATAGAATAATAAAACTGGTATCAAAATGTAGTAAATTAATTTCCTTTAAATGTTACAAGGATTTATTGATAAGTAAGGCCTACAATCTTTTTAAACAAGTTTTAGATCAGAAATTATAATGAGACAATTATCAAAATAAAGTAAATTAATTTCTCTTCAAAATTACAATTTTATTTTTGAATATAATTACCATTTAGTCTAAAATATATCCTCTTTTTCATTCCATCCATGAAAAATGTTCTGGTTTACTTTTGATCAAATTGTGTCAAATATCTTGAATAATAATAAAAATATTTCAAAGTCTCTTTCAATTTTGGGAGCACCCACAATTCTGAGGACACCAAATCAAAGCACTATTAAATATCAGCGACAATTACATATCAGATTTTTCACCAGTTATGCTATTTCTTGATTGCAATATGGCTCTGTGTTGTGGTGATGCAGAAAAATGAAAATGGTTTCCTTTTCAGGCTTTATTTTGTGGATACATTGCTTGAGTGCTCACAATGTTTCACATTTCTTTACCCAATTAAGACATTTCCTTTGACAGAATGGTCATGTAAATGCCTTGTAAAAATTGTGAGTATCATTTTCTGGGCTGAAGGAACTGTTTTCAAATTCCTTAGTGTCTAAGAATCTACATGACAATATTCAATAAATTTTCTTTTAGAGAAAGCTTAACTTAAGACCAGGCAAAAAAAAATGTTTTCTCAAAAGGACAGATTTTCTCTTGACATCGCTATTACTCTATACTCGCTCGGTAATTTTTTATTATTTTAAAAAGCTAATCTTAGGATTTTAATAAACCCATAACATATGAAACTGAATTCCACATTTTTCTTAAAAATTAAAAACAAAAATGTAAACATCTATATTTCTTAGATGAGGTATTTGTAACTATTTACACTATTTACATTGTTCGAACTGTTGTCCTCATCTTTATTGGCATATTCACAACATTTCACCCATTGTACTTTCCGGCTTTCTTTAGGTGATATACATTGAAATTTCAAACTGAACTGTTTTAGTCCACAGGGGTAGATTGTTCTAGTTCCACATGCCATTCCTTTTTTGGATATCTCGGATAATACAGTGCTAGAGAAAAACAACAATAAAAAAATTGTAAAAAATGGTTATTGAGACAATATATTAGGTTTATAAGTCCCCAAAGTTTATTCACTGATGTCACCAAGCATATATGGCCCAGTGGATAAAAGCATTGGTTGAAGTAATCCAGTGACTTGACCCAAAGTGTTGTGAGTTCAATGAACAAAAACTTGGAGAGTTGAGTTACTAAATGAAAAGAATTGAAAATGAGATGTCCAGAAAAGGCATGGCATGTGGAACTAGAACAATCTACACCTGGTGGACTAAAAAAAGGGTTCAGTTCAAAATTCCAACACCGGAAGAAGTTCAGAGCATACAGCTGCCAAAATGTTGTGAATATGTCAATAACAATGAGAACAGTCCAAACAATGTAAATAGTGTAAAAAATGTAAACACTATTTCTTCAATCATTTATTAGGTTGGTGCAAAAATAATGACATAATAATGTCGTTTTCTGATGTTAAAAAATACGTCAAAAAACGACATTATTACGTCATTATTTTTGCACCAACCTAATATTTACAAAGTTTATTAATTTATCATCTGTAATTAATCTAAAATGGATAGCTCATGTAACTTGAAGGGAAAATAATGACATAATCATGATGTCAGCATTTCACACTACATCAAACAAAAGGTTAGGAAGGAAACCCCATCACTATTGGTAGAGTAATAACAGCTACTGAATTTGAGAAACCTATTTTCCCCCAAAAATTGTTTTAAGAGAAAGATTTGATAAATTTCAACTGATGATAGCATGGGTTTTTTCTCACTCAAAATATTTTCTTATAAGGATACACCTAATATTACCATTACCATTAGAGATGAAGAGGACAGATACTACACTTTGATCCTAACCAGATGGCTACATAGTGAAGAAAAGAGTAACTCGAGTAGTAATGGCTACTCGGTCAATAAATGCCAAATGTTTCCTTATAAGGAGACAGTTAATATTATCATTACTATTACCATATGGAAATTAAACTTTTGACTTTTCTTTGGCCTTTGGGGGTTTTGTTTTGGACTTTTTGGAAAAAAATATCTCACACTCTAATTGTTATGGTTTTTTAAAAAAATAAATTCAGTTTCAGACTAACATATGAATTTGTTGCAATTAACTACCAGAAGTTATGGTATTCACTTTCATGTGATATGGTTTTATTACATTTCTAGAAGTAGCTATTTGCAACAATAAAAATTACCAAGAGACTCTATGGTCATAGTAGTGTCAAGAGAAAAAGTATTTTTTTTATTTTCTTTGATTTTGTTTTATTTGTTCAATTTTGCCTACTTTTCTTTTTATGGTCATAATGTCAACCCAAAATTAATCTGCACTGTTCATGAGTAAAAAATCCCCCCCCCACTTCTGACTTGGCACAAATTTTTCTGTAATTATACACATCAATGATATGATGCATTCTTCCTTGATTAATATTTAGCTTTAGAAAAATATCTCTCTGCCTAAATTTTATAATCATTTCACCTCAATCAAGGAAATAAAGCCACAAGTGGGGTTACTGAGAGTAAAAGATTTTCAGAACAATCATTAAGAAGAGAGGACAGTCAGAGGACAGGATTCAAAGAGACAAAAGATAACAATTGACATTGCATTTAAATTTTTGAAGATCAAAGTTGACTAGAAAACCAAAAACCAAAAGAGAATTCCACAGGTAAGAAGTGCAAGAGAAGAAACTGTTACCATAGAATTTATGATTGCATCTAGCTATTTCAACTGTAAAATGGTGTGACTTTGCTGTTAATCTAGTACTGTACTTAAATTTGTAAAGTCAAGGTAGCAAAGAGGAAAACTTATCAGAACAGTTAACATGAAAAGGTGCAGGGAATTTATTTTACAGAAGTGAGAAAGTGACAAGATGCTAGGTTAGAACCAAGAACATTGCAGATTCTTCTTTGGATTTTGTTAAGAATCTTTAAATACATAGCAGAAGCATCTGATCAGATGTGGCAGCAATATTCTATGCATGGATGAATTGTAGACATTTAAAGGTGTAAAATAGATTCTGGCATGAATATTTATTATTTTCTATTAACTTTTTAATAAATTTTTGATTGTCTTCTATCATGGTATCCAGCCTTCCTTGATTCTCATCATGCATTATTAATATTAGATACCCTGCTCTTTACTTTTCAAACACACTCATTTTATCTATCCTGCAACTTTTAGTTTTATATATAGACACAGACGGTGTACTCATGACGGAAACACTCTATTACTCATTGTGGTCAAACAGTGAAATGACACTAAATATGTTCCAACAGGAACTTATGTACTACTAATTACATGTTCAAACATGATTCTGTCTTAACTTTTTAAGAAGCTATGTGGGAGGAGTCTTTTATTTATCAGTCAAAACTTATGTATAAAAAATGTAACTATATTTTTAAGAATTTTTGATGAAAAATTTTATGAATTTATGTTAGCTTTTGTATCACACTAAAAGATTTTGCTAACTGATTAAAAATGAAAAATCTTTGCTGTTTCCTTCTATCAGGGATGGATTAAATTATAAAACAAAATAAGCCCGTGATTATGACACCAAGAAACTAGAGGGTATAAAGCGAAAAGGTGGGGGGGTATAACAATAGAAGGGAGTGTACTAAAAGAGAAGTGGTACCAAAAGAAAAAAAGAGATACTGAAAGAGAAGAAGTTCACCAAAAGACAAGTACAAAAAGAAGAGTACCAAAAGTGAGGAAGAGGATTAAAAAAGAAGAAGGCTACCAAAAGAGAAGTGCACCAAAAGATGAGTACAAAAAGAAGAGTACAAAAAGAGGAGTACCAAAAGTGAGGAAGGGGATCAAAAAAGAAGAGGGATACCAAAAGAGAAGTGCACCAAAAGATGAGTACAAAAAGAAGAGTACAAAAAGAGGAGTATCAAAAGTGAGGAAGGGGATCAAAAAAGAAGAGGGGTACCAAAAGAGAAGTGCACCAAAAAACGAGTACAAAAAGAAGAGTACAAAAAGAGGAGTACAAAAAGTACGGAAGAGGGTCCAAAAAGAAGAGGGCTACCAAAACAGAAGTGCACCAAAAAACGAGTACAAAAAGAAGAGTACAAAAAGAGGAGTACCAAAAGTGAAGAAGAGGATCAAAAAAGAAGAGGAATACCAAAAGAGTAGTGTACCAAAAGAGAAAGGGAGCAATAAAAGAAAAGGGGAGCACTCATGGAAGAGGGGTACTAAAACAGGTTTTTTTCATCTTTCTAAAAGTATTCTTAGACAGACTAGATTATATTTACAATAAAACCCAACAGACCCATGTCTAAATGAGTTTAAAATAACTA
>OZ010602.1:23820226-23835226 GCA_963932145.1 Acanthosepion lycidas
TGAAAGTGATTTATCCTGCCGCATTGTGTGAACTGTTTTAAAGGAGTTACAATCAACCAATAATTAATAAAAATTTTAACTAGAGAGTTTCTTTCCATCCATCCTGTATATATATAGGGGGCACAGTGGGGTAATGAATAGCAGCTACGATTGAGGAATCAGAGAACTATGTTTGAATTCCGGTTGAGTTCATTATATTCACTTACATGCTAATAACCTTGGGAAAGGTATGAAACCATCTCTTCTCCCCACAGCTATGGGTAAATAGCAGGACATACTGGGTCCTATAGCGTTGGGTAGTGAACTGGCTAGGAAAATTCAAAACTGTGGAGGGTTGTTTGGGAAACTTGTGGCATAAGTTCTCTGTATTCATCTCTTCCAAAAAGTGGGATTGGTTCTGTACAAGCCTTCACCACTATAGTCAAATGATTTGTGTGGGTTGTCTGGCTGTTGGTTCTAAGAACTGAGCTGCTTGACCCTCATACATTGAAAACAATGGGAGAATCCAACATGCTTAGAAAAAAAGCATAGCCAAGATAGATAGATTGATACATGTGTATTTATGTACATAAATATATAGACTTCAAGCATATTGTAATGAGGAAAAGTAATTGTTATTCTGTCAACTTCTATTATTGTTATCCCCATTCTAAGACTGTATGCACAGGATTTTCAGAATATCTCTACTAATTCTCACACAGATTTTTGTCCATATATCAGTTACCAAATATACTAGCATACAGGCTAGTAATATAATAGAAATACATCTCTTTTGGTATCATTATCGCTATTCTGAAGCTGTGATCACAGGGTTTTCAAATTGTCTCTGGTAATTCTCACAAACTTTTCCCATATACCAGTTAACAAGAATACAAACATACAGATTAATATTAGAATTGAAAGACACTTTTTTCTGTTTTAAGACACTATTTTCTGTTTTAAACTAAACTATTAGTAGAAATTCAATAGTTGTAACCTGCCTTTGAAGTTACCTCAGTTATACCAAATCTGTCCACTGATTAGCTATATATCAAAATGGAAATTTTATATTTTTTAAAGAAAAACAGAAAGGTGGTCTTTCTAATTAGGGAAAGACTCGCGAACGATACAAGGCTAACTGTTGTTCAGCATTAACTTCTTTCTTTCTTTTTTTCTCTTGATTCTCTTTCTCCCTTCTCTGAAAATGTTTTATCTGTCTGATTTTTGCATGTTGTGCTCTTTGCATCCTAGCGTTTGCCTCAGCTTCTTCACATGCCAACTTATTGCGAACCTCTGCCCAATGACGCTGGCTTCGATCAAATTGCAGTTTCTAAACAAAAAAAGAAAGATAAGAGCAAAAATTAACAATCTTTTTTAGCTTTATTTGAGAATAAGTCATCAACCCAAATCTTGGTAAAATAATCCTAGTATCAGAATAACAACAATAATGAACCAATATTTTGTAATAAACACATTTTATAAAACAGTTTAAATGCTTTCACTGTATAACTGTTCTGATGAGATTTCCTCTATGGTACCTAGACTTTATGAATTTAAGAGCAGTACTAGATTGGCAGGTAGGTCTCATCATTTTACAGTATAAATGGTTAGATGTAGCTGTAAGTTCAATGCTAACAGTTTCTTGCTTGCAGAACTCCTTTTTGGCTCTATCTTTTCCAGTCAACTTTGGCCTTCACAAGTTTAAATGTAATGTCAATCACTATCTACAGTCTTTCTGATTACTCTTCTTTTGTTCTTGTCCCTTAGTAACATTTCTGTTTACTAATACGTTTCTACCCAGTAACTCCTTTTGACTTAGTGGCCTTACTGCTTTGCTTAGGGTGAACACGATTAAAAGAAAGAAAAAAATATTTCCCCATGATGCTATTAGTAAAAGAACAGGAAATATTATTACCCCACTTGGCTTTGTCAAATGCCATTAGGCAGTGCTAATTAAATCTATAAAAAAGCAAATATTTCCTTCCTCTTACCTCTTTCTCCTACTTGCTCCAAGATGCAGCACCATGTCATAATTATGTTCCTGATCATTATCTGCTGTCTTCTTGTTGTTCTTTTATTCTCTTTAATAATGTTTTTTCTTTTATTCTCTAACACTTAGAACCCCCCTCCCTTGTGTCTTAGTGGCTTTATTGCCTTGCTTGAGGGTTAAATATTTAAAAAAGTGTGATTACGAAGGAAAGGTCTTTTTTTGTTCGTTTGTTTGTTTGTTTGTTTGTATGGTAGAATATGCATATTTGCTTCATATAGAGTTAATAAGTGACTTGTTGCATAAATCAAAAGTTCTTTCATTGAGTAGCATGTGCTTGAACCCTAACTGGCTTGTTCAAAACTGCTCTCTTGACAGGATTTTACTGCTGTTTTTATAGCTGACTGCCTGTCTAGAATTAAATTTCTGTGCATGGGTGATTGTTGTCTGTGTGTAGGTGGTCTGCATGAGTGGTTACTTGTTTCTACAGGCTTCTGAAGCTTGTGACATGTGATATTGAGAAAAAATGGGACAATCTTCTATTCAATAAATTTTGACTTTGTTAAATTAGGGATAATGTCCCTACACATTTTTAAGTGACTGAATTATAACAGTCTATATTTCTGAGATGAGGTATTGTAATTATTTACACTATTTACACTGTTCAGGGAAAAGGGAACTCACCACCCCCTCTGGGAAGTAGTTGAAATAATTGACAGAAAACATCACTAGGAAATATGAAAACTTAAGGAATCAGCACATATGCGAGGCAACAAAAATTCCTAAGCCGACCAATATCGGAACCAGTAATACGGAGTGCTAGAGAAAAACAATAATAAAAACAAATTGTAATATGAGCTCTGAGATGTTAGGCTTATAAATCCCCAAAATCTATAAACTCTGACATCCTCAAGGACATGTGTCAAGAATATATGGCCCAGAAGATAAGAGCATTGGTTGACCCAAAGAGTTGTGAGTTCAAGACTTAGCTACAGGAGAGTTGAACAATGACTTGATTAGTTGAATTACTAAAGGGAATTAACTGATACTGAGATATCTGGAAGAGGTATGGCATGTGGAACTAGAACAATCTCCCGTGGTGGACAAAATAAAGGATTCAGTTTGAAATCCCAGTCAACGGAAGAAGGCATGAATATGGCAACAAAGATGAGGATAACAGTCTGAACATTGTAAATAGTGTAAATGAATTATATTAATTGATGATATTATAGAAGTTGAAAGGGTGTAGGGTTTGTGTGTATTTTAATTGTGCACATGCTGACATATGATAAACAAAGAAGAAGCATGCAAAAACTACTACTACAGACATTTATTCGTTTGATGGTGACTGCAGTGAAATAAAGTTCCCAATGTCTCTTCAGTATGTCCATTTTCTTTTTGGTTCAGAAGTTAGGAAAACAAGTGCAAGTCAGCTTTATGCTGAGTTGGAACGACCAGTTCACTTCATGAGTGAGGCTGCCAAAACATGTCCAAACACTGTCTTTTGGAAAGTGGAAAAAAGAAAGATTCTGTCCTATCCAGAAATGGAGTCATAAAATTGTGCCATTAACCAAAAACCCATTCTGGTTCCTTTTTTATTTGCATCAATTTTTCTTCTTTTTTTCATTATTATTATTTTTGTTGTTGTAGCATATCTATAGACAATGATAGATATGTCCCCATTCACATAAATACAGTAGTAAATTCTGTATGTTGGTCTGCAGTTGGAGATTCATTGTGTAATTCACTTGACTCACTTCTAGCAGTTGATTACTTCTTCTATGCACTGCTTGCAAATCTTATATATGTTGTTCTTGTCCTAAGTATTATCATTCATTACCAACCTTCATTTGATTATTCTATTCAGTAACCTTCCCTAGGTTACAGAAATTTTATTTATTGGTTTTATTTCATTTTCCCACAATATTGTAGATCACATTTCGGTAATGGCTACCCAAAAGAATGGGGAAAAATATCTGCTTCTCTTGCTTCTATGTAGTATTTGTATTGGTTTTATTTACTGTTATAAACCATTGGGGGATTACCTCACATTGTAAAGAGACTTTTCTTAGTTCCCACTAGGTGGCATGGTAATAAACAGTATAAAAGGAAAAAGACCTTCAACCATCATTCTCTTTTTGCTCTGTTTTGTGATGTGGTACTGACAAGACATGTCTAGTTTTTCTCTCTTGGGAGACAGTCTCTAGATAAATTGACTTACTTGTTAGTTTCAACTGTACATAACACAGCACACACACACAAATATATTGATATATTTCTCTCTTAATTATGTCATTTTGTATGTAAATATAAAAAATATATCTGCTGAATTCACTTATTTTGAAAATGCTGAGACATTCAACCAAATGTGAAGGCACAGTAGAGTTATGGATAGCGGCTTGGATTGAGGAATCAGAAAGCCGAATTTGAATTTCAGTCAAATACATTACATTTACTTATGTGCTAATACCCTTGGGAAATGTATGAATCCACGTTTTCTCCCCCCCAGATATGGGTAAATAGCAGGACAGACCGTGTTCTATAGCCTTGGATTGCAACTGGTCTACCACAGAAAGGAATGGCAACCTGCTTCGGAAAAAAATCTGCCTCGTCAGTCATGTATCAAAAGAAACATGATCACCTAAACATGTATCATGCATGGCATAATAACTGACTGATTGCTTAGCAAAAAGTTAACTATTGTGTTGTATCATGAAACATGATCAATAGTCAAATCTCTTAGTTTAATATCCACTTTATACCTTTTCCACTTAACATATGCAAATAGGTACAATCCTATTTACCAATGTACTACAGTTACACAATTCCTTCACACCCTCATTGATATAAGGGGGTTGAGGTACTACTTAATTTGACTGGTCTGTTTGTAAAAAACAGGGAACAATTTTTGTAGATTATCACTCATTAGATCTTTTTCTACCTGCAACATTTGGCTGAAATGAAAAAATATTATTTGTTTTATCATTTTAGAAGAGGGAGGTCCTGATCATATTTTTAAAAGAGTCTCAAATTGATCCTTGACATCATGAAGAGTTATCTGAACTTTATTTTTATTTACAAATTGAAAGTTTGAAAGTGCTTGCATCATTGATAATTGTGTACATTTATGATTTGGAAAGTATGCTTTATTTACTTTCAGTTCCTTCTTTTATATCTGCTATTATCCACTATTTAACTTCATTCTTTAAAGAAAAGAAAAATAGAACAAAATTATCCAATTTTCTTAGTTAAAACAATTTCTTTTCTTAATTTTGACTATTTTATCTTTCATCTTATTAGTGTTGCTTTTTTATCACAATGTACTTTTCATTTTACCTTCTACATCTGTTAATCAAGCAAGTAGCATAAAGTCTTTATTTTTGTTCATTCTGCTTCTTTTTAATGGTTATTAGAAAGCCACTCTGCACATTTAGATAAAAATTACAAAATGGAAGATAAACTAATCATGAATTAATAATGAAAATACTTGATCGAAAAAATCCAACCAAACTTAATGCTTCATTTAATTTCAATTTTTCTTATATATTTCTGAATTCACATTTCTTTATATTTATTCTCTAAAAAAAAGTCAAGCTGTCCAATTTTGTTTAAGAAGAAACAATTTCATTTCTTAATTTTGACTAGTTTATCTTTCATCTTATTAGTGTTGCTTTTTCATCATAATGCTCATTTCATTTTAGTTTCTATGTCTGTTAATCAAGCAAGCAATATGGAATCTATTTTTGAATAATCTGCCTCTTTAATAGTTTTTTAAAAAGTCAATCTAAGCATGTAGATAAAAAAGTAATTAGAAGATAAGGACAAACTATTCATAAATTAATAATGAAAATATTTCATATAAAAATTTATACAACTTAATGTTTCATTTAAAAATCTGAAAAATCATTTATTGCCAATTTTTCTAGTCAATACAGGCATTATGTCTTGTACTCCTTTTTTTTACTGAGAATTGCATGAGTCTGCAAGTTTGTATGGTCATATCAGCAGCAGGGATAGCCTCATGTTCACAGGAATAAAAAAGCATACACAAAAATAACACTAAAACCATGTTAAATTGTAAATTAAAATCATACAATTTATTTATTTTTGTGTACTGATGTGTGCGTGTATTTAAGTCCCAAGTGTTTTAAGGTTGCATGTGATAAAAAGAAGTCAAAAGACAATATCAGTAGCATGTAATCTTCAGGGTGAAAAGTAAAATTCTTTATTTAAATTTTTTATTTTCTTGTGGTAAAGTATAACATTTGCTTCATTGGTACTACTTAAATTGACTGGTCCACCAGTAAAAAATAGGGAAGAATTTTTATTTTTAATTTTTGTAGATTAGCATTCATTAGAGATTTCCCTTACAGACAAAATTTGAATAATATTGATTTTTTTTATCATTTTAGACAGGTGTTCCAGTTCATAAGATAAATACAGAGTCCAATTGATCTCTGACTTCTTAGACCGTCATATGTACTTTGAATTTATTCTAAAATGTCATGTTTGAAACTATGAACTTTGTACTATTATGAATTGGAAAAGGACAGTATCAGGAGTATATATGTTACATAGTGTTACTTACTCACAGGAAGTAGTATAAACTCAACTGACTCATGGGTAACAACTGTAGCTATGTATAGTCTTTGCAACTTCATATGTAAATGAGTCACTTCAACATAATTATCAATGACATAAGCATAGTTTCAAACTTGACATTTGTAAATAAAAACCAAACTATTAGCAGAAATTAAAGTTAATTAGTACTGCGATTGAAATTTTATTATAATACTTTTTTACTAGTATTGGTATTATTTTATTATTTTTGTTAAATGAAGCACTATCAGTAGATTTATTATTAATTTTTAATATCACTTACACTTTAATTATTTAATTGCTTTTGTGTTGCAACTTTGCTCAAGCATAGCAACCAATCAACAGAACAAATCAGGAATAATATATATGAGAGAGATCAATAAAATGACATACATAAGAACTAGGTTGGATCAAATGTTTGTAGCATTTTTAAATGAATTTCAAAGACAATATTTTGATAAATGTCTTGAGATTTGTGACATAATTCAAAATTTTGGGAAGTGCTAAAATTAACAAGTTATTCCCTGCTTCAGATAACAACAAAAAGTTGGTCATTTTTTAAATCAGCTGCCAATTCGATCTTATTGAACCAATCAGATTTACATGTGGATTATTTCTCTCATCTTTGTTGCTGCTATGACATTTCATAATGTAATCAATACCGACCTGGCATCTCAACTTCAGTTACTTTCTCACCAACTTCCCTCTGTCTTTTCTACAAATATTTTCATGGTGATTGTTCTGCATGAATTTAAGTGTACTACAGTGTAACCCGGATATAAGAGAGCGGTCGGGACCAGATAAGAAGTCTCTTATATCCGGGTTTATCTTATATCCAGGTTTATCTTATATCCGGGTTTGGTCTATTTTGTTTAGGTAAGTAGGGCTCTAATTTGGGACCAGATAAAATCTCTCTTATACCAGGGTTTCTCTTATATAAGGGTCTCTTATATCCGGGTTACACTGTACTAGATTGGCAACTAGGTCTCACCATTTTACTGTTGAACTAGCTAGATGCAACCATATGTTGTATTCTAATCATTTCTTTTTTCACACTTAGCCCCTGCAGAACTCCCTTTCAATTTCTTGCTTCCCTGCTACCTACAACATTCAAAAATTTACATCCAATGCCAATTGCTATCTTCCGTCTTCCTGAAATATGTCCTTTCTCTTTACTAAAGTCTTATTATTCTCTTTTACTCTCAGTAACCCCTTGCATCATAGTAGATTTATTGCCTTGCCTGGGGTGAAATGATTAAAAAAACAAAAGGATTTATTCAACCACATATATGACATTTTATTCTACTATCTTTCGTCATCTTTGAGGTAGCTTTATGATTCCTCCCAGAACTTGGAATCTTTCTGTGTGATGAACCGGTCTAAGTGTTTTTTACAGGCTACAAGAGAATTGAAGTTCTTTCCCATTAAGAGAATTTTAATGAGATCAAAATAACTGATAATCCAAAGGGGCAAGGTCAATAAATAAGTAACTGTAGTTGGACATCACATCCATTCTCTACCATTTTCTGCCAAGTCTTCAAAGATACATGAGGCCTACCTTTGTTTCAATAGAAGACCATTCCAATTGGCCAATTCTAGATACTATTCATCAATCACTGACTTTAATTGGTTCATTTGGGTATAGTACATGTCTGAATTCAATATCTGATTTTATGGGAGGAATTTGTAATAGGCAATATTCTACCAGTTCCACCATATACCAGCATTTTCATTTTTCTAGGACCTATTCCACTTCATAGTATTGTAAACAATCCATTTTTCATCACCTGTGATATTTCTTTTCAAAAATGGGTCATTCTGCTTATTGGTTTGTTTTGTTTTGTTTTGTTTTACAGTATATCAACCTCAATTTAATGCTGACAATTTTTTTTTTCCTGGCAACATTTTTGTTTTGCCAAAAATCTATTTCTGTTAATATTTTTTCCTCAAAAACGTATCGCTGATAATATTATTTTTTCAAAAACGTATAAGTGGTGATATTAGTTTTCAAAAACGTATAGCTGGTAATATTATTTTTCTAAAATGTATCATCAGAGGCCTTGCTGTTGGACGTAGTTTATCATCTTGCCCAGGACGTGGATGTAGTTTATCATCATACCCAGGACACGGATGTAGTTTATCAACATACCCAGGACACGGATGTAGTTTATCGTCTTACCCAGGACACGGATGTAGTTTATCAACATACCCAGGACACGGATGTAGTTTATCGTCTTACCCAGGACACGGATGTAGTTTATCGTCTTACCCAGGACACGGATGTAGTTTATCGTCTTACCCAGGACACAGATGTAGTTTATCGTCTTACCCAGGACACGGATGTAGTTTATCGTCTTACCCAGGACACAGATGTAGTTTATCGTCTTACCCAGGACACAGATTTAGTTTATCATCATACCCAGGACACGGATGTAGTTTATCATCATACCCAGGATGCAGATGTAGTTTATTGTCATACCCAGGATGCGGATGTAGTTTATTGTCATACCTAGGATGACATTTTGTTGAGAATTGCAGGTGGAAAAGTGATCCATTAAATTTTTTTCTGTTAAAACTTGATGCAGCCAAACTTCATAGCAATTCATGTATCCAAATGTTTTCAAATCTCTTACAATTCTCATAAAAGATATGTGGATGTCCCATGTCATGTGACCCGGATTATTTTTCATTTGGATCTTCATCAACAATAGCTGGCCTAACAGAACATTCTCAGTCTTCCAGATCAAAATTTCCTCATCTGTACCTAGCAAACCACTCATGAACTGTACTCTCAGGTATTGCACCATCTCTATAAATGGCACATACATTTTTACTGTTGTACAGCTTTTTTTGTTTCATTTCAAATGATAAAAATGAATCTCATTTGCCTCTGTTTTCACTTTTAATGTGAACACATTTAATATCTGTCTGTATTTCTGAGATGAGATATTGTAATTATTTATACTATTTACATCATTCGGACTCTTGTCCTACTCTTTCTTACCACGTATAAAGGCCTGTTTCTCCTTTATATCTCTTGTCATAGCTGCACAGGATGGTGTACTCACAGTCCTTAATCATGTTTGCTTCTATAGGTGGTCTTACTCAGAAGAGATGTCTGCATAGTGTTGAACCACTCACTGATGTCGTCAAATACACATGGCCTTGTGGATAAAAGTGTTGCATGAGTAATCCAAAGAGTTGTTAGTTCAATACCTAGCTAGAGGGAATTAACTGATACTGAGATATCAAAAAAAAAAGGCATGGCATGTGGAACTAGAACAATCTACCCACATGGACTAAATAAAGGGTTCAGTTGAAAATTCCAATATATATCTCCTGAAAAAGGTTGGAGCACACAATGGCCAAAATGTTATTAATATGGTATTAAAGATGAGAACAAGAGTTTGAATGATGTAAATAAAAGTATTTAACTTTCACAATCCACACATGAATTATATAGAAAGATAAATTGAAATATAACCTTTCAGAATATATATGTTCCAAATTTCAGTTATGTGCCACCTATTGAAAAACACTACAAAATTTTGTTCCAATTGTATAAGTAGTAGCAATACAGCAAACATACCTTTTTTGTCGCTTCATCTTCTTGTTCTTTAAAATATTTGATGGCATGCTCTTTGTCACGGTTCTCTCTCTGGATTTGCCTGGCCTTTAACCGCTGATCTTGACGCTGCCATTCAAATTGGCGCTTGGTTCCTATTGCATGTTGAATTTCTGCATTGATTTGTTTCTTGGCATCACATGTGGCCTGGATTTGGCGTTGTTCTTCCTGAAATGAATGGTTTGCCTCCATTATACGCTTCAGAACCTTCTCACGTTGTGATTTCTCTTTGACCTTTTGGAGCTGTTCTGCCTTTTCCGTTTTCTGTTTCCATGCCAATTCTCGAGCGAGAACAGCTTGTCTCCTGTTAGTACATAAAAATTTTGAATATATATTAATATATTAATATATATTATATATTAATAGACATGTAGAGATGAATAGGGCAGTTATCTTCTTTTTGAAAGGAACAATTTATTAATGCTTTAAGGGACTCTTGAGGGTCACACAACAGCCCATTGTGCAGAATAGTTAGTTGCTGCTGGAGGTGTGCCAGTTGTTTGGCTAACCACGGAGGATAGCACAAATGCATCATAAATAAAACTCTAAGAAAGATCACAAGAGAGTTCTATCCACTAAAGAAGATCTATTAACAACCATTCAGGAAATTTGGAACTATTTACAAAAAGGTATTGCCTTAAATTAGAGAAATCCAAGCCTGAAAAGATTAAGGTCATCATAAAGGCTCAAGGATAAGAAACTATTAGGTTGGTGCAAAAATAATGTCGTTTTCTCACATATGTTACTTTTATATATGATTTCTGAATTAATTCATTGATATATATAGCCATGTTATATATCATTTTGAAGCGCGTTTTTCGCTCTATCGAATCGTGTTATTTGTTACCGTTCTCAATCTCTTCATTCATTTTTTTGCAGGCTTTTCAACAGCATGGACAAAATTCAAATCCGCACGATTTTCTTGTTCCAGTTCAAACTAGGCCGAACTTGATTCTCGTTGGCAAAAATGTGTCGATTCTAATGGTTCTTATTTCGATTAATAAAGTTTATTATGAAAGGAGTTATGATCTTTTGAAGTTGAACGTCAAAAAACGACATTATTTTTGCACCAAACTAATATTATTTCATATTTTTTCGTTATTTGATTTTTCTCAATATTGAGTTTATTCTATAATATTTTCATCTACATGGCTTAGAGAAAAATTATACCATTAACTAAAAATTAATCTAGTTTAAGCTATATTTTATGAAACTAGAATGATCAGCTATTAAATAAAAAATGTTTTAAGTCTTATCTGTGATTAGTTTATTTACTGCCAAATAAAAGCCATTTAAGTGAAAATTCTCTAAGTGTACAAATTCCATAATTTTTGACAGTGTCAGTAGCTGGTAAGGATTGCAGACAGACACATGGCCTAAATCAATTCATCGATCAGCAGAGGCCCAATTTTATCAAATCTCTATCTATAAAAGGCAGGATGTGTGTGTGTGTGTGTAACGAATGCACGGCCGCAATTTTCAACGGATTTGCACCAAAATTTACATGCACATGCTCCAAGTTAGCGAGAAGGCCAAGACTGACGTTGCATTTCGCAACTCCCATCAATAGTAGAAATAATCGATTTTTTCATGCTTCTACGGCAGTTTTCATGTAGTTCGCGGCCATTTTCTACTGGCCAGAGCGAGAGCCAATAGCTGGCTGCCATGAATAGGCAGGAAGATTCTATTGGCCAGCATGAGAGCCAACAGCTGACTGACACGAATGTAAACTAGCATGCAAAAAAAATCGATAGCTGCATTCGTCACAAGTGGGAAAAATTTAAATCTGCATGGCACTTTACTCCAATTGGCTCATTCGCTTGCTTAAACTCAACGTTGATTCTGATTCCACAGAACTGGGTTGGGTGTGAAAAAGTATTTGTTGTTAACATTCTTTTTTCATTCGGTTTTTCCACTTACGAGTCCTTTTTTAAAGCTGATTGTTTTGTGTTCATTTTGTTTTAGTTCTTTTTTCGTAACAGATTTAATGTTTAGTATAAAGCTTAGAAAAAATTTGCAGTGTGAGATAGGCAAGAAGTAAGGCATGTAGCAACATCAGCATGGCAAAGGGCACTCCTTTAAAGGCAAGGAAGGGCAAAAATATTTTAAGTCAAGTAATAACGATTGCTGTATGAGTCGTACAATTTTTGAATCAAGCACGGGCAACGTCAGGCCATGCTGCTTGTTTAAATTAAAAATTGTACTAGAAAGAAAACTTACCTTGACTGTTGTTATTTACTAAGCGCTGCTTAATTCGGAAAAGAAGATACGACTGTAGGGCACTCAGATTGAACTCACTAATAATAACCTACAACCCCAGATTGCTGACCATTACACTTACCTTGACTGTTGGCGCGAAATGGCTTTCTCTTCATCTGTAATATGTTGTGGTATCTGGGTTTCACGGCGCAGTTGCCTGTTTGTGGGTGGTGGAGTGTCTGGAGGTTTGGGAGTTTTCAACAGTTCCTTTACAGAATCTTTATGTCTGTGCTTGGCAAATCTGTCCACATAGTTAAATGTAGAAGATGACCACTCAGCTGTCAGAAAGGAAACAAAGGAAAAAGAATGATTAAATTAATCTTTGACAATTCAAGGGAAGAAATAAACTTTCTTTGAATTTTCAGATTGGCAATGTGGGTGATCCAGTGGTTAATAGCAGGAGGTTCATGTTGTCAGATGGACAATGGCTGGGGGTTCAAGAGGACTGATGGTCAATGGCTAGAGGTGCAAGTGAACTAATGGCCAATGGCAGGAAGTTTTAGTAGACTGATAGTCAATTGCAGGAGGTGCAAGCAGACAGATGGTCAATGGCTGGAGGTGTGAATGAACTGCTGGTCAGTGGCAAGAGGTGCAAGTGGAATAGTGGTCAAGGGCAGGATGTGCGACTGGAGTGATGATCAATGGCTGAAGATCTGAGTGGACAGATGGTCAATGACAGGAGGTCTGACAGCACTGATGGCCCATGGCAGGATAGGCAAGTGGACTGATGATCAGTGGCTGGATGTGTTAATGGACTGATAGTCAATGTCTTGAGGTTCAAGTGGTCAGTGGCTGGAGGTCCAAGGACTGATGGCCAATGGTAGGAGGTGTGCATGGATTGATAGACATTAGACAATGGCAGAGGGTGTGAGTGGACTGATGATCACTGGTAGTAGGTGTGATTGGACGTTTTGGAGTCCAATTGGACTGATGATCAATGGCTAGAGGTTCTCAGTGATATGAGGTGCAAGCGTACTGATAATATATGAGAGGAAATGCAAGTATTCTGATGATCAATAGCAGGACATTCAACTGGACTGATGGTCAATGGCAAGAAGTGCAAATAGACTGATGGTCAGTGGCAAGAGGTACAAAGGGACTGATGGTCAATGGCAAGAGGTGTGAGTAGTATGATGGTCAAATAAAGGAGGTGCACATGGCCTAATGTTTAATAGAAGATGTTAGTGACTTTATGATTAATGGTAGGATATTTGCCTGGCCAAATGGTTAATGGCAAATATGAGTAACTTAATGGATAATGGTAGAAAGTGTGAGTGACTTAATGGTTAATGCAGGTCCTCTTAATATATAGCAACATAGTAAATGGAATCAGAGAACTGAGTTCAAACTTCAGCTGAGACAGTTTGCATCTATATTTGTATTAATACCTTGGGGAACACCATGAAGTTTCTTATATCTGCAGCTATGTATAAATATTAACCCTGTAAAATAGTTCATCTTATGTTTTGGGGCTAGCACTTTGTACTTGTATAAATTGACTTGTTACCACAACAGCAGCATCACTTGATCTGGTTGCAGTTTTATCCTCAACCAGTGTGAATAAACAGTAACATAAGTTTAAATTCAATTTAATACAGTTGTCATGTAAAAATACCTTTATGGTAAATTTCTTCTTTTCTGAAAGATTTTTTGCAGTGTAAAAGAAATTTTGCAAAGTGGATTTTTACTTTATATTTTCTTATTCTTTTTAGTAAATTTCACCCACTACAAGGCTGAAGAGCCACTCAAGTTAGCAGGTTACAGATGGTTACAAAACCAATATTTTTGTTTCTGGTTTTTGGGAAGGGTTGTTATAAATTTTTACAGGAGTCAATTAAAGTCTCAGTCAAAGTCATGTCTTTGATTCCCAATTGTCATTATTTTTTAATATTTTTCCAAAACTTCTATAATTTTGCATCATATTTAATTAAGGGAGATCTATGTAGCATCACCATTTCCAAATCTATAATTTTAAAATGTCAGTTCCATGGCTTTGATGAAGTTAATATATATCAAAGGGGAAATTAGATTCATGTTTTTCTAAAAGGAACTCTAATGAAATTGACATTTGCTGCTGCTACCAGAATTTGAACCAGATTTGTTAATTCTGATTTTTCAAGACAATGATGCAGCACAAAATTGAAATGAAATGCTATTAGGTTGAGTCATAAATAATATCTATTTTTGCTTATTATTAACTTAAGCAATTCTTGATAAAAAAAAACAAACATTTTAATGTCTATTAAATTTAATAATCTTTTTTGTTTTAATGTATGAATATCCTTTTGCAAATGTGGTCACTGTGTAGATAAAAAAAAAGCCAAATTTCATGTGTCAAAGCCTTCAATTAACACAGTTTTCTGTCCTGAATCACACTCTCCAAATGATAACTTATGTGAGTCAAAAGCTTAGACAATACAATATGAATTTTAGCTTGTATATCTTTTAGAAAAGATTACAGGAGGTACTTTGTAGAAATAAATTTGCCAACAATCAGGATCTATTAGGTAGAGTCATAAATAATTTCTGTTTTTGGTTATCAAATTTATTC
>OZ010602.1:23840226-23890226 GCA_963932145.1 Acanthosepion lycidas
ATTTATCTAATTCTGTTCATATCTATCTAATTCTGTTCATAACTATCTATCTAATTCTGTTCATATCTATCTAATTCTGTTCATAACTATCTATCTAATTCTGTTCATATCTATCTATCTATCTATCTAATTCTCTTCATAACTATCTATCTAATTCTGTTCATATCTATCTATCTAATTCTGTTCATAACTATCTATCTAATTCTGTTCATATCTATATCTATCTATCTATCTATCTATCTCTAATTCTGTTCATATCTATCTATCTAATTCTGTTCATATCTATCTATCTATCTACCTATCTATCTAATTCTGTTCATATCTATCTATCTATCTATCGACCTATCTATCTAATTCTGTTCATATCTATCTATCTATCTACCTATCTATCTAATTCTGTTCATATCTATCTATCTATCTATCTATCTAATTCTGTTCATTTCTATCTATCTATCTATCTAATTCTGTTCATATCTATCTATCTATCTATCTATCTAATTTTGTTCATATCTATCTATCTATCTAATTCTGTTCATATCTATCTATCTAATTCTGTTCATATCTATCTAATTCTGTTCATATCTATCTATCTATCTATCTAATTCTGTTCATATCTATCTATCTAATTCTGCTCATATCTATCTATCTAATTCTGTTCATATCTATCTATCTATCTAATTCTGTTCATATCTATCTATCTATCTATCTAAATCTGTTCATATCTATCTATCTAATTCTGTTCATATCTATCTATCTATCTATCTATCTAATTCTGTTCATATCTATCTATCTAATTCTGTTCATATCTATCTATCTATATATCTATCTATATAATTCTGTTCATATCTATCTATCTATCTAATTCTGTTCATATCCATCTATCTAATTCTGTTCATATCTATCTATCTATATATCTAATTCTGTTCATATCTATCTTTCTATCTAATTCTGTTCATATCTATCTATCTATCTAATTCTGTTCATATCTATCTATCTATCTATCTATCTAATTCTGTTCATATCTATCTATCTATCTAATTCTGTTCATATCTATCTATCTAATTCTGTTCATATCTATCTATCTATGTAATTCTGTTCATATCTATCTATCTATCTAATTCTGTTCATATCTATCTAATTCTGTTCATATCTATCTATCTAATTCTGTTCATATCTATCTATCTAATTCTGTTCATATCTATCTATCTATCTAATTCTGTTCATATCTATCTATCTAATTCTGTTCATATCTATCTATCTAATTCTGTTCATATCTATCTATCTATCTAATTCTGTTCATATCTATCTATCTAATTCTGTTAATATCTATCTATCTATCTAATTCTGTTCATATCTATCTAATTCTGTTCATATCTATCTAATTCTGTTCATATCTATCTATCTATCTAATTCTCTTCATATCTATCTATCTATCTACTTCTGTTCATATCTATCTATCTATCTAATTCTGTTCATATCTATCTATCTATCTAATTCTGTTCATTTCTATCTATCTAATTCTGTTCATAACTATTTATCTAATTCTGTTCATATCTATCTAATTCTGTTCATAACTATCTATCTAATTCTGTTCATATCTATCTAATTCTGTTCATAACTATCTATCTAATTCTGTTCATATCTATCTATCTATCTATCTAATTCTGTTCATAACTATCTATCTAATTCTGTTCATATCTATATCTATCTATCTATCTATCTATCTCTAATTCTGTTCATATCTATCTATCTAATTCTGTTCATATCTATCTATCTATCTACCTATCTATCTAATTCTGTTCATATCTATCTATCTATCTATCTACCTATCTATCTAATTCTGTTCATATCTATCTATCTATCTACCTATCTATCTAATTCTGTTCATATCTATCTATCTATCTATCTATCTAATTCTGTTCATTTCTATCTATCTATCTATCTAATTCTGTTCATATCTATCTATCTATCTATCTAATTCTGTTCATATCTATCTATCTAATTCTGTTCATATCTATCTAATTCTGTTCATATCTATCTATCTATCTATCTAATTCTGTTCATATCTATCTATCTAATTCTGCTCATATCTATCTATCTAATTCTGTTCATATCTATCTATCTATCTAATTCTGTTCATATCTATCTATCTATCTATCTAAATCTGTTCATATCTATCTATCTAATTCTGTTCATATCTATCTATCTATCTATCTATCTAATTCTGTTCATATCTATCTATCTATCTAATTCTGTTCATATCTATCTATCTATCTATCTAATTCTGTTCATATCTATCTATCTATCTAATTCTGTTCATATCTATCTATCTATCTATCTAATTCTCTTCATATCTATCTATCTAATTCTGTTCATATCTATCTATCTATCTATCTAATTCTGTTCATATCTATCTATCTAATTCTGTTCATATCTATCTATCTAATTCTGTTCATATCTATCTATCTATCTATCTATCTATCTATCTAATTCTGTTCATATCTATCTATCTATCTAATTCTGTTCATATCCATCTATCTAATTCTGTTCATATCTATCTATCTATATATCTAATTCTGTTCATATCTATCTTTCTATCTAATTCTGTTCATATCTATCTATCTATCTAATTCTGTTCATATCTATCTATCTATCTATCTATCTAATTCTGTTCATATCTATCTATCTATCTAATTCTGTTCATATCTATCTATCTATCTAATTCTGTTCATATCTATCTATCTAATTCTGTTCAAATCTATCTATCTATCTAATTCTGTTCATATCTATCTATCTATCTAATTCTGTTCATATCTATCTATCTAATTCTGTTCATATCTATCTATCTATCTAATTCTGTTCATATCTATCTAATTCTGTTCATATCTATCTATCTAATTCTGTTCATATCTATCTATCTATCTAATTCTGTTCATATCTATCTAATTCTGTTCATATCTATCTAATTCTGTTCATATCTATCTATCTAATTCTGTTCATATCTATCTATCTATCTAATTCTGTTCATATCTATCTAATTCTGTTCATATCTATCTATCTATCTAATTCTGTTCATATCTATCTATCTAATTCTGTTCATATCTATCTATCTATCTATCTAATTCTGTTCATATCTATCTATCTATCTAATTATGTTCATATCTATCTATCTAATTCTGTTCATATCTATCTATCTAATTCTGTTCATATCTATCTATCTATCTAATTCTGTTCATATCTATCTATCTAATTCTGTTCATATCTATCTATCTATCTATCTATCTAATTCTGTTCATATCTATCTATCTAATTCTGTTCATATCTATCTATCTATCTATCTATCTATCTAATTCTGTTCATATCTATCTATCTATCTATCTAATTCTGTTCATATCTATCTATCTATCTATCTATCTATCTAATTCTGTTCATATCTATCTATCTATCTGTCTATCTATCTATCTATCTAATTCTGTTCATATCTATCTATCTATCTATCTAATTCTGTTCATATCTATCTATCTATCTATCTATCTATCTATCTATTGAGTGTACCATTAAAATGACTGTCTTTAAAATGACATTTTACTCACCTGGATCTGGGTATTTGAGTTTCTCACGCAATTCTAGTGGCACTTGTAACATGGTCTCTCTAAAAGGACCATATTTACTGGACTGCTCAGTCATAGATGGAATTGGATCACTGTGCCAGTATTTCCACGGAGGCCGGTACTGTGTAGGCATCTTTGACTTTGTGTACAAAGAATCAGTGTTCATTCCAGTATCTTTAGTGCTTACTATTGGACCAAGGTCATCCAATCCAAAATCATCATAAAATCCTAAATCTGGGGAATTCTCAAGATCAGAAGTAGCAAGATCAGCTTTTTGTGAAGGAAGCAAATCTTCCTCATCTGATTCATCGAAAGTTGCATCTTCTTCCCATCTGATCTTTGTTTGTTGCTTCTCATCATCACCTTTCTCTTTGTCTTTATCTGCATCCTGATCTTTAGCATAAGATGAATGAAGATACTTTTTGCTGTCTGTTTTTCTCTCTTTGCTATTCTTGTCTTTTGCTTTCAATGCTCTTCTCTTTTCTAAGTTATCCAAGCCTTCCTTATGTTCGGTGATCAGGGAGTTTACTTTATCATTCAACTCTTTGGCACTGAGGTTCGTTCCTGGGACTATCTGGGACTGGATCTCATCAGATGTTATGACAAAATCATTCTCACATATTTTTGGCACTGCAGCTTCTACAGCAAGTTTTCTTGTAGATGGATAAAGGTCGGAGACTGGTAAGAAACTGGCAGGGTAAGGAAGCAGTCCCCCGTTCAGGAGGGTAAAGCTTGGTTGTCGCAAAGAAAGTGGATTGATGCAGTAGTAATCTTTTGGTTTGGGTTGAGGTCCTGAAGAAGGGTAGCCAGGTTTTGTCACTCTGGGGTATCCATCTTGACTCTGAATGTACCGTCGAGCAGATAGGGGCATTTGCAGTTCCATCTTCACTCGATTATAAAACTCTTTGGGTATCCACACCACAGTATCAGGATTAATATTAGCAACAATGCCATTGTCGAAAGAGATTGTAAGTTTGGAGTCTTTTGACCCTAGAGGAATACAAAAAGAGAAAAACATTGTTAGCATAATGACTTTTTTGAAGTAGATGAACATTTGTAAATAAAACAAAACCTCATTTAATCAATTTCTGTTATTCCATTTTTAGCTGCAATTAGGTCACCGGGCTTACTTTTAAAAGCAGTTCATGATAAAAAAAATATGAGGTAACAGTATTATCAATTTTATTATTAATTACATATATTTCAATTTGAATTTGCAATACAAGTATACAATGACTATGAGAACAATGTTCTAAACTCCTGGTAGGGCCAACTTTGGCAGCAAGGTCAAAGACAAGGAACCAGACTATGTGCAACCAACCTCAAAAATCTTAACGGTGGAACAAATAAATGATGATTACAATAGATCTCAATAGTTGAACCTGCAGATAAAGCGGGCTATGCATGATGGACATGCTACAGTAGGCTCTACTCAAAATTATAACAAAATCAGCTGCAGTCATTTGCAATTTCTTAATTAGATTCTGCATGTTTCATTCCATATGTGCCACAGAGGAAGGTAATGAAAACAAGTGTGGCAGCCACTTCCTTCAAGTTTAAGTCCACCTTAAATTAATTCATACTATTGGCACTTTCTTCCACTCTGATTTTCTTTCAGCTCCAACCAAATCTTGCAAAGACAAACAGTGATAGAGAATGAATGATGAGAGCAGGTTTTGGTGAAACTAGAATCTTCTAGTCCTGAATCTGCATGTTGGCAGCAAATTTAGTCTTTATAAAGGAAGCGATCAGCAATGGATACAAGATAAAGCCGCGGGTGATAACGGCAATACAAGTTATTGTAATAATTAATATTACTCATCTGATAAAATAATATTATTTAGATTAAATGCAGTAAGAAATTAATAAGAAAAAGTTTATTTGTTTTAGAATTCAACTGCATATTGATATCACACTAAAGGCCTTTCCATTCAAGTAATAATAACCCCAGAGTGACAATTTATATCAATTTCAGTATTTACAATAATTTTCAAAAGTGAAGGTCATTCAAAAAAACAAAATAAATGCCAATCATTGGCTTAGGGAGATTTATATTTATTAGAATAACATAAAAATATGGATGCCTTCTTTTTGTGCACTTAGTTTCATTTTTGATAGGCATTTTTTTTTTCAAAATAATAATTATAATTTTATTATACATATTTGTTTCTACCACATATTTATTTCAAAATGGCAACAGTGGCAAACCAGCATGCAGCTATTTATTTAACATCAAGTCATCTGACACAATTTTCTATCAATACAGATTACAGTAGCTGTCTTTATTTCTGAGATGAGGTATTATGTACACTATTTACATTATTCGGACGATTGTCCTCATCTTTGTTGCCATATTTATTACAATGATAACAATTATTGGAGAGGGGAATTAACAGGAGATAACTGATAACAGACATCCATTAAACATGGCATGTGGAACTGGAACAATTTACCCCAGTGAGCGAAATAAAGGGTTCAGTTCAACATTCAAACCACCTGAAGAAGGCTGGAGCGTACAACGGCCGAAACATTGTAATAAATATGGCAACAAAGATGAGGACAATAGTCCGAATAATGTAAATAGAATACAGATTATGTTTTACAATGAAACTCCCACATAGCCTCTTCACCTAACAAGTAGTTGCCAAACAGCCAAGTTATGTGTTTATAAAAAAATTATAATGTAGTATCATGAATTGTATAAATATATGTTGTGTTATGTATAATTAAATTTATTTAATAATGTTGTTATAATGTATTATGAATGTTTATTATTTTTCACATACATAATATTTGGAATATAATTTGGAAGTGTTTGTTTATATACACAGATTAATATAAGAATAAATACTGAATTTCCTATTAAAAATGCCGTAAAACAGAAAAACGGCTCCAGCTAAAGAAACCCTTGTATAATTTTAATGAAAATTAGCACTGCAATCAGTAGAGATTCAAGGTACAATATGCTCCTAAATTGTTTGCATTATGTATTTTTTAAGCTGTATCTTGGGAACAAACATAATTACATACAAGATTAGTGTTTTAGTATTATATAGATTTATATTTTGATAAGTATATAAGACAATGTGGAAAAGATTTGTTTTGTCATGTTTTGCTGATTAAATATCGTCAGAAAAATGGTATTTATTTCAAGAAAATAGTTCATGTTAGTCACATGAGTGATGAAGCATATACAGGCATTCCACTTGAGGTCAGGGGCTGAGCTTGAGTCCCAATAGGCATTCAAAACCAGGAGTCTTCATGAGAGAAGATTTTGTTTGGTTTATTTTATGGCATACCAGCCTTAATGGGTTATTTAATGCCAACGAGATTTTTAATAATATATATTTTACAAAAAGTATTTTTCGCAATATTGTTTCCAAAAAAGTATTGCTGGTAATAATGTATTGCTGGTAATAATTTTTTCTTCAAAGATTTATTGCTGGTAATAATTTTTACAAAAATGTTTTACTGGTATTAAAACCTATTTTTACACATTTTGATCCCAGTTTGTAGGTTAAATGTTTGCCCATAGCTGGTACCCTAATAGGTGCTACCTGGGAACACCAGAAATTAAGAGGTGATTCCACGCCCATCAAAACCTCCTGATCAGAGGCCTTGCTTTTAGATGTAGTACATCGTCTTACCCAGGACACGGATGCAGTTTATCATCTTACCCAGGATGGCATGAGAGAAGAACCATCCATTATGACAGGTGGAAGTTCAAGGTCAGTAATGGTAGAATGTTACTAGTTTGATTCTGGAATTATTGAATGTTACAAGGATTAGTCTTATGATCAGACTATTTGTGCTCTGCCTAAGATCAGCATAGTATCTGTGCCCTTTGTGAAAAATGTTATACACAAATATATTGTCATTTTTTTGTTGTATAACTGACCTTCCCTACAATTTTTTTAATTGTTGACCATAGATGTTTCTGCTGTGACCGATGTCACCAATGACATCTTGAATCATGTTTCTGAGAAATTTAAAGGAAAACTTTGCATATCTACATTATTCGAATATTCCTTCTGTTGAAGTGAACAATCAGCATGAATGTAACCTTTACAACCTAACATTTTATTGAAGCTTTTGTAATCTTTTGTGAATTCCTTTTTTTCGTACCAATTTGCTGATCCCACTTAATAAAGGCAACACATGTTAGACATTATAAAATGTAAGAGGAAAGAAACTGATAAAAATAAAATGAACAACTTTACTTGGTTCAGAATGTCGGGTCTCCTGACCATGAATGACTTTTCCTGGTCGGAACTTTTCTCCTTCAGGCTCCCAGGGAGCCAATACATAGTCCCCTGTGAGAATCGAGTGCCGGGCTGCTTCATTGTAGTCAATGATGTCAAATACATCAGTTTCTTGGTAAGTTGTATCCAAGAAATCACCATGTTTACAAGGGCCAAATGCCACCAGGAATTGATTCAAGAGAATCTGCAAGATTTATGAAAAAAATTGAAACATTTTTCAAATAGATGCCTTGTTTGGTATAATTTATAAGTGCAAAAGAAAGTATGGCATACAAGGTATATATATATATATATATATATATATATATATATGTATGTATATATATATATATATATATATATATATACACACACACATACATATATAGAAAAAAGTGGAAAGTTTTTAGACAATTGCACACACATGCACACACACACATATATATATATATATATATATATATATATATATATATACAGGTATGATGAGAACAGAGTACACTTCCAACATTTGTAACATTTAATTTAAATTGCAGTTATGTTTGAATGCTTGTTTTTGTTGTAATATCCTAATATATATATATATATATATCCACATGGATATCAAAGTCAACACCCAGAGGCAACAGTCTGTTTCATGCTTGAAAGAAATTGTCAGGCCTGATGATTGTGTTCAAGCATGCATATATTTACATATATTTACATTTACATATGCTCTATCCCCGATATTGAGCACATTAATCCATAAATATACCATACCTTAAAACTATATTTTATTACATATTCAAGTATATCTATTTCAAAGCAACAAAAATCTTTCATAGTGCATTGTTTTCATTCTTGACTTCAGCTGGATCCAAAATTGTGTTCACTTCCTGTCTCAAAATTTTGTTGATAGTGTTCATAATAAAGAAGAAAGAAAGAAAAATAACAAAGAAAAAATTAAGTAAAAAAAACCTTAAATAAAATTAACATTGCCAGTCGGGTTGTGTAGATCTGCCCCCTTTCAAACTGGAGACATACTTAATAGGCAATGTATTTCAGGCTTTAATTTTATAAATAATCTTTTAAAAATCTCTAATGATTTGTATTCCCAGTTTTTCAAAGAACACATTTTTATTTCAACTATTGTTTTCAAATGTCCATTTTAAATAATTTATTCCATACAATATCAGCGTTTTAGTAGAAGGTATCAATTAAGAAAAAGACAAATTTAGCTTGACTTAAAGTTGATGAAAATCAAAGAAAGTGGCATCCTTAATTCATCGACTGGAGGGTTGTGGTAAGGTGTGTGACTGGGGTAGTGTTGAGGGATTATGATATCAATCAGCAGTAAATGAATTAAAGTAAAAACTTCACAGAGAGATAGATAAATGCACTAATTAGGCTTATGCACACTGACCCACATACAATGTTCCTGACTTTAAAAAAAGGAAGGCACCTCTATCCACACCCTTAGCCTCAGTGAATGAAACATACATTTCTACTTTTTGATCCTACAACAACTATTCCTATCTTTACCATCAGTGACTTTAAAAAATCAGAATCCCCCCAAGCAAGACGATAATGCCACTAAAACACAAAGGATTACAGGGTGTGGTAGAATTAGGAACAGAAACATTAATGATGAGCAGAAAGAGAAGAAAATCATCAGTTGGGTGGTAGATAGCGATTGCCATTGCATTTAAATTTTTGCAGATTAAAGTTTGCTGGAAAGCATTAAGCCGGGAGCGAGTTCCACAAGCAAGAAGTGCAAGAAAAGAACTGTTAGCATAGAATTTACGGTTAAAACTAGCTGTAAATTGATGGGATCTTGATGCCAATGTAGTTATTTACTTAAATTCATGAAGTGTAGATATCATAGAGAAGACCTTATTCGAACAATTACCATGAAATTATTTATAGAAAAGATACAGAGAGGCAACCTTATGGCGGTGTGAAAGTGACAGGAGCTGAGTTGCTAGATCAGGACCAATGATATTGCTGATTCTTCTTTGGGTCTTATCAAGGAGCTCAAGATAAATAGTAGAATCACCAGGCCAAATGTGGCAGCAATATTCTAAGCATGGATGAATGGTAGACTTATAGATATATAAGACAGATTCTGGAGAGAAAAATTGTCTCACACGACAGAGTGAATCAACTTTCTTAAAAGCCGAACTGGCAATAGATCGAATATAGCTTTCCCACTTCATATCAGCAGAGAACGTGAGCCCGAGAAGGCGCAATGAGTCCCTTTCCTGGAGGTTAGCATCAGCCATACTGATGGGAGGCAGAGAAGAGCCTCTCAGATAATTAATTGAGAGAAGTTTAGTTTAGTAGGTATTAAAATTAACAAGCCATCTTTTGCCCCAGTTAACGATGGATTTGTGATTGTTTGGGACATTGGCTGCCATTTTGACATTGTCAGACTGATAAGTCGTGCTACTGAGGCAGGAGTAAATCGTTGCGTCATCAGCAGACATACCAAGTTGAAAGCTGATGTCATCAGAAAGAGTATGGTTCAAAATTCTACGAACATTATGTAGAAGATAGTAACAACGAGCCGCGTCCCGGGCAAGTCAAAGTCCCAGAGTTGAATCTCTGCTCGTCTGTGCGGTTCATCTTTTCTTTTTTTTTTTTTATACAAAACATGTTAATTAGCGATAGTTTTCAAAGAGTCACGCATGCCCTTTGACTAAATTACAAATGGCAGCTCCAACGGAGCAGGCGAGACATTGTGGCCTCTTAGCCACGGGTAAGGTAGAATTCCTTTGTCCGATTTCACTACACATTACCTTGTATGAAGAAAGCAACAGTCGAAAAGTGAGCATGACAACAAAACGAACATGCTGGTTCAATAATTACAAGGATGTAATAACTCATCTAAAAACTCCTGATAAAAACTGGCTTTTATGAGCATAGAAGTCGTAATGACTTGACCCTAGGCTTCCAAAATTTATTGACAGATTTATTGATGAAGATTTTTGACTTAAAAAGAACATAAGATGAATTCTCTAGAAGATGAAATCAATGTTTCAACAAATGTCAAGACTGGGCTTTATTTTATATGCTATCGCCAACTTAGTGAATAAACATACAAGTTGGCAACTAATTTTTTCCCTTAAAATATATTCATATGTGTTTTTTTTGTTTTTGTTTTTGTTTTTTTGTTTGTTTTTTTTTTACTTTTGGGTATTTTAAGAGAAATGCCTTTCCCAATATCATGAGCATTATAAAAATTCTAATGACAAATGTTGGATGTGAAATTGTTCAAGAATTTCAAATTCAAGCCATCCTTATTCTCTGCTGTTTTCAATCAAAACCCTTCAGTACTAAGAAATATTTACCTGACTTTGAACTGATCCAAGATAAAAGAATCCATCTTCATGTCTTCGTGCGAGAACTTTCTTCCCAATCAATAGGGAACCAGCACCAGGCGTCAGGATGGCTTCAATTTCATTCTGCTGGTCTTTTAGAAATGACCTGGCTGGATAGAAGCGACTCCATGCTTTTGGACCATACAGATAACGGCTGGGCCAGCAAAATGGATAGTAGGGCCAGATAGGATAGTTATGAAATGAAGGGTGAAAGTAAGGATGACCTAGATAACGATAACTTTTCCAATAATCAGGGTCCACTTGCAAGGTGCTGGTCAGGCTGCATGATTTTTGTGGGGTGTATCGGCCACCAGATGGCGTTATCAACATTTTATCTTGGCCATGGTTTGCAGCATAAACAGGGGTCACTCGTTCCACATAACCATGGGTTGACACTTGAATAATCTGTAAAGAACCAAAGGTTTCTACAGCAAGGTCCTCCAAAAAATCAGTAAGTGCCGTTTCTGGAACTGAGTCCGTTATGCATATACAATGCACAGGTCGGCCGTTACTAAGGGAAACTACTTCATCTAAAATATCGGTCCGATGCTGCTCAGGGAGGCTGTCTGTCACTAGATAGATGGCATCAACATGTGGGCTGCTGAATGCTGCTTGGAGTGCCCCCAGGGTATTTGTCCCTGTTTGGGCACTAAGCTGTTTAACCCATTCCATAGCAAGTGCAGAGGTTTCCCGGGTACTACAGATCAGTTTGTCAGCCCAGGCTGTTACCTTAGAATTGAATTCAATAATGTTAAAAAATTTCTTGCTCTTGTCAGCTGCCATTTTGCACAGCGTTTCTTGCAAATGTAGCTTAATAACCGGTAGGCTGCTGTGCATGGTACCAGATGTATCAATGCAAAATACAACGTTGTCTTCAAGCACATCACCAAAAAGATTGGGTAGATTGAGGTCAACACTGGAAGCCATTTTGGTCTTGAGCTGGTTGAAAAGTTTTAGCTTTAATGATGAAAATCAAAGAAAAAATTTAAGTGTTCAATCTGGAAGTAACTTGAAATATAAATTCTGTCTGAAGATCTGAAATGAAATATTGTTATTCTGTGGCTTCTTTTTTTTAATCATTTCACCGCAAGCAAGGCGATAATGCCACAAAGACGTAACGGGTTACTGGGAGTGAAAGAGAATAGGAAGACTTTAGTGAAGAGAAAGGTTAATAAAAAAGCAGGATTCAGAATGACCGAAGATGGCAAATAACACAGCATTTAATTTTTTTGAAAATTGTAAGTGACAGGAAAGTAAGAAATTGCAAATGAGCTCGAAATACAAGTAGTGTGAGAAGATAGACTATTAAAATAAAACTTACGGTTACATCTAGCTAGTTCAACAGTAAAACAGTGAGACCTAGTTGCCAATCTAGTAGCATGCTTAAATTCATGTAGTTGAGATACCAAAGTGGAAAAGTAATCAGAACAGTTACCATGAGCCCGCCAAATTTTGCTTGCGAGACAAATGTCCCGGAATCCATTAAATATTTACAAAAAATGTAAGCATCTCATGACGAAAGTGTTGAAGCCTGCAATACTTGCCTAAATGACTAAAAAATTAAATTTGAACATCAATTACCTTAAAAAAAATGAAGCTTTCAACAAATTCAGTTTTGAAATAAGTTATTTAAAATTTAATTCAAGAATAGGATGAAAAGATTTCACTCAGATCCTTGCAGCAGTGCCAGAGCAAGTGTTTCGTACTCCCTAATCTATGACACACCACCAATATATGATACGGGGGACCCCACTCTACTACATCTCAATTTTCACAAGTTAGTATCCATATAAAATACAAATTTTATTGTAAACTAATTATGTAGAATAATGGATCATATGCCAAAACAAAAGACACCAGTATTACGTCAAAATTCGCAAAAAATTTTCATCCTTTAATTAATCAATCGTGCTTAGTTTAATTTGTAACTTATATAAATTTAGGTAGAAAAAAATAAATGTTGATATGATAACGAGGATCACAAATCACTGGCTGCGGCACGCAATCAGACTAACTCAACACCCCGATCGAGGGGTTCGGGGGATATTATGAACTGACCCTACCAAGAGAAATGTTAAGTACAATTAGCAATAATTATATTAAATCAATAAATATAAAACCTGTGAATAAGTTAAGTAAGAATTCTGTTCAAAGCTCTGTCATGATTACAGCAATAAACACCTGAAGAAGCCCGGAGAATGTTCTAACTGAAACATAGTGATCAAAAGAACAAAAATGGGGACATTAGCTCAACTCCTTCTATTTAATTGTCTAAAATTATTAAGAAACAGGAAAATTGTTATTAGAAACAAAGAAAAGAGTACTAAACGGTTATGCAATATCAGTCCTCGTATATGGCAGTGAATGCTGAACAATCTCCACACGGGTGGAGAAGAGACTTGAAGCAACAGAAATGTGATTCCACAGAAGGATACTGAAAATGCAATAGACTAAAACATGTGAGCAACGATAAAGTTTTAGAAAAAAAGGAAACAAAAACGACACTTATATTTAACATCAGATCGGAGCAGTTGAAATGTCTAGGGCCCATAATGGGGAAAGAGGGCTTGGAAATTTTGATAGCAGGATGGACAGAGTAAAACAACGCATAGCCTACCAAGTGAACTTAAGTGAATGGGTTTAGGAGAGATAACAAAAAGACAAAATTTGTTAAGAGCTACAAAGGACAGGAAATTGTGCAGAGCCATGATCGGCGACGTTCTGAAGGGCTACCACACATAGAAGAAGATTGATATATCGATTCGTTTTCTATGGATTATCAACCATTTGCAAGTTATTTAAAGCCAACAAATATTTTTACAATGGTTTAGGGATACTAGGATTTAACCTTTCTAAAAAAAAAAAAAAAAAAAAGCAGGGTTAAAATCCTTCTATCCCTAAACCATTATTTAACCCACAGCCGGGGGGTGAACAGAAGGATTCATACTTTTCCCAATGGTATTTGCGTGCAAGTGAATTAACGGGAATTGTTTTCCGATTTTCAATAATCCATTACACCACCCACACATCCAAGCTTACAGCACTTAGTATTCTTAAATGGTCACCCATCTAGGTACTGACCAGGTTCGACATTGCTTAACTTCAGTGATCGTACAGGAAGCGATGTTTGAGTATGATATGGCAGTAAGCTACCGAAGAAGATTTTGAAATTGATTATCTCAATTGAAGAAGTAACAAAAACTCAGTTATCGCCCTTGGACTGTGTCGATATGACTTCAACTGAATTGAAAGTATTTTTTTGCACCACATTTCCGTGTTATTTTCACGTTATATATTTTTTAACTCATTAGATTTGTACTTCCTTTTCTCCTCCATCTCTTCCAAACTATCATTAAGAACATTTACTGAAATGTTTAAACTATCAGAGATGTCTCCATTTCTATGGACATTTAAAAAAAAATTATTAGGGAAAGTCAAAAAGAAAAATTAAAGATGATTCTACAAAAAATCAACTTTAAAAGTTTATAAACTTAGTTGTAAGTAAAAATGTGTTGCGACCAGCAAATTTTGCTGGATTTTATTTAAATATCTAAACTATTAACAGGCGTTTTCAAATTTTCCTATAAACGAGAAAAACTGTCATTTAAGTGGATTTTTCATTAAGCTCACATCGCCACCGAATGTGTCACAAGGTCGAAGTTTAAAGTGGGTTTTTAACCGTAAAAAAGGTGGAAAAATTGCTGAGGTTCCCTCGGCTCTTGCTTTTTGGGCAAGGCACAGGCGCCGCGGAAGTTATTACACAGACCCCTCTCAAATGAATGATACTGCCTTGGGAAATGCCCCCTGGGATTTGAGTTTATTATTTTTAAACTATTCAGCCTAAGTCAATACTGTCATTAAGATAGGTTTTTGTTAAGTTTATAGGATACAAATCCTATATCATTCCAACAAATGACTTAAAAACACAAAGTAGATTTGCACACCTACAAAATCGGATCAAAACGACTAAAAACAGATTTCGCAATAAGGTGTGAAATTAATTTTCTGACCAATGAAGGAGGCGATTTGCTAAACTAAAAAAAAGATAACGAGCCAGTGTGAGAAAAAAGTCAACAATAGAGAGTTTCAAGTCAATCACCAGTCAGAAGGGCGCAGAGATCATAGACGACTGACAGTAAATTCCATCACTGACTCAACCCGAAACTAAGAGCCGAAAGTGGATTAGGAAAGGAGAACAACAACAACAACAACAACAACAAATTTACAACTGACTCCAAAACATTTCAACCCGATAAGTACATTTTCCTTTTATCTTTTATTCCTCATCCACACTCTCTTTTTCAACTTAAATTGATCGCCCCTTTTTCTTTTACACCTATACAAAAACAAGGTCTGGAGTTTTTCACCAACATGTTGTAGAATGGATTATATTGAGTTAGTTGCTAAATCAGCTACTATGAAAGTCAGTTCACTATGTTGTGCCTGATAATTTTCTTTGACAGAATCTAACTTGCACATTTATAAGTCTACCACTCATCTATGCATCAGATCTTTCTACTACATCTGCTATATACGCATCAGATCCTTCTACCACATCTCCTCAGCTCTTTCTACCACATCTGCTATATACGCATCAGACGTTTCTACCACATCTGCTATATATCAAGAGATTCTTGACAAAAGCCAAAGAAGAATCTGCAATGATATTGGTTCTGATATGTAATAAATCACTTTTCCATCACCGTAATATAGTTTTCCTGTGTCTTTTCTAAAAACATTTTCATGGTAATTGTTCTGATGAACCCTTTGGTACTTCAACTTCACAAATTTAAGCACAGTACAAGATTGACAGTTAGGTTTCATAATTTCAGTGTTGAAATTACTACTTGCAATCATAAGTTCTGTGCTAATATTTTCCTTTCTCACACTTCTTGATTGTGGAACTCTCTTCTGACTTCATGCTTTTCTGCCGACTATGATCTTCAAAAGTTTAAATGAAATATCAATCATCATGTTCTTCTATTTTCCCCTCTGTTTCTTTCCCCCTAACTAACCTCTTACATCTTAGTAGTGTTTATTGCCTTGCTTGGGATGAAATGATTAAAAAAAAGATTGTGGCACACTTGAAATTACATGTCTGAAAAATAAAAACAGTGTCAGAAGGATGGTTGTCCAATTGGTTTAACTATTATTTTAACTACCTTCACTCCTCCACAGTTTTAAAAAATGATGATTAAAATTATAATAAAACTTAAACATATGATCAATGTGAATTTATACATTTTTTTTTTGTTCTTGAGAATTTATAACAAAAATACTCAATACTATTTATTAGATTGTTTATTTTCAAAAATAATTTTATAATTAACAGCATTCTAAAAACTAATACAATTAAAATTATGCACTGCAATATTTATCCTTTACCAATTTACAAAGGAATAAATATGAAAAAATTTTTACTCATAAATTTGTAAACATTTAATAACTTATAAATCCTTATTATTTACCATTTTATAAAGTTTGAACTGGATTGGCAATTAGCCAATGTTATACCAACCATTACAATAAACAATATAATAAATAGTGTTTTACATTTTCGTTTTCTCAAGAGCAAAGAAAATGTAAAAATTCACTTTCATATGTTTAGGTTTTATTAAAATTCTAAGCATTCTTTTTTTAAAACAATAAACATTGCCAAAGAGTGAATGTAGTTAAAATAATAGCAGTGTTAATGGAAAAAACTGTCTTTTTGACATTCTGTTTATCTTTTTGGCACAAAGATCCAAGATTGCCAAAATTGTTTACATTTATATGGACTACACCCAAATTCATTTACATGGATTCAAGTGTTATGATTCAGCTTCTTAAAAACATCTTTAATTTTAGTGATCATGCATGGACTGGTTTCAAATATTTATTGAAGGAAAACTTTTTGCTCTCTCAACAAGGAAAAATATTATTTTATAATTTTTAAAATCTTTTAAAAAATGTTATTGGCAGAGATTAAAGTTTCTTCTAAAAATATCAAAGAAAACGTGAATAAATCATTAGATAACTAGATGTGAATAAACAATTCTCTTTTGCAATTAATTAATTTAATAAAAAAATAATAATTAATTTATCAATAAAACTTTGATGAGATATATGTAGATATATTCAGAATTAATATATCTACACAGTTTCCCCATTCTATAAATTACTTTAATTGAATTACTCACCAAACTGGAAAATATATATAGTATTTTCACAATTGAAATATATATTATAAACCTTTTTTTTTAAAATGGAAAAGATTATATCAGACTTCACAAAGAAATTAAATAATTGAACCAAAATAAAATAAAAATATTAAAATGTTATTTTCATACTCACAGACAAAAAACGATTGGCTGAATCACGATTTCAAAATTTCCACTTCAAATAATTATTTATGGAAACGTAGTTCTAATTAGATTTTTTTAAAATATAATATGGAAATTGTTTTGCTCTCTAGGTCAATTTTTCAAAATGATTAATTTTTTGTTATTCGCTTAGTCCATGACAACAAGTACTTTGTTTTCACGACAAGGGAGATAATTGCATGCCACTATGTTACCATAGTGATAATAAACAAACTATTTTTTTAAATAATATTTTTGTATTTATAGGTAAAGTTAATGGTAATACACAATGATTTAGAATAATGTTTTTAATCTGATAATAATCCTGATGAATAAAAATAAAACCAGGAATTAAAAACAGTCTCGTCCGAACGTGACTTTATTCGTGACTTGGGTTCCTTTGAGTACACAAGATGGCGGCTGCTCTTCGTTCGCTACGCTGCTTTCAAGTAGCGGTGACAAGAACCCGTCCTTTGATTTCGAAACAGCCTGTAAGGCAAGGGTCAGATGCACCGTAAGTTCTTATATTTACATATATCTATTTTTTTCTACTTACAAGTTTGGCTTATTGGATTTTTTTTTGTAATAATATCCCTCACCCTCATATTGTTTCTTTGACCTCCAGCAGCAGATGAGATGAGTTAATAATTAACTTAAAGAAATTATTCACAATAACAACACACTTACCTTATTTTATTTTTATCTTTCTTGTTTAGCAACTAAATTCTTTTAACCATTTTTTTAATGTTTGTTCTAGTATTTATTTTAAAGCATTTGTTTATCTTTGTTGACTCGTAGGAGGGAAATAGAGGTCGTAAATACACATCATCTCGCAATATCATGACATTTAAACAGAAAGTCTAAATTTGTAAATAGCGCAAGAAGATAATGAATGCAGTCTATTTATAAATTTCGATTTATAAAGCCTTGACGCTTTTCTCCTCCGTATTGAGATTTTTTGTTTTAAGTTGTTTACACAAATTTTCTTGCCCAACTCCCACCATCTCCTTTTCGACAATTTTTCATGTCGAGTTTTTAATAGTATTAAGTTTGTCGCGCCAAACGATTTCTACATAACATTGAATTACCTCCCATACATTTCCTTACTTATTTATTAACTGGCCTCGTATTCTGAGCTTTTCATTTGATTTGAAAATCATACATCGAACAAAAATAGTACGATAATCCGAATCGAAGTGAAATTCATGTTTTCCTTAGGATTGTTTTTATATGTTTTGAACGAATCTGACCTTCGACAAGTTTAGGGAGACTGGTGTACTAAAAAAAAAACTATCGTACGTACTACTTTCATTGCTTCTTTCTGGACTTTTTACATTTAAATTTCAAATCCAAAAAACGGACTTGGAATATGAGTCTAGTTGAAAAGAAGATATGGTAGGCAAATCATTTATGTAGTATGCAGGACCGTTTGTATGCTAAACTTAGTTTATCGCGGCCTTTGAAGTTGAGGTGTTGACTCCGTTATGGGCCAGAATGATGAAGAATATTTCATCAAAGATGCGTTGTTTAGAAGAGAGAGAGAAAAACAAAACAACGAACAAAATGAGACATTTTAATTCTACTGGGAACTTTTAGAGAGTGTTCACTGTTCAGGATAATTTCTGAAAAAGTGGATGTAGGTACCTTCAAAAATTCGCTGAAAAAAGAGCATACCCCCGATGAAAAAGGCCCCAAACTTGGAAAACCAAAGTTTTATCGTCAAAATGTTATTAAAAGAAAAGACCAAAAAGTAGGGTTATTTTTTTATTTTTTAATCCTTTCTAACATGTTCAAAATTTTGGTTAAAAATCTTGTTTTTCTTGCATCAACAAGTGGGCCAAAAATGAGTATGGGAAATTTACCATCTTTTGCACTAAAAAACATATTGTCCTGGAAATTCATGCAAAAATCAAGTAATTGTCTGATTTTAATTAAATTTTCAGGACTTATTCACAAATGAATTAAATTATTTTTTTTCAGTGTGTGTGTGCATGTTCTTATTTCACAATAGGTAAAAATGAAATTGGCTTATCTAGTTCAAATTTCAGTTGATCCATTGCACTAATTTCCAAGGGAAATGCATGAATCAACTTCTCTCTCTGTTATGTCACTTTGCCAGCTATCTAGGCAAAAACAGTAGCAAAAGGAGGCGTGAAGAAAAAACACAAGCCTTCTAATTTGGAAAGCAACTTTGCTGTAGCATTGTTCCCAGTTTACCTTTATGCCCATCCTGTGTCTTCTATGTTTCATCTGATGTATTAGAAAATACATAATTATTTTCTTATTATTCAATCAAAGAATCCTATTATTTGGGCATTTAGTTTTCTTCTCAGATATTTGAACATTACAAAGCAGAGCACAAATTCTCTGAAGTTTTGTGACATTCAGCACATCACCTTCAGGAGATACTTCAATCTGCTGCATATCCTTAAGAGGAGAGAGAATTTTCTTCCTTTTATTGTTCTGTCTTTTGTTTTTTATTTTTTGTGATTACGTTCCATGAAGCAACAGCACTAGGGAAGAAGCTATCCAAGTAGAACTTACTCCTTGTGAGAGGAATTTGGTGGTTTATCTTGATTTACATGACATGGCAGGTTTTAGCTGGGAAGGTTACAGTTAGGAACTAAGGAATGTAGATTATGTGAACATTTACCATGGAAATAGCTATAGGAGAGAGAGGTTTGCAATGTTTTGTCTGTGTGAAATGGTTAATCACCCACAAAAGCATGTAGATGAATTTGGACCCTATCAAGACTGGGTAACTCTAGCCCAGATATGACAAGAGTACTCCATTTTCAAACTGAGCTGGCTCTTGTAAAGATACAGCATAGAAGGATTCAGGTTCTTACTGGAGTGTTACAGGCAACAGGCCATTTTTCTAGCATCTTTAGTGTTGTAGGAGTTCCACTTGAGTTCTGTGGTGAGCTCAAGTTCCAATAGGCATTTAATGCAAGGAGCCTCCTTGAGAGAACACCCATTCATTGCGATGTTGAATGTTCAGCAAGAGTCCCTTGAGACTGCAAGTAAAATTATAACCTGCAAAAAATAAGATGTAATCGTTTGGATGAGTTAAAAATGTTTTGATACTGGAAAAACTATTAGATTGAGTCATTTCCATTTTATGGACCCAGTTGTAATGACAAATGTATCATTCTGTCTCTTAAACAGATGAAAATTTAATTCAATACAATTGTGTTCAGTGCAAAATGTCAATGAATTGACCATAATAATTCTTCACAATTAACCCCCCAAAAGGTGAGCTCGATGAAAAAAAAAATATCATATTGTAAATGTGATGGGATCATCAGAGTATTTTTCATTTATACTTATGTAATGGAACACTAAATGCACATTTCTATATCTAGCAGCAGCAACTTGTCCATAACGTTTTGGTTGCAAAATGCTGCATGTTCATCAGTAGAAAAAATGTTGTTATCCTCTGGCACCCCCAGGCCACATAAAGCAAGAATATTACAGGGGAAAAAAAAAAAAATTTGGAACACCTTTGATCCATTCTAACCCAACCACGTGAACTTGCATCTACTGATGATTACTGTCTTTGATCACTGCGAAATACTTTGATAGGGAGAACTTTCTTTAATGTAAACCTGATTCAAGAGTTCATTGAAAAACTTTTTGGCATCAAAACCTGCAGAATTTTACTCAAAATGGTATCAGAGCTGCTTGATGAGTGGTAACAAGTAATTACAAATAATTGTGAATATGTAATTAATTAAAATGTAATTGTAATTTTTTTTTTTTTTTTTTTTTTTTTTTTTTTCTTACTTTTTTGATGGCTCTAAACTTGACCAAGAAGTCCTTGCAAAACAAAATAAATAAATAAATAAAATGGTTAGATTTTGAGGATTTGGGTTGGACAAAGAATTTTTCAGCACCGACTTCATGTTCATGTTTTTTTTTTTTTTTTTTTTTTTTTTTTTAAACTTTGTTTCTTTCTTTGAACTATGATTGTTCACTTATTTTTATTACTAATTCATGAGCTGCTTTTATTTTCTTTCAGTTTCAGCTACCGACAAGTTGTGCAGAGAACAAGCAAAGCAGGCAATCTCTATGCTGATTTAGTAGGCTTCACATTATGGTATTGGATGCTTTATAAATTATATCATGAATTTGATCATATAGTGGTAAGTGTGTCTTTTTGTTTGATTATGTAATCATCATGTTTTTATTTTAAGCCACTTGATGCATCACATTTAGTCCTGTAATTACTCATTTGGAAATTTATTTTATAAAAAAAGAAAAGAAAATTTTTAATTTTATCAATCGGAAACCCAAACGTTTTTTCTCTCTTTCTTCTGTCTGAATTTCTGGGATGAGGAATTATCATTATTTACACTATTTACATTCAGACTATTGTCCTCATCTTTGCTGTTCTTATAACCTGATTGCCTTCGGTCTGAATTTCTGGGATGAGGAGTTATCATTATTTACCCTATTGTCCGCATCTTTGTTGTTGTCACATTTTGGCTGTTGTATCTTTTGGTCCTCATCAGGTGTATATCAATCATTAACCTACAGGGAATTCTGAACTGTACCTTTTATCTACAGGAGTAGATTGTTCTCGTTCCATTGCCCATTTCTATGGTTATCTTGTCTAGTGCTGCTCAGTTATTACTCACCCTGTGTTTCCACTGAATCCAAGTACAGCCTGCCCGACTCTGGGATTGAACTCACAATTATTATGCCATCAAATTCAACAACCAATATAGTACAATGGTAATTGTTCTGATGAACTTTCCTCTTTGGTACCTTGACTTTACAAATGCAGTACTAGATTAGTGGCATGGTTTCATCATTTTACAGTTGAAATGACTATATGTAACCGTAAGTTCTATGGTAATGGTTTCTTCTCTCACAATTCTTTGCTTGTGGAATTTTATTCTGGCTTTTTGCTTCCCAGTCAACTTTGATCTTCAAAAATTTTAATGTAATACCATTATCTTCTGTCTTATTTCTTGTTCTTTTATTGTCCTCTCTCCTTTAATAGCAGTTTTTCATATATTCTCTAACACTTAGTAACCCCTTGCATCCTAGTCGCTTTATTGTCTTGGGGGTAAAATAATAAAAAAAAAAAAAATATTCTAAGATATTTTTCTCATACAGTTCATATGTATGCATGTTAATTTTTTTTTTTTTTGAAAAGTTTTGTTAGAATTTTGAAGGTGAAAGTTATATTTTTCCTCTGCTTTCTCAGCAAGTTTAAGGGAGGTGGGTGTAATAGTAAAAATTTACTGTATTCAACACTTGATTTCATTGCTTCTTTCTGTAGGCTTTTCACAAAGATTTCTACATTTCATGCCATATGAATTTATTTTGGATGTATGACTTTTCAAATCCAAAGATGAAATCGGGATATGAGCCAAGTTAAAAAAAAAAATCAGAAATAATAGTAGGTAAATCATATAGTATGCAAAATTGTCCTCATCTTTGTCGCCATATGGCGACAAAGTTAAGAACAATAGTCCGAATAATGTACATAATACCTCATCTCAGAAATATAGACTTAGAATTCGTTTTGTATGAGAAACTTAGTTACTAATTTTCTATTCTAAATGTTTCTTCTCTTACATTTCTTGCTTGTAGAACTCTATTCTGGCTTCTTGTTTCCAGTCAACTGTCTGTCAAAAATTTAAATGCAATATCAGTTATCTTCTGTCTTCTTAATTCTTGTTCTTTTATTATTCTCTCTTACAGTGTCCCCTTGTGTTTTAATAGCTTTATTGCCTTGCTTGGGATTAAACTTGTGTATATATATATATATATATGTTACTAAAAACATTGACTTTGCCTGAAAAAATCTGACATAGTGTATAGATGCCTTGACATTTTTGTTCTCTCCCTTTCTCTGGCTATTTTATATATTTAAAGACTAACAATGCTAATAAGAACATAACAAAATATGCTGTGTTATTTTTATTTTATATATGGTATGGTTAAACTTGCTAACAAATATGGCCAAACAATGTTTTTTTTTTAACAACAGATTTTATTTATCTTAATCAAAATTAACTTTTTATTATGTGAATCCTTCAATAAATTAAAGTTCACAGTTGCTGGACTAAATAGTGAAAGCATCGCTCATGTTTCCAGGACTGTAAATCCTGTTTAAGCATAACACACCTTTCTAGACATCTTGATTTGATTGTCAGGAAAACGTAGTGAAATGGCTCATAGGTTGTAATGTTGAAAATTTACAATTGGTTCAACTTATTATTTCCACAACTGTGCCTAAACTTGGTCTAACAATATGACCAGCTGCAGGAGATCAAGTCTTCCCTTTGACCCAAGATGTCAAATTATCCAGCATGAGTTTTTTTTTTTTTTTTTTTTTTTTTTTTTTTTTTTTTTTTTTTCTTCCTCTGAGTATACTAGATATGACATTAGGAAGAAAAAAAATCTTCAATGTCTATAAAAGTGAATTCAGTTTTCATAAACTTTGTTCTCTTAAAAAGAAAAAACAAATCAGTCTTCATAGAAAAGTTACTTGTGCATGATATGTAAAACCAGAGATATTAATCCCAGCCAAAGAAGACTATCAATTATTTAAAAATCATTATTTGTAAACTCAGCTGCTTTTAATCTGATGGAGATTGTGTAACCAACATTTTTTTTTTTTTCTTTTCTTTTTTTTTTTTTTTTTAAAGGGTCATTTTACATATCCCACTCCCAGCAAATGGACAGATGCAGAGCTTGGAATTCCAGGAGATGATGAAGAGTTAGATGAAGAAGATTAGTTGTGCTACCCTTTGCAGGGTGCTCTGTAGAAAGTGATCTTGTGGTAACCAGGAATTCCTGTAAATAGGAAAATGAAAATAAACATTTATTTAAATTTCAAATGTCTTCTTTACTTATTTTATGCTTAGTTAATACTTAGATATTACTATACTGTGGAAAGATATAGGCTGTTAATTTACTTCAATTAAGAAAATTGCTTTGGTACTGTACATTTTCAATTTTGACTTCAGATACTTTTAAAAAGATTTGTACTTTATATTTTTAAAAACTTTTTTTCCTTCCATTATATTTGATAACTGAAAAGACTTTTGAAACATTTTATAATGGCAATAACTAAATAAATCTTCACTTTCTAATTTATTCTTCTAAAATGGTTATGCAATATTTTTACACCTTGTTCCATGTATACAATGGCATCTGTACTCTAACACAAAAATGTCTTTTCAATTAAAAGAATGTGAATCATTTAGATTTATTAAATACAATTTTATTTTTATCATCAAACAACTATACAAGGTCTATTCAAAAAGTATCAGGGCTGGTACTCCACTGAAAGTTTTTTTCATAATTTAGGCATCATTTATCAATTTGACATTTAATCTACTTCAAAGACGTTCTCTTCTGTAGCCACACACTTTATCTAGTACCATTTCCATTGATGGAAGCATTTCTCAAACTCCTTCTTTGGTATAGTGAACAGTTGCTTCATTGCATTCTCTTGGATTTCTACAACATCTTGAAATCTTGTTCCTTTGAAGTAGTATTTGATTTTTGAAGTCGGAGGAGGAGTCTCAAATGGCTAAAATCTGGGGGTAAAAATGGTGGTTGTCAGACTTGGGAAATGTTGTCTTGGCCAAAAACTGCATCAAAAGTCATGGGCATTGATGGAATCTCTGTTGTGCTGAGACAACCATACTTCTACATACTTTTCTTCCAACCACTGCTCTAAACAATGGAAGTGAACAAGAAAGTTATAATTCAGTGTCTATATGCAATGGAGTTCAAAGTCTTTCTGTACCAAGTGGCTTCCCTCTGCAAACTTTAGCTTTGTTACTGTAGCATTAGTCCTGATACTTTTTGATCAGACTTTGCATATATAAAATTGCTTATAACCTCAACAAAGTGTCTGGTAGATTCTGTCAAAAGTTAGTTTTATGATGGTAATGTTTGTTACAAATCATATCACAAGGTTCAAATTTTCTTTATTTAGAAGAGTTAGTTCATCTGTCACCCTCTCTAAGATAGCCATACATTGATTGATCAAAACCAAATTTTTGGGAGAAGTACAAACAGGTAAGAGGGTACAAAGTACAGTTGGTTTTACTACAGTGCATAACTTGGCACAATAAATTTTCTTTTTTTTTTTTTTTTTTTTTTTTTTTAATTTTAAATTAGAAGTTTTATTATTTAAAAAAACAATTTAATGATTAAAATAACAAATACTTATTTAATAAAAATGCAATATTTTTATCTTTTTAATTTTTTATATTTCATTGATTGATTTGTGAAATTGAACAAAATGTAGTTTGTACACCTTGACAAAAAATGTTGATAGCTTCAATACTAAATATTGTGTGGATTTCAACATGCTGACGACTGCAAAAAAAAAAATTCTAGTATTTAAGAATAGTGGAGAATCACTTCAGAAGGTTTTCTGGTCTTACCTGTCAAAATAAGATAACTTACATTATTGTGCCTCACTTATAAATTAAACTTTCAGTGGTAGGTATGTCTGAGGTGGGGGGGGGGGAAATCACAATACAAGTAGGGTTTGAAATTCATAATTTGAGACATCTGCTAGGGAACTTGGAACATGTCCCCTGCTGATAAAGGAGACATTAATCAGTTAAAAGTAATAATGAAGCATAAGGAGATTCTATTGTTATTCATAAGTGTAGTAATAGACTGGGGGCAAAGTCTCATCATTTTACAGTTGAAATGGCTCAAGGCAATCATAAGTTCTATGCTAACAGCACTTTTTTTTTTTTTTTTTTTTTTTTTAATATATATAAAAGTATTGTTTGTAGAGTTACTCAAAAATCCTTGGTAAGATTGTCCCTGTTATTAGAAACAAGCAGGTCTAGAACATTTGTAGCAGGGTAAGATATTGTTTGGGCTGAAGAGCTATATTCATGCTAAACTGAAATGATGTGATATCAAACAATGGCTATACGAGGACACTAAAAAGCAGACATTGTATTCTAATATCTATATATATATATATATATATATATTCACAATCTGACGGTTGCAAGAACATAAAACTCAGATTTGTTGTAAGTTGAAGTACTTTGTACTTCTAAAACATTATTTTATCATTACATGAAAGTTCTGTCTTAAACACAAGTGTGTAGGTGTTGTGTGTCTGTTGTGTTTTTTTTTGTTTTTTTTTAAGCTTCCTGGCTTATTTGTATTAAGTGTGTGCGCACACACACACACATATATATATATATATATATATATATATATAAGATAACATTGAATGCTGCTGTTAATAAAATGGTCCTTGATGGTGTGATAGGTAAATTGCACAGTATAGTAGGGTCAGTTGGGAAATAGAGCACTGTGCTGCTATACACTCCACCAGAAATTTGGGAACGGCATGTACTGTTTGGCATTTGTGTTAGAAGCTCCAATAGAAACAGAAAGAGTGTTTGGGTGTTGATCTAAGAATTTGGAAAGAGTTGGATGAGTCTAATGGTGATTACAAAGCTGTAGCAGCTCAGTAAACTCACTCTGACTGTTCTGATAAGCAAAAAAACTCCTGAATTTGTTGGTGAGGGCCTCACACTCAGCACTGAGGCCTACATTGTGCCTTCAGGAGGTAGTATTGCCCTAGATCAAGAGGGTCAAAGCTGGAAGATCCTATGTCTGGCAACAGGACTCTGTACTATCCACACATGCAAGAGAACATGGTCATAGCTATCAGACAATTCTGTGACCACATCAGACTGCAACCCTCTTGATTATTATGTGTGGGGTGCAAATGACCAACAAAATTCCTTGCAACACCAAAGAACTGAAGGCAAGGATTATGGCAGTGTTCACCAACTTAAACAAGGAGACCGTCCAGAAGAGATGCAGGAGATTCCGAAGTTGTCTGGAGGCTGTGGCTAAAGCCAATGGTGATTTTTATTGAATAATTTCACACTTTAGTTTTTCAAGATATTTTTTGTGTAATTTTAATAAATGTATCTGTTAAAATGAGATGCGAGTATTATTTCGATTTTTGCATTATTAAGACAATTTATCCATCGTACATGTAAAAGAGCTATTAAGAATTATATTATTTTTCCTCACCAGTAGCACAACTTCAGTCTCTACTCAGCATCTGAAGATTGTATTGTGCATGAAACTTTGATTCGTGCAACTGGTGCGGAAAAAAAAAATGTACGTTTATACATTACATATATATACATATATATATATATATATTGGTTTGCCTATCATCTGGCTCACATTCCTCCCTCATCTTTTGGACAGGTGTAGATGTTTATTCCTTATTTCCTGTTTCAGATTGGGTTTCCAATTCCTTTTAAAGTCTTTTTATTCTATTTCACTTCCAATAGCCTGTGGCATTATCACCTTGGGATGAATGAATTAAAATATATATATATATATATATATATATATAGGTTCATTGATAAATCCACAGCTCTATTATGAGAAAAGTATTTATCTTACACAACAAATACTACCTCTGTCCCATAATTGTTGATACTTTTTCATATCCTAAATAAAAGTAATATGAAGCAAGAGGTTGTATTTGATCTTTCCACATAACCTTCCTCAGCAATACACTAATTCAGTGTTGAATGTTAATCAAATAGCTGAAAATCTCTTATAAAAATTTGGCTAATAACACTATAGCAAAAAAACATACATATTTTCTTATATATCTATAATTCTCAAAATCTGTGTGTATATGTATGATCGAATGTTTATGCGTTTCCACAGGCTGAAAATGATGATCAAAGGACTCAACAGCTGAAGAGAAACACCTCTTCAACTGCTGCATGTGAAGCTGAAACAAGATTGAGAACGCAAAGACGGCCTTATTCAGGCAAACCATCCCGATTCAAATTTGTTAACCCCACCATTTGGGGGACGTGCCTCAGAGGCACCCAAATGTTGTTACTAATATTGATTTTCGGGTGGGCTGACTTTAACCTTAAACTACTTAAATTGAAAAAAATTCCCAGCAATGAAAGACCCAGTTGAATATGGCTTATACTACTAGTCAAGTGATATGTATGTTTTTCAGTGCACTCACATTTTTTTTTTTTTTAAGCTTAGCGCCCCGAGCAAGGCATGAAGCCACTAGGATGCAGGGGGGTTGCAGAAGATTTGTAGCAAGAGCAGATAGGAGTGATAGAAGAAAGGATGAAGGGAAGGGTAGTGTGTAGATCAAGGTAACTGGAGATGTTGATTGACATTACATTTGAATAGTTGGAGATTATAGCTATCAGGGAAACAGTAATTGGGAAGGGTGTTCCACAGGCGAGAGGTGCAAGGTATGAAGCTATTGGAGTAGAAGAGATGGCTACATTTTAAAGTTTCTACATCGGAGCAGTTGCCATGAAAGTATTTGTAGAAGAAACAGAGAGAGGTGGTGGCGCGTCTGTGAGATAGTGGCTGCAGGTGAGACGCCAGATCAGGGCCAATCACATTACATATCCGTCTCTGGATCTTGTCAAGAACTCCGAAGTAAACAGAGGTGCCCCAGACCATATATGGCAGCAATACTCCATGCAAGGGCGAATGGTCATTTTGTATATTTGAAGTATCGATTCAGGGGAGAAAAATTTCCTGGCGCGGCACAGAGAGCCAACTTTCCTCGCGGTGGACGATGCAATTGACTCAATGTATTTGTTCCATCTCAGGTCAGCAATCAACGTGAGACCGAGCAGACGCAGGGAGTCACTCTCAAAAAGTTGACTATCAGACATTCTAATGGGGGGCAGGTAAGGATATCTATGGTGGTTAATGGAGAGTAGTTTACTTTTAGAGGCGTTAAATTTGACATAATGTGACACAAGGGCAGTTTAACATTTAGCACTCTGCATCATTTATAGATATTACTTCCTGTATATGGAATCCCATGAAAATATAGTATTTTAGATATTCTATATATTTGAAATTGCAGTAGCCTGGTTATCAGTTTCAGTCAAGATTGGTTTAGATGTTGCTACAGAAGGATATAACTACACAAACAAAAAATTCAAACTTAACACTGGCAGGACTAACATTTTGCTTGGCAAAAATAGTGACCTACAGAGTGTTAAAGGTTAAAGTAGATTTAATGACAATACCATAAAAAAATTGCCCAAGACCCCTTTTGGCACTTCCTCTTTTGGGGATGCCTCAGGTGTTGGGCAATAAATCCACCCCACCTTCCAAAAGAGGCATACTACCTGGACAGAAGACTCCCTGGGGCTTGGGCTTGGATTTAATATTTTCTAAAACTTCCCTAGATAGGCATTTGCCTATATCAGGTTAGTATATAAGGTGCAAGTGATATGATTGAAATACTGGGTTTTTAGATAATGTTTTTTTTTTGCAATCTATTTTATTCTTTTTATTAATCAATTTTAATGAATCAGTCAATAATATAAAATGATAAACAAAAGTTGTAGAGGAATAATAGAGCTACAAATCAAGGTTAAAGATTTTTGTGTGCTAATTCAAATGACACTGGAAAAACATGAACAAATTTATCAGACAAACCAATACATACAGAAAGACATGTTTGTTGTGGTGACAGAGGGTGGTGTTTAATTCTTGAAACTCTGTTGCAGCATGTTCTTCTAATAATATTTGTTATTTTCTTCTGACCATTGGACTGTGAACCACTAAATTAATCCATCCGGACAGAACAAGAAAACTGATGCATAATAAATCACAGGCTGCATTTGATCTTCAAATGACTAACTAAAGACAGACAAGTTGCAGCATGTCTACTTAGTACATACATTTCATAGTAACTTAGGTTTCCTGATCCACTAACACTTGATCATAGAACAACTTGCATAATAAGTTTGTACCAAAAAATCTGATAAAGATTTGAATTTTAAGTACTGATTCTTACTTTTCAAGATCAGTTCAGTACGTGATAGACTCTAGAGCAGTCATGTCTGTTTTGATTCATGACTGGCAGAAAATGTTCCCATGTTAGGTTGCCATTTCTTTTTGTCGTAGGCTGGTTGATGATCAAGTATAGGATCCTGTCTGTCCTGCTATTCAACCCCTAACTGAGGGGAAAAGAGATGCATTCATATCTTTCCCAAAAGTATTTGCACGTAAATGAATGTAACGAACTTGGCTGGAATTCAAAACCCAAATACAGAATGTATATTGTATATATCAAGACACAACTTACTTTTGATTTTCCTTCTGAAAATATGTTGAATCTTTTGATTATTGTCTTATAACTTCTTTCTCATTAATATTTAACCTATTGTCAGGATCAGGGTTAATCGTTGCAGACTTTGCAATTTCTGAATCACATAATACATTCAGATTTTTTTTTTTAAGCTTCCTGGCTTATTTGTAATAAGTGTGTGTGTACACGCATACACACATGCATATATATATATATATATATATATATATATAAAGATAACACATTGAATGCTGCTGTTAATAAAATGGTGCTTGATGTAATATAGTAAAGCTATAAATTATATATATATATATATATATATATGCACAGATACACACAGGCTGGGATAGGTAAATTGTTGCTATTTTATATTTTTAACATCACACGCACGTTTTTGATTTTGTCAACTGCACAGTATAGTAGGATCAATTGGGAAATGTCTGTGGGAAATAGAGCACTATGATACAATACACTCCACCAGAAATTTGGAACGGCATGTTGAACTGTTTGGTATTTGTGCCAAGAAACATTTTAGAATGTTTGGGTGTCAATCTAAGAATTTGGAAAGAGTTGGATGAGTCTAATGGTGATTACAAAGTTGTAGCAGCTCAGTAAACTCACTCTGACTGTTCCGATAAGGTTTTTTTTTTTTTGTAAATTTACTATGTGCCTCCTCCCACATTTTACTCACGTGTTAATAAATACAGTCTACAGCAGAAATATCTCCTACATAATGATAAGACATGAGTGGCAATGGTGTCTTCATCTAGCTAATGTCTTACCATTATGTGGGAGGTATTTCTGTTACATCCTTTATTTAATAACGTGTACAAAAGTTCCAAGTTTTGAAAACATGTCTTTCTCTGGAAAATTTTCTACATGCCTAATTATTTTAGAAAATTTCAGTTTTGATTACTCAGCATTGCTTTCCAGAGACACGAATAACTGCTGATTAATGGGAAGTGCTACAGAATCAAGCTGTTGTTAATCATAATATTAGCCTAAGTGATCCAATTGATGCCACTATCTCTATGCACACCATTGAAGACAATCCAGATAATAAATGCAAATATCAGTGTGTCACTGTGTCACACTTTTTCAACATTACTTCAAGAGGCCATAGCCCAACATGTCATACCATTTTGGAATCAGGTCGACTCCGTGATCAAATTAAAAACATTCAGGGCTGGACCCCGGCCCCTCAATCCTGAAATTTTGGATTCTCAAGTTTTCATTACTGTGATTGTTTTCAAAATGGCTCTAGAGTGATGGCAAGAGTAGATTGGAAGAAAAGTAACTATTAGGTTGGTGCAAAAATAATGACGTAATAATGTCGTTTTTTGACGTTTAAAAATACGTCACAAAACGACATTATTACGTCATTATTTTCGCACTAACCTAATAAATTTAAGATGAGACAAATAGTTGACAAAAATTAGTTAAAAAATTTTTGGTTAAGAACCTGGGATAAGAATTATTTACCCAGGTACTAAAATTTAAGACTTTAAAGAATAACTTAACCAATAATTAATTTTATGGTGATTTTCTAAGTGTAGTTTAGATGTGGCACAAGGCCAAGTATATAGAGCACCCAGTGAGGCTCGAACTCATTACTCAGTTATATTCGATCTAGACGAGCTTGTTACCCATTACACCATGTCAAAGTGCCCCAATAATTAATTTTTATGAACAACATTGAAAGAAAGCAAATGTTTTTAAAAGTTTTTATATTTCAATTGAGAATTCAGTTATTTCGTAACACTTGAGCCTTGACTGCTGCTTTTCCAGTGGTAGAGAAAAATGACTTAATTCAGGTTAAGATTTTTAAAACTGTTAAACCCATTTTTTTTTTTTTAAAGACAATTTACTTTGTCTAATTTTGAAAAAAAAAAAAATAGCAAGCATGTCTCAACTGATAATGCCAACAAGAAAATCTCTAGGTATTGGGTAATGGTCAATGAGCTAGTCTGGTTTATTGCAACTTATAATGAGTCCGTTCCACAATAGATTCTTCATACTCATGGTCTTGTGTCAAACTAATTTAAGCTTAGTAAACAGCAGAAAAAAAAAAAAAAAAAAAAAAAAAATTACAAGTTTTTGACAACTTTTACAATTATAAAATTTTTAATGTCAAAAATCGTTTCGAGGTTGAGTTTATTTGTAATAATATCTCTGTTGATTGCTCTGTTCAAGGCCGGCGACACCCCGAAACCCCAGACCGAGAGGTAGGTGGTTGCGTTTTTTTGGGGTCTCTACCAATTTTTTTCAGCACTGTTTTATGGTCATCCGCTATTTTTAAAAAATATTTTTAAATTGACATTACATTGTCAGTCATCAACTAAATTCAATTGTGTATCTGTATGGCCGGTGCGGTGCGTACTACACAGAACCCCCGACGAGATTGGAGCCCTAAAAAGAATAGTTTTAGCAGTATCTTTTTTTTTTTACTTTTTTTCTACCTAAGTTATATTGTCAATCATCAATTATAATAATCGACAGGGCCAGTGCTTAGTACCCCGAACCTCTCAACCGTGTGAGGGACCCCATGCTTACTGGGGAGTGGGGGCAGAAGTTCTAATTTCAGTAGCTCTTATTTTATTTAAATTGTAATTTTCTTTCTGAACAGTTCTTTTAAATCAATTAAGAGATTTAGAAATCTCGGTAAAAATCATTTTTTTTATTTATTCCGGGATCATCGACCAAGTTGGATCTCTTTTTTGTTTTTTATGTACTAAAGTTCTAACCAGAAGTCCACGGCTAGTAATTAAAATAAAATTTCTAAAACCGAGAAAAGGATCGCTGAAAGAATAAAAATGTTTAAAGATTTCATCACATGAAAAATTTTCCCGAAAACTGAAATACTGTTTTTAAAACAATTCCGTTTGTGTTGTGTTGGAATCTCTGTAAAACTTCTTTTTTTTTTCCAGCGGAAATGTAAAAATGTAAACGTTTTTTAACTTTTTTTCGAGTAAACTTTAGTCGTGAAAATATTGGTGGTCATTACAAAAAGAATAACATTTTCACAGATTTTTTTAAATAAAAAAAAAACTAATAATTATAAAAGTAAATAATTAATGAATATGTACTAAAATTTTCATTTAAATTGGATAATTCCCTGATTTTTGGTAATTTAAAAAAAAGCGCTGCCTCTCACCCAATTTACCTTCTAGGGTCTGTGGCCCCCAGGTTGGGAAACTTTGAAATCGACATATAGTTGTTGGGGGGAGGGGGCGTATGAAAGTTTCAACGTTGGGGACTCGAAACCCTAGTGCCGGCTCTGGGTCAGATGCTGACCAAAATATCGATTTCTAAAATTGTAAAATTGGCGCCTTTACGGGCCTTGTGGATCGTCTGCTTTTTGCAGTTTTTCTTCAGGAGGATATTGGATTCCAAACCTCGCTGACGTCCTTCTTAGTAACTTATTAATTTTTGTTTTAAATGTGCAATTGACGGATATTTATCCTTTCTTTTTTTTTAACATCGTATTTTAACATATGTATTTTACAAAAGGAAGTTAAAAATAAAAAAGAAAGGAAAAAATAATACCTACTTGCAAACAAATCCAGCACCAGTCATCTGACACAGGACAGGGTAAGTACAATTTTTGATCTTGCAAATGAATTTTCATTTTTCACAGAAGTATAAAAAAAAAGAAGATTTTAAAATTAACCAATTTACCTCATAGAATTTTTATATTATCATTCCAAAACATTACGGAAAATTATACAAGGAGATTGAAAAAAAAAAAGTAACTCCCTACGAGTGGCCAGCCAGGAGTCCTGACCTGTGACATTTTTCTTTGGGATTGATAAAGGAGCAAATTTACTCTATACCAAACCAAGACTGGAAGAACTTGAAGAGCAAATACAAGAAATTATGTTTTCCATATCACAAGATTTCCTGATGAAATCAGTTGACACTGTTCTTGGGAGGCTCGAGTGAATCTGGTAGCAAAATCTGGTGCCCATATCGAATTTAAAATAAAACCTCATGCTAAAAGCTTTCCTCTCGTATCCTTTTCTTGTAAAAAAAAAAAAAAAAAATCTATTTTAAAATAGGGAGTTACTTTTTTCTTCAATCATCCTGTAAAGAATTTGTCTTTGATTGGAAGATGTTTTTTATTTTCATCTACTTTTCTTTTTTCTTTATAAAGTTCTAATGACTTCTTCTCAAGAAGAAAAAAAAAAGATAGGTTTTATTTTATTTGTATTTAATTTATTTATTTGTTGTTTTTTTTTTTTTTTTTGTAATTTGCTATTTTAGAATATTTTGTATTTGTGTGCACTTTAAATGAAAGCAAAAATTAAAACTACCCCCAGTTTTTAAAAAAATATCCGACTTTTAAAAATTGTTTCACTTTTCAGTATTTATGTCATTATTTTAGAAAACTATGTGAAAATATTTTGAGGGGTCAGTTTTTTTGCCACCCCGCTCTCTTTTTTCGCGTGCATTTTAAAATTTGGTGGATGTTCGCGAAATTTCTTTTACAGTTTAAAGAAAAATTCTCGAAGAAGCTATTAGGTTGGTGCAAAAATAATTTCGTTTTCTCACATGTTAGAAAACGAAATTATTTTTGCACCAACCTAATATTTCAGTAAAAATGCAATATCAACTGTGACCATACTGAAAATTACTTCCCAGTCCTTATAAAAAATAATTGAATAAAACTGAAGAAAAAAAAAGTATTTTTGCTGGTTGTTGGTGCTTCTTATGATTTAAAAATATTTTCTTTCAGATTTGACAGGAAAAAAACACACTGTTTATTTTTGCAAAATTAATTAAAATTTTTCATTATGATTTCGAAATTTATCCATTTGCTATTCTCAACAACAAGACATTGTTTTGTTTTTCTTTTATTATTAAATAAAAAACGTGTTTGAATCGAAAAATGTAAAGTTTTTTCAAGTGTGAGGATTTTTAAGGAAATTTTAATTTTTTTTAATTTTTACAACTTCTAGAGATTTTTTTTCTTCTTTTCTATTCTCAACAAGAGATTTTTTTCTTTTATTAAAAATAAAGACGTGTTTGAAGAATTAAAAAATGTAAGGTTTAATGCCATTTTCAAGTGTGAGGATTTTTAAGGGAATTTTCATTTTTTTTTTTTTTTTTTTTTGCAACTTCTAAAGATTTTTTTTTCAAAAAGAAAATAATAATTCTCTGACGGCAATTATCGATTTAATAATCCTTTATCAATTTTTCCATTGTTGTTTTTTTTTTTTTTTTGTAGCACTCCCTTTAGCATAAAAAAATTATAAGGTTTTAAAACTTAATTAAAAAAACTCATTGGTTGAAATTAAATATTTTGTTTTGCGACATCAAATGGGTAAGAAAATAATAAAAATGCAGTGAATAAATAAAATGCCAACGTATCATTTTTAACTATTTTTAATTTTCTTTTTACTCCTATTAAAAATAAAAATATCTACTCTAAGTTTCATAAAATCCCATAGAATAAAAAAAATCATATTCATGTGCCGTTTTTCAAAAAAGGGAATGATGACATTAGAAGACTACTGTTGTCGTCCTTTGACCTTGATAACAGCTCACAGGGTCACTAATGTACGTAAATAAATGTTATTTTCGTTATGCTTTAGAAAAAAAGATTTTTTTTTTTTCTAAATCCAGTTAAATTCTTTAAATTTACTTTGAAACAAATCTCTGGAACAGATATTAGATTTTTAAGAGATTTCTAATTTTGTTATTTTCATTTTTCATCAATAATGGACGTTTGACGAGTCAATGAGTAATGAATGAGTGAACGTGCGAATGGTTTAAAAATGTATAAATACTTTATTTAAATAATAAAAAGTTATTTTCCTTTTCATACGGATTAGCCTTTTAGGTACCTTCACAAATTGGGTATACGGGTCGTAAGGTTTCATGAATTTTTAAAAATGAAAATTTTCCTGAACCTTTCAATTCAGCTTTAAATGAAAGCTAAAGGATTAAATTTACTATACTTTGCTGTATTTCAGACAGATATTATATTGATTGGAATAGACTTGCATTTTTTTTCAGTAAAATTAATAGCGTCAGCTATCTTTTAGACATTTGTAAACAAAACTTAGTTTTCCGTTTTAAAAATCTTGCAAAAATAATATATATAAATTAATTCTGAAACGTTATTTGAGGGAAATTAGCACATTTAAAGTTAAGTTAATCTGATTTGAAACAAATATTACTTAGAGCAGGCATATCAAACTCAGGGCATATGGAGGTCTGCATCGGCCATATCTGCAGCCTCGAGGGTCGCACCTGCTTACAGTCTTATCACAGCTAGTGCTAACTAAACTTTAAATACAAAATACTTACAATACAAGGTAGTACAATTCAATAATTTTTATGTTGTCCTAATGAGTGGCATCACTTTAGACAAACCATTCTCAATATATCAGGTTGGAATGTCTGTGTAGATCTCACTTTGATCAAAGATGACAAATGTTCATCAGTTAATCTGGTTTTGAGAGACGTTTTTGTGGCCTTCATAAACGAAAATAACTGCTCACAGATATATGTGGAACCAAACATCGCCATAATCTTTGTGGCAAACTTTCTGAAGTTCTTAACTTTCTGAAGTTCTTAAATGTCTGAGGTGGATATGAAAAAAACCCAGGTACCCCATACTTCTAGATACTTTCAACAAAAATTCTCGATATACCACAGCTATAGAAACCTTTGTGAGGGCGGCCCAGATGCATGTAAAAGACCGCATGCCAGTTTGACTCACCCGACTTAGAGTATAAAATATTGTATACAAGCATTTTCTAACCACGGATTCTTGTTTTTCTGACGTGTTAATAGATTTATTGACTGCTGAACGTTAATTATGGTGAAGCAGACAACGAATTTCATTAGGGTTTGGTTTTTTTTTCGTAGTGGGGCGGGGAGCAACCCTTAAAACACGTGACCTTTTAAGAATAGATTTATCGATTTGTACATCCATACTTTAGAAATTCTACATCTATTTTTTTTTTAAATTTCGATTTGTTTTTATATATCTATATACATATATAAAAACAAATCGAAATTATTTTAAAAATAGTCGGGGTCTTTAGATTGAATAGGCTTTAAAATATGTAATGTGTTAAATGGCCTCGATTCAGCCTGTACTATTTTTACTTTACAAATGTGCTAACAAGGAATAACAAGTAGAATAACATTCAAGAAGAGTAGTGGCATAGTATAAATGAAATTTATATATGTATAACATAACAACAATTGTACAGACAGTAATTCAGTTATGTTTGAAATGCTGAAATTTATTTGTCCTTGGAATTTTGAGTGAGGAAAATTTTCCTGTTAATAAACTGTGATGTGTATTAAAAAGTGTGTGAGTTTGGAGAACTTTAGTGAGATGTATTGTTACTTGTAAAAGAGAATTAATCAGTTTGTTACTCACAATGTTAAGTGCTTCTATAGTTGAAAGTTCAATGTTTAAATATAGCAGGAGTTATTTACCTTTAACTGCTAAACTGTTTTCCTTAAGGCTTTCAAAGAATCTTGTCGAGTGAGAGAAAATTGTAGTCGTCGCTTGAAAATCGAGAAGTTGTATTTGCTATTAAAAATATAGTTTTTTAGTTTAACACTTTTAAGTTTATTATCAGCATAAGTATATTGAAGTATCCTGCCGCTCAATTTTGTTCACCGTAGAATTGAAATCGGTTGAGATGAATTGTCGAAAATCATACGTGCTCAGGCGGCGTGCTGTTTGAGTTTGATGATGAAAATCTCACTGTTAGAATTTGATAAGTTTTTGTGTCTTTGTTGAACGAATTAATGTTCATTGATATACAATGATCCTACGTACGTGTGTGTGTGCGTGTCATGACGTTTCATAGCGTTTTCCCCAAAGGGACTAACGTAATTTCTCCACAGAGCTTACATCTTGTATGTTTAGAGAAGGCAAGTCGATTTATTTTGTACAGAATACAAAATTGTGGCACAAGGCCGAAAAGGGGAATTGGGTTGAGGCTTGTCATCACTTACTATCCTATACATAGCTAATCCGATTCACGACCCATTCATTCGTTACAATTGACACATTCACCACAAAAATCCATCCATCGCCAATCAATCCTCCATATACCATAATACCGCATACTCTCTTTGGACTACAAAACGCACCCCATGACATAAAAATCTCATGATTTTAAGATTTTAAATACATAAAAATTTATGGATGATATAATATGAGAAGAGAGAGAGAGAGATGAACTCCAAAACAAACTAATTTATATCAAAACAAACAAAATAAAGATAACTGATGTTAGTTGAACCCGTCCAGCTCTCCAAAAAAGAGAGACCGCTGTATTCTCCCTTTAGACAGAATCAAGAAGCTCTCTCGCTAAGGGAGAGGGAAAGGATAAAATAAATATGGTCCAGTCGAGATGAAAACAGTGGTGTAAAAACAAACTGAGGAGGTTGGGAATCTCATCTTGAATCATAACCCAAGAAGCAGCCGGAAACAGGCCGGGAACTACATTTGCTCACATTAAATAGGTGCACAAAGCTTGTCTAGCCTAACCAGGGGAGGGATCGACAGGAAACCGCCCCGATGCTACTTAGGCGGACCTAAAAAAGAAAATCAAGGCTAGCCCCGTTCACACGCCAAGCTAGCCTCAGTCACCCACCTTTCGCTGAAATCTGTCGAAACCAACCGTTTTCTCTCAGTTCTAATCTTCATCTTGAACGGATACTCAAAGAATCGAATTAGAATCTGATGAGAAAGACGATTACCTCGCAAGACTTCCTGCATTCGCATCATCCAAATCACCATTCGGACCGCGGCCAGCAACGATAGAAATACAATTCGTTTCACCCCAATGCGACACATTGTCAGATGCGTATGCGCGATCAATGAGTACTAGCTTTTCGGGGGTGATACGAACCGTAAACTCACCGATATGGTACGGTAAGGGGCGGACCCGAGGGCAATGGTAGAAGGCATACGAAGCCGTTTCTTCTAAGCCAAGGTGACATCATTCACAATCTGACAAATCCGCCAAACCCCATATGAAGGCCATGTCATTGAGAGAAAGACTATTCCGAACCAGACGCCAGGTAAACGAAAACTCAGCGTTGTTGAGGTAATCCGCCGCTGGCGCCCAAAACCAGAAGGAGCGAAACTCCTCCTCCGACAAGCCGAGCCGCTCACGTAGTGGATCCTTCGCAGCCCCCCCACTAGTTCTGTCACCGCAAAAAAAAAAAAAAAAAAAAAAAAAAACTCGAAAATTTGCTATGCTAAAAGTTAGTACAACCGCTGACGCATAAAAAACAGGTTTTTTAATCAAAATTTCAAATGTTTTAAAAAGGAGTAAAAAATTTAATTAAATAATCAAAAAATACTCTGATCTTTTCTCTTAATAATAAGATAACGATTTTGATGATAAAACTATGTTTTCATTACGTTTGGTGAGTGTTTTCATCAGGGTATGCTAATTTTTTTAGCTATCTTGTGGAGGTACCTACAGACTATTGAGTGTTTTTCAAATAAAGCCAAAATGTAACTTCAAAGAAAGCATTTAAATGTTTTAAAATGCGTTTTTTTTTTTTGTAAGTCCGTGATGATACCGATTTGATAATTAGTCTTAAAAAATGAAACTTATTGTTAGTGAAACTTGAGTTATGGAAAAGTTATTTTTTTAAAATGTAAACATGGCTACTTTGATTATAACTGGATCTAAGCCGCAGGTTACAGTATTTCTAGTAAATGATGTAGAAAAAATACCAAAAGATGGTAATCTGAGCGAAGCATTAATATAAAGCAAGAAAATGAATGAATAGTTGTCGTCTGCTCGATGTGAAAAATGAACTTATTACAATTGATTCAAGCTTTAAAGAAATTAATGACAGTCGTAAGAATCTATAATTGTGCTTGTCCCTTCCTTTGCACGACCGTTACGCCCTGTGAATACCTCATAAATAATGGACTATTCATTTTGATCACGTGGAAAAAGAGGGAAAGGCAGTACTTGGTTTCGCCGAAAATTGAATGAAAGAAAGAAAGAAAGAAAGAAGGGAAAATAAAAGTGTTTAATGTCTCTTTCCAATACCTCATAAATAATGAATTATTCCGTTTTGATTGTGTAGAAAAACAAGATACGCTATATGGTTTCAGTGAGAAAATGAATGAAAGAGAAAAAGATTTGATGCCCTTAACGTCTGTTTCACTAAAATGGAAAATGTCAATTTCAAATCTTCTCATTTGTAACCACTTCTTAAAATAAGACTAACATTCATTTTTTTTTTTTTTTAACATTGTTATTGCAATATTTTGTTAAAGTTGTTAAGCTCAAATATTTAACGATGCAATAAGGGAATTTCTACAGCTTATTCAATCCTTAACTTAAAAAATAAGGCTCACCAGAAAATGAAAATAGGAGAACCGTGAAATTCTCCCGGATCTTTCTAGTAAAAATAAATATCTAAATAAAAATAATTGATCTACAGTTTTATCCCCGAAAATTATCATAATCTTATAAAATTCGACTTACAATGTTCAATGTTTAATGGAAAAGGGTGAAGATAACTTAGTTTAATTGTCATATTTCATTTAGTTAGTTAGTTTCAAAACTGTGTCGATGCCAGGGGAAAATTATCTGGATCTGCCAAATTGACACAATTATTTAAACTGATAATGCTTACAAGATCATTTCTCCCTGGATTTCTGGGATGAAGAATTATCATTATTAACAGTAGGACTACATATCTTCATCTTTATTGATAATATTACAGCGTTGTTCTTTGTTTTATCTTTTTACTGATGTTCACCCAATATAAGGCCCAAGGGCCACTCAAAGTAGAGGGTTAATATGTAATGTTGTATTAGCGTAAGAAAGGGCAAGAAGTTATTGTGGGCGATGCAGGAAAGATAACAGCTAACTCTATTTCAGAGTTCAGGTGTAGACTTTAAGAGTATAGAGTTGAGGAAGACTTTTGAAGGAACCGGAAATCCAATCCTAAACAGGAAACAAGGGATAAACCTCTACTCATGTCCAATAGATCAGGAAGGTGTCTGAATCAGACGACAGGCGAACTTATTTTTCGGTCGTTGTGCCCTTCAACATTCTTCATCGGGTTAACCTTCAGGGAATTTCGAGTTGAACCCCTTATTAATCTAAGGGATAGATTGTTCTTGTTCCTTTGTCCATGTCCAGTCTACGGATACATATTTCGTTCAGTTTTAGGGCTGTTCTGTTAATGCTAGTCCTGTTACTGCTGAGTTTGAATGTCTATACTACCCGCCTCATAGATTGAACTCACAATTACTATGCTACCAAATTTGAGACTCATTACTTTAACCATCTAGTCTATTGTATCACGGGAACGAGAACAATTTACCCCCGTAGGATTCAGCTCGAAATTCTCTGATTCGGACAGGCAGACACCTGAGGCACAATGGCTGAAAGTGAGGACATTAAATAATGTAATTTCTCAATTTTTAATAACAGATTCAAAACATCATGACACATCACAACGACTAAAAGACGAATGTTTTAGCATAGATACCTGTAGGAAATTCAGTCGTCTATTTTTTTGCATATTAAAAATCCGAACATCCGATGTCCAGACATTAATAAAATTAAAATGAAGAAAACATGACTATGCCTGTAAATAAATCATTTCCATTTATAAACATATGTACATGAATTCAAGGAATCAAAAAGGCGTAAGCATAGTCTTTAGATGAGATAAAATCTTTGGTTCATAGAAAAAGTTGTAGTTTAGAAAAAAAAAAAAAAAATTTAAATAGTCGACAGGAAAAAAAAAAAGTTGTGGTCGAGAAAAGACTTTTATCGTTAGCGAAGATTTACTGACGTGTTCGTTGTTGGAGATAATTCGTTTCAAATCGCCGACACATAATCGTCAGCGAAGATTAACTGACCATCCAAACTGTTGTTGCAGCTGATTTGGTTGAAGCCACGGAAATATGTTTCTTTCAGCACGTGCTGTGGGCAGTGTGGGAGAGACAGTCGAATTTCTACTTTTTGAATGTTGAAACCTAATAGCGCCGCCTAATAAGTGTTTTTGGCAAAGCCAACTGTGGTGACCCACAAATTACTATCCCTGTTTTTTTTTTATTCTCTTAAACAGTAGAATTAATAACATCTTTCATGGGAACAGGTATTTGAATTGCTATCCCAGTGAAATTAACAATTTTAATGAATAAAAAATAGGAATAGCAACTCAAAAATGTGTACTTACTAAACTTAACGTTTGTAGCAATTAACAATAATGTCGGCTAAAAAATCCTTGCAATATATATATATATGTCTAGAAAACCGGAAGACAAAATGGCTAGAATTGAAAGAAAAGAGGAAAAAGACAGAAAGGAGTGAGTGTAAAGTGAAAAAAAAAAAAAAAATACGAAGAAAAGGATAAATAACCACTACATTATACACGTACGCGCAGACGGGCACACACTCACAAATACAACATGAAAAATAACTTACGCCAATGAAAAGTGTATATATATAAAAAAAAGAAAAATCAAGACGTATAAGCAGTCAAATGCTGATACCCATTGGTGAGTGGACATAGTGATTTCCGAAATGGTCCGTCTACGAAACTCCGGAGTCGGAAGGCTAAAATTAACATCAATCAGCTAAATGACATAATTTTACTTTACTATTAATTCCTCCCTCTCTCTCTCTCCTCTCTCTCTCTCTCTCTCTCTATATATATATATATATATATATATATATATATATATAAAATTTGTACATTTTGAATTCATTTGAGAGTTTATAATTGACGTCGTTACACATCTAAAGATAACTTGGGTTAAACTTCTTTGGTATGGGGATAAAATGAAATATCGACCCTCTTCCAACCGTAAAGCAGCTCATTGTGACTTAAGAAAGAAATCCGAAAATCACCAAAGGAATATTTAAAAGCAAGTAGATATTATGGAACTTATTGAATTTCTTGCGGATTTGAATCAGCCTACAAAAAAAAAAAAAAAACAGGCAAAGAAGGTATAAATATAAAAATATAAGGTATTTTTATTTTCGTATTTTTTTTTTTTTTTTTACAACTAAAATTTCTTAGTGTGTACTCGTGTTAAAATTCTTATAGTAATTGTTTGTTAAGATGAAATGTGATTTCTTCGTGCGTATGGGAGAGAAAGTGAGGAGGAATGTGTTGATATTCTATATCTTGCTGAGCAAGTCAGGTGAATGCGTAAGGTAAGTTCAATCTTGTGACCAGTTGCCGTCTGTTGTTGTTGTTGTCCCTCCTTATTTATTTGTCTGGAAACTTTGGTTAAATACCCTTCAAAGGGATCACGAAGCATATTTTCTTTTTCTATTGCTGGCGGGAACTAGAGCCGTTGGTTGAAAAATGTTAATTTTTATTTTCAAAGCTTTAATTTATGAACTGGAACACTGTGCAATCTTTTTTACTAAGAAACCAGTTTTTGTTAATTGACGTGTGACTGTATTGATGTTCGCTCGACAAAGTAAGATCAAAAGAGATTTCGTCTTCAGACTCCTCAGACCAATACTTCAAACTGAAGAGCAATCTACAATCTGTTTTTAACTGACTTCTAAAAACTAAAAGAAATTATGCATTTAACTAAGTCTGCTGTCAGTCAAATGGACGACATGTTTCCAAACACCATTTTCTACTATCAGATATTCGTGAATCATTTCCCAGAATAAAACTTACGCAGTTGGAGTGATGCTAGAGCCGTGAGACTGTCAATTTACCTGGAAAGAAATAACGCAGTTATTAATGTGCTGAATTTAATGCATGCAACATTTCGCAGCTATAGTATCACGACTTCATAATCAGTCCGATTTTCAGCCCATCATCGTAATTATCTTGACGGTTGCAACAGGTTTTGCTTTTTTATGAAATGAAGAAATAAGCTAATTTATTTCAGACGTAAAACAAGTTAAACTATTATCCTCATCTTTGTTGTTATTGATACACCGTTTAGGTCGTGGTGCCCTCTGTGTTACTTCATGTCTGTCGATCAGGTAACCTTCAGGAAATTTCGAGCTGAACTTATTATTTATCTTAGTAACTTGTTCTCGTTCCTCTGTCCATGTCTCGTGATATTTCATCCTTTTGCACTGCTCCGTTATTGCTTTCCAAAAACTTATTTGTTCCTAAATTTGATGTCTAAAGGGAGATAATTATTATATAAATTAAAGAGTTAGTTCCCTTAGAATGCCGACGGTCATTGATATTTGTGATAAATAATGGTAATAATAATTAAATGCACAAGAAGGATCTTGAAATGGAAATCTCAGAAATGTGACACATAAGGACATCAATAATACCAGTTGTATTCGGAGACCTCGGATCTATTGGAAAAGGATCTGATAGATTCGTTGAAGGGATTCTTGGTAGCCCATGCCTTAAAGAAACACAAAAAATTGTACTCACAAGTACAGATTACGAAGATCTTTGATGTAAAAAAAATGCGTTTGCTTAGTTTTTTTTTTTTTTTTTTTTTTTTTTTTACAAAAACGATCAGTGGAAAAACATTTCCGACATTAGAAGGATATACACACACACACACACACACACACACACACACACACACACACACACACATATACATATATATATATATATATATATATATATATATATATATATGTATATATATATACACCTAGTGAGCCAGACAAACCTACCTAGGTTTCACCTAAACGTATCGTCAGGGAAAGTTTTTCGAAACGAGTCTAGTTATCTATATTTGTATATATATATATATATATATATATATATAAAACAGAAATCGAAAGGAATAATAATAATAATAACAGCAGCTTACAATTTGTATTGCCCAGAGCCGCATTAGATGAATATGAAATGACAGTCTAGCTTTACTTACAATGACTTACTAAACGGCACTCTGTGGGAATCTTTCCATGACTCCTTGACATCGTAATTTAATCTCAAATATAGCAAAAGAAAAAAATATTATAGCATATTATTTGAACGCATTTCTATTATTTAGAATGTTAAAAAAAACGTACTCAAAATGTCTTATTCGGATAAATTTATAACATCATTTTTCCGTCTTCAGTTATTTTCCCCTGTTTCCAAGACCTTCTATCACATATCAGGTACATTTTGTATCTAGTAAGAAAAAAAAAGATTCCAGTTTTCAGTCGTGGAATTTTTGTCTTGTCTCAGCCATTAATCAAACAAAAAATATGTTGCGCAGATTGGTTCAAGTGGTGATCTGAAGATGACCGATCAAGGGAATATGTTGCATTTGAAAGAACTTCCCAACCCATATTTATTTTGCAGTGAAGTTCACCCTGTTCAAGGCCCTGGAACCACTCGAGGTAGAGGGTTACAGAGTAACAATTTATGAGGATATCTGAGAGAGGATAACGGTTAACTCTTGACTTGAACAAGTCAAGATTATTGTGATCGAGGAAACATGCTCTTGGGAGTCGGTCATGATTATTCATTCCGTCACATCCCGTATATAAAAAGGATAATGAATATTGTCTTGCTGTGAAATCACCAGTTGATTTCGGTATGAAGGGGGAACAAAAAGAAACTTTCTTTTGCAAAGAAACCGTCATTCAAACGAAGCGATTGAATCATGACTAATTTTTGTAAATTCAGTTTTTGTTTGTGTTGTATCTACTTTAAAATCTCCTTGTCAGTTTACAAGTTTTAATGTCTTGCAGTGTTTAGTGATTAGCTGCTTCAAAAATTAAATATATAAGGTTTCTTACATGAACACTTTATAGCCTATGGAATAATGATGGAGAAAAGAGTACATGCACAAAATAACTGACCAATGCAATGCGAAGGTAAGATTTATTAAAACGAAATTAACAAAAGTAAAGTTTAAAACGAGTTTCTTTGTTAGACGTATATTTTATACAGAACGTAACGTTCACTGATATGTTATAGGTGGAACTTATAGGAATATTATTATTATAAATAAATAAAAATTAATAATAATAATAAGGAAGATCATAAATAAAAAAAATAAAACAATGACATAAAAACGTTGTATAAAATAAATTAAACAAAATTTAAAAATAATGAAAATACTCCCAGCATGCAACAAAAAATGTTCCTGCCGGAAATACGGACATCCAGGCCAAAAAACATTAAATTCAATGTCTTCACCACGGGCAACATATGTACGACTTCTCTCTGCGATATGTCTTGTAATACTACGGAGTAAATTCTCACTTTAATCACATGAACCAGAAAACAATTGTAACCTAAAATACACACAAAAAATATAAATTATATACAATTTACCATGTTTTTCCTGTTATTTCTGTACGTTTCATTTCCTGTCAAGTATGCTTTTATCTGCGTAAACACAAGGCTAATTTCTGCTGCTAAGATGTGAGTGAATCTCTCACAAACTTACTTTCTTTGTCTGTGTTATGGTTTCGCAGTCTTCTGTATCGTCAGCCTGGAATGTTAATGTCAGCAATTCGAAAGAAAGAAAACCAGAGAGAGAAAGAGAGAGAGAGAGAGTTTAGGGTTCACGTGTTTATATATTCGAGAGCTGCTGCCGATAAGATTTATTTTAGAGCTGCTACTGTACAAAAATCTCAAGAAAGTAAATTTTTATTATGTTTGTTTTGTACCGTGTAGGCTGAAAAGAAAAGAATCGAATATTGTGGTTGAGATGTGTGTGTTTAAACATGTCGACGAAAATATACTTGTGTGAAGTACTGTGCCAGAGTTCTGTATAATTTTCTAGTAGGTCAGAATGTATAACGCTCTGGAAGATATGTCGGTAGTGGAGAAAGAGATCAGCGGCTTGTATTAAAATTTTGTTGTTTTTCAATGCCCCACATTGAATTGATTTTGTTTGGAAGCCTGGTTTATTTTGCTGTGCGGAGAAAAATGTTGGCGCACAAAATCTTAACAAAAGATTGTAAAGCTGCTGAGCTGATGATGCTGAAATTGCTACCGAGTATCGAATGCATGTTTTGTGAGAACTTTTAAAGATATCTGGTATTAGTGTTGATTTTTCTCGAAGCTGCAACTATCCCCGTGTATTATTAAATCGTACTTGCAGATTTCTTAGTTGGGGATTCACTAATTACTAAAGACAGAGTTCCGATCTTTTCTGTTAATTCACCCTAAAATGAAAAGAATTTATATTTACTAAAATTCACACCAAATTCTCCGAGTGCGAGGCCCTTCTATTTCAATCAGATTATTTTCATTTTTTTAAATTGTAAAAAAATTCCTTGTAAGTAACCTCGAATCTGCACTTATGAAATGTGAATAACTCCCTGATTTTTGGTATTTTTTCTGAGGGTTAGGGTTGTTGCGAGGCAAGCTAAATAAATTTGATTTAAAATGTATAATTTCAAGTTTGCCACAAATTTAATAAAAGACTTAAATTCTTTATTTTTCTGTAAAATATTGTTAAGCCTGCCTTACATCGGTATATATATATATATATATATATATATATATATATATATATATATATATACATACATATATATAAACACACACACACACATATATATATACGCGAACACACACAAAAACATATATACATATACGGGCGTCTGTACTGTTTACCTGCACATTAATTAGTAAACTAGCTCATGCGTGTATATCAACACAGCGCCGTTTAGATGGATGTTATACAGGTCTTTTAAGAAGAGTGCTTAATCTCTCATGGCGAAACCACCCAACTCTAGAAATGATATATGGTGACTTGCCGAGAGTATCAACTTTAGTTTGTAAGAGACGGGCATTGTGCACGTGCCACAGAAGAACTTGTGTCATCATTTGTACTCTGGAGGCACCCATCATCTAACAATCGATCATGCAAGTTAACCTTTCCAGATAGGATAAAACGAGACATATTGATCCCTAAGGAAGATCTTTTAGGTGCTATGACAGATAGGGAATACTGGAGAGGTGTAGTGAGTTCAATCTCGGCTGAAGCCGCAAGATGATGATGATATCAACACTTTTCAAGGAGATGTTAGATATATTTACGTTCAGATTTAAAAAAAAAAAAGCGAAAGGCGACCCCCCCCCCGCCCCATGTATATTAGTGAGATGGTTCCTTGTCCCGGTCAGACAAAAAACAAACTCCTCATACGCCCTTACCCCAAACGAAAGCGTTATTTATATTCTCTGAATCCAACACACTTGACCAAGAATCCACCAAAAACAATGCCGGTCTTAACTATTAATTAATTTTCTCATGTTACCATTTTTAAATTTTGTAAAATTTTGTGTTAAGCTTGCTTTGTGGCAAGTATATATATATATATATATATATATATATATATGTATATGTATATATATGTGTGTGTGTGTATATGTGTGACAGCAGCCGATCCAGGGTCTTGTCCTGGTCACGGCGCTAATTGTGACGTTCTAACATTTTGGTGATTCAGATGGGAATCGGGTTAGATCCGATAACAGCCTCGTCGTTCCCAACTCGCCTCCAACGCCTGGTTACCGAAGTAACTACTTTGATTTCCAGTCTGCCTACCCACGTTGTGAATTGATCTTAGGCAGACGAAATCAATCAGTCGTGGGGGCCGCAATGCAAGTCGGGTTCGAATAAGGGTGGTATCGCACAAATAGATGTAAGAGAAAAATAAAATAACAACTCGAAAAGTTCAGATATTAAAAAAAAGGATAACAATATTTTATATCTGGTTGCTGGATACAGGGCCACGTCTGTCTCCCAACTCGCTATGTGGATTCGTGACACGTTGTTTTTTTTAGGCGAGTCATAACATCTAAGTTGTCTGTTCTTTAAGAAACTGGTCCTTGGTGTGTCTTCAGGCGAAATTCGTAAAACTTGTTTTGGTGGTGTGAGTCTAAGTCGTTCTTCAAAAATAAATGGTTCTTGATTAGAAGATGAGTTCGGAATTTGCGCGAATCTTGGTCAGCTAATGCGTGGTGGGTCTTCAGAGCTCTCAACTGGAACTCACTCGAACTCTCTGGAACTCGGACTCGAACTAACTGCAACTCGAACTGATTTTCGCTCGCTGCGACTTTGCTTATATGGACGCCGACCCAAACCGGGGTGGGCTCGTCGGGGTTTGAGGTTCCTTGATAATTCTAAATCCATAGTCCACTTCTTTATTTTCGGTCACGAATTTTCCACTCCTTTCCATTTTGGAAGTCTTCTCTTACCCCCACCTTCTCCTGTTCTCATATGGGTATCTCACCATACTTCAGAGGGGCGTCAACGGTTTTCCCACTTCTTCGCAGTAACATCTCATACCTATCCCCTCAATGGGCGGTGGCAGGCCTCCCCCCCCGCGTCACATGATCACCTCCGCCTGGCTCTCGTTAACATTGCTCAAAAAAAAAAA